>KQ061749.1:0-65906 GCA_001008035.1 Atkinsonella texensis | reverse complement strand
ACGAGATATCTCCTTGAGGACCGTACGGCTCCAGGTACAAGGGTGACCAAGCCTGATAAGAGTAGAAACTAATTAAAATTATGACTATAAAAGGCATATCTTCCCCTATACAGAATTGTACTATAATATATATTCTAACCACGTAAAGAGCTACATCGCACGTCTAGCGTTTGTAAAGGTTTACTAGAGGTTACTCGCAAAGTGAACCACAATCAAGAGGAATTGTGGGTCGGTCATGTACTCAGGCTGAGCCTTACGGTCCTCGAGGAGATAGCCTCGGCGTATCTAAGTCGTCCGTCACATTATTCGGATCCGACACCGTGGCGGCGACAACGCATCTGCGCTGATGCTATGGCATTGTGCGGAGAGGGTCAGTGTCGACTCCTACAATCCATCGCGGCGACTTGCTCGCGAGACAAGCACGACCGGGGCGGTGCGTTCTGGGGTTCGGCAACCAGTTAGCATTCTTTGCCATCTTGCGAGGAGTTGCCCTGCCAGGGCGAAGGCTAGCTGCTGTAGTCGGCGGGCGAGCACGTTGAGCCACATGGGAGGGCATTGATGGCTAATGAAGTGTGCTTTGCGGACCAGAACATCCAACGTGCATTTGCACCATGTTGTTCTCGCGAGGCTGAGTCAATGAGACTGGATCAATGGGTCAACGTGTAGATTGTCCCACAAATCGAATTCTGGTTCAAAAGTCCCGCATAGTACTGGGTAGTCCAGCGCTTGGAATGGATGCCATCACTCCAGGAGCGGTAAATCCCCGTTCAACACCCCAAACAAGCTCTCAATCTCGGCAGCGGCGACTCCGAGCTCGTCCGCCACTTGTCCTGTGACAAGAACATATGCATACAACAACGCGTAGTCTCCTTCGGTGGCATCTATCCGGGGCCTGTTCTCGCTCTCTAACGATGGGCCCGGGGTAGCGCGTCTGTCACCTGACGGTGCGAGATTCTGCGCCCGGAACTGGAAGATTTTACTGAGCAGCCGATCGTGTAATGAGGCGATGCTCGGTATGGCGTCGGTCAATGGATATTCCAGCATTATCGAGCTGGCTAGGACCTGGAAAATGTGGCAAATCCGATCGCAGAGAGCGGCACGCTCAGCGGCCGTAAACTCTAGCAGCGCCTTCTCCCCGGACGTCAGTCTTTCTCTTGGCTGCGTGACGAGACTCATGGCAAAGAAGCTGTCGAGTATCTTGTTGGCGCTTTGCATGATGCGGCCGTGTGACTCGAATGGGAAGGGCCCCCGAAGCTCAAACTCGGATGCTGCCGAGTTTCGCAGACTTTCCAGTCGGTCGGCATATAGTTGCAGCGCAGCTTGTTCGCCTGTTTTTAGGTAATTCTGCGAGCAATCGCTGCGCAGCAATATTGCGAGAGGTCCCCGCCTCCAAATGAGGCCCATCTGGAGGAAGAGCACAGATATACCTTCCTTGAATTTCTTGCGCGCAGATATTGGCCAGATCAGTCGACAGATTGTCAGCCCCCATACAATTCCAGCCGTTACTGACATGGCTCGGTGCTTGACAATCTCCATGATGAGCGGATGAACTCCGCCTTCATCGTCGTCGTCGTCGTCTACTTTTTGACTCAAACTGTAGGCATATAGCGTTGACACATTGTAAGCCAGAAGTGTCATCCGACCTAGTGGTGCCTGGCCCCGAGCCACGATGAGGTAAAAATTGAAAAAGCTCACGCCCCAGCCCAGGATGACGAGAGCCACGGCATTGCCTTGACTGATGTTCCAATTTACCACCGAAAACACCGCGCCGAGAAATGTGCCGACAAACCTCGACCATCCAGTAGTGTTGGAGGCCCCGACAGTCATAGAGCAGACAATCATGAAAGATAATAAACCCCATTCTCCTCGATAGTGGAAATACAGCGGACGTGTTTCGGGAAGAAAAGCAAGCATGGCCCACAAAGAAGCACCCAATCCCACCTTGATTCCAAACAAAACTACAACCAAGTCAGCAACACCAACACAGGAGAATAAGACTATTAAGCATAGTAGTACTCACTGTCATCGGCAGCCATTCTTCTTAGTACTCTCAACGCCATGAGCGAGAGCCGTGCTATCAACCTGTTTTCCTCGGGAGATGCTTGCCATGCGTACGTGTCCCTACGTGAGGCCATCAACTCGGGGATGCCTCTTGGGAATTGGCTCTTCCTGATCGGCTTAATAAGAGCCTCGGCTTCTGTCGACTCAAATGGAAGCGTAGACATACTGTAACCTCGCTTGGCTTCAGCTCTCCACCACAGCAGCCACGTCCAGCTTCGCTTCGAATCACCCGAAACATGGCGAAGGTCTTCAAGAACATTCAAATACTTGGCCATTTCTTCTGCAAAGGACTGTAAACTGAAGCTGAAGTGACCGCAAGCAGCAGCCATTTCTTCCAAAGAGATGTGGCTCACATCATTGTCGGTGGCGCTTCGTGCGGCTATGTCATATACATATTGCAAAGCCTTCACTCGTGAGTGAATAAATACATGCAGCTTTTGTGTCAGTACTTGTCGAAATGCATCGTTTACTCGCGTTTCATAGTCAGGAGGACCACCAAAAACGGGTTCACGAAGAACTTGAGAAAGAACCTTTGTGAGGTCTTGCATAGAAGGCCGGATCATTTCAGTAAAGGCGGCGAAGAGGTCTGATGCGCCACAAGAAGGGTTTGCTGCACTGCTGTTGAGCAATGTTTGCTGCGTTTTGGCCGCGCTCCTCAGCCCGCCAATCGATTGTGCCAAGGTCTCGATCGCCTTGCTTATTGACCTTTCCACCACGTAGACTTTCTCTCGACCCAGCAAGTAATGCTCAAACTTTGCCTCTCTCAGGTTCTTCAGCAGAGCTGTATGTGTCTGTTTGTAGGATGAAGTTGCTCTGGAAATGGCATTTGGGCCTTCATGTCGAGTATCTCCGCGAAGAAAGCTTGTGCTGACGGCTGCTAGTACATCACCTAGAGCGGTCGATGCCTTAAGCATAGATGCCCGCAACTGGGTTCTTGCAGAAACCGGCCAAATGAGCAAGTTCACGGAGGCTGCGCTGGTGATGCCCATTACAAGCATTTTAAGAACTTGGGAGATCTTCTGGTTTGAGAAAGCACCAGAAACAACTGCGCTCTCCTTTGTCACTACAGCAATGATTGCTATAGACGCCAACGTGCTGGCAACATTCACCAAAGGGTTGTTCATTCGTTGTTTGACCCAACCCATAAATCCGAAGCCTCCAGCAATAAACACTACGACAACCAATGCGTGGGCCAGGGTTACCAAGCCGAGCTTGGATCCAATGAGAACTGAGGTGACCATGGACAGGATCGAGACTAGTTCAGCGTAGGCAATCGCAATGATGGCAATTACAATAGCCTCAATCATAGATCCTGCCGATCGTGCGGCGTGGAAGTAGACGGTGATGGTGGCAACCACATGTTTGCCATCAGGTCTGCCAAGGAAATCTGACAGAGGCCCGACAAACGTCGCCAAGCTAGCGATTGTATAGGCAAAAGTACACTTGAGAACACCTCGACCCTGAACTGAGTCCACCCACTCTAACGTGCGCAGTGTTTGTGAGTAAACCAGGGCGCTTGCATGGGAATAGTATCGGGCCATGGATCGCTGGCCATTGTCTCGAGAATGGTAATGATGAAAGGATGCAGAATGCTCAATGACTGGCAGACACAAATCTGAGTCGGATGTGCGTATTTGAGACGCCTGTTTCGGAAAGCCCATACAGTCGTCGTGCAATCTACCGTCGTCCGATGGAGTCGCTGGAGATGCCATCAACTGAACCGCGCAACCCCAGGCCCTCGTGGCAGGCCTAGGATTGTCAAAGACCGGAGGAGGTGGGTATGCTGGATTAGACACGTGGTAGAGGAGAAGAAGGACTCATTTCTGTATATGCAAAGTCTCAAAGTCAAAAGGCGTTGGTTGTTTCAGGAAGACGGCACATCGCAGGAGACGACCATGGGCGCGCGAAGCTTCGAAGTCGGAGAGATGTTGTACAGCATTGATGAAGCTGAAGCTGCCAGATCAGGTCAGCTGCAGCCCTTTGGGGGACGGATTCTGCCCCACTTGCGCATCTTGCGCACCTTGGTAGCCTCCACGAGCCCAACCCACAAAACTGAAAGTGTGATCTTGCCTCAACCAGTCAGCCATGACGCAATATCTCATGGCTTCCTGTGTGCGTCCTCCAGCCAATGAAGGCAACGAGAGGGAAAGGCAGGAAACGGGTAGTTTGTGTTGCTTTAATTCCAAGGAGAGGCTTGCCCGCATAGTGATATCAGTCCAACTTCTCATCTGCAAGCGCGACCACGGACAGGTTATCAAGACTCCAGGATTCGTCAAAGTAAGTGATGTCGATATCCATAGATCAATCGACTCGCGCTGCTCTTTCGCTTGATGGCAAGATACTCGCACTCGCATTGAACCGTGTTGCGATTGTTTCTACTAGTGGCTGATCCTGGGCTCTGGAGGAAAGAACCGTGATGGCCTTGGTCCTCATCGGCCGAGCGGAAGGAGCGGCCGGGATGCGTTCTGCATAATGGCAATACGCGTTGAATGCAGCAATATGCCATAGGAATGCTTGGTCTCCGAGTGCTCAGTACTGGCCATGGCGATGCTACAAAGTAGCCGAAGCTCAAGGAGTAGGCAGTATGGTAAAGAATGGAAGGGACGTTCTGTTTCCAATGTGAAGACGGGTTCGCCCCGAGCTACTCGGGATTACTATCGGACTGCAACATGAAACATGCCCCTGCATCTATCTGTCCTGGGAGAGCATGGCAGGTGTCATCAGCCAGCTGCTCGCGCCTGTTATGACCAGCATAGACAGAGACAGAAATTGCAAGGACTGCAAGACTCACGACGCATCGCGGTGGGTTGTGGTTACAATTATTAATTAGCGTGTAAACCCAAAAATACGTAGAGTGTTAGCCCTTGCCAAGTTCCCTCGCCGTCAAATTATAAGTGGATAAACTACGGAGTACTTCCTTTTAAATAGCAATGGTGCTTCAAATTAATTAATTAAGGAGGTAGCTACGCCGGTGAAAAAATTACACAACCCCTCGATTTCACGAGCTATTAAAAGCGCAGTGACGGGGGTTTAAACGCACAGCAGCAACTAAACCTAAACCAGAAGGAGGTATGCCTCCTATAACGCAGGTAAAGCCCTTAAGACGCTAATCATTAAGAATTACGTTAAGAGCATTACTGTAGAGTTTGTATAGCCTCTTAATATTAGATATTAGCTAGATATAGTGTGTTATTGTTAGTTATAAGTTTATAGTGTTATATTAGAATTATATCTAACTGGATTAGGGCCTGGAGAGGAGAAATTATAGGAGGTATCTCTTAGGCGAAAAATGTATATAGAGGTACCTCCTTCCGTTTTAGGTTTAGTTGCTGCGCGTTTATGTACTCCGATTTTACCTCATCTCGGTGGACCGAGAGGTCGTAATTTTTTGGGATTTTTTCTTTTTCTCCTTTTTTGGTCTTCACTCCCTTGGCAGCTCTGACTAGAAATTAGAATGGAAAGCCATTCCCATGGCAGGTCACATTCAAGGTTACCCCAAGGAGCCCAGTAATGAAACATGGCCGTAGATGAAGAATAATGCCCATCCACCCGCACGTTGTCTAGCCACTTTACGAGAACCTCCCTCCTTGTCGGATGTGGGAAGGATCTAGGCACCTAGGTAAGCTCTACTCTGCAGCATGGGACATGGGAAAGCCTGCTATATACAAAGTCCCTCGGATTAACTGTGGAGTGCAATATGTCGCCAAGCTCGGGACATTCGCCGCGCTGTGGGTGCAATCTAATTCCCTGCGGTTCCACGAGATTACGAGATTGCGGGCAGTGCAATGTACATGACTGTGGCTTGCGCGTGTATGGCTGTGGGGGCTCAAATGGAGCACGACGACCCCGTACTACCGTACTCGTCCGTCAGGGGCAATTGATGTGGTGCTTCCCTCAATCCCACCTTTCAACGACTTTGACGGCCAGAGATTCCCGCGTTTCTCGGCGAACATCATTGACGGTGCACTGCATAATGGAGCCCGTGGTTCTTGATAAGCTCTCCTTTCCATTGCCGAATTTGCAGCTCTAGTCGCTCTCTTTTTTGTTGGTGGATGTAACCCGTCATTGCTTGCCGTCGCCTGTTGCCGTCTCCTTGATCCTTAATTTCTTCGCAATCCAACTCTTGTCGTCCGTGTCGAATGCGAATTCCCTCAATAGCAGAAGCCGCGCTGGCCGCGACTGGCCTCGGAGCTGACAGATTTGCCAAGCGGGACGACAGCACACACAGCACCACGATCTGGGCCACACCGCACGATAGTTATTCTTCTTCAGTTGGCGTTCTAGGATGCAAAATCGACACCAATCGTGTGGCATATTGGCCGCAATCGGTCGATTGCGATAACATCTGTGTCGAAGTCGCATGCCAAGATCGCCAGGTCCACCTCCTCCGCATCGATCAGTCCGCCGGCGCACACGACATAAGCTACGATGCCTGGAATTTCCTCTCCACCGGTCAGTCTGCCACTGCCAAGCCAACCTCTGGCGGTGCTGTGGAGATGAAAACCCGAACTGTCGACCCGTCCAACTGCAAGTCTCTCCTCCATACCAAGGACAATAAGTTGCCGCTTAGCGCTGCCAATAGCATGAACTTCCTCGCCAGTTGTCTACAGCAACCCACGAGCTGGGTCGCACAAAACTACATGCTGCTCAACATTGCGGATCCGATTTGCACTGTCGGATTTGATGAGCAGTGCAAGTTGGACTGGCCAGCGGCCAATCAGCCCACTTGCCCCCGCACACTGGGTCAAATGGTCAGGTTGAAGGACGACCCTGTCTATAATATACAGTATCCGAGCGGCAAAAAGGTACTTGCTGGATCCGGGGCATCTGGTTCCTCGGGTGGAAGCAACGGCGACGATGAAAACGCGACGTGTCCTCGCTTGCGACAGTCAATCGGTTTCCTGTCCGTAGCTTCACTCCTAGTTTGCCTGATCCTACTCCTTTTATGATGCGGCTCTGGACGAAAGATGTGTAAGTCGTCTTCCACACAAGCTATCTCTCTTCCTTGAGTCGTATTCACGATGCAAGCAGAACAGTATATTCTCCCTGATACCCATTTGTATTTAAGCTATTTATGCCGCGTGTGAACTACATGGCAGGCGTACAGTACATATGCATGCTCGAAAACACCAGACGTTACCTTCTAAAACGGGAAGCGGAAATGGACAACGGCAAAGAGCAAGTTTTGAATCCTGTGGATCTGGACCAGCCGCAGACTCAATCCTTGTGGGGTTGGTTATACGTGGCATGTCGGTCTCGGCACGAGCTATTCGCTCTCTGGTCAAGTGATGTATAAAAGACCATTTATTGTGCAGGGCTGATCCCCAGATTTGCAGACGTCCGAAGGGGTTCCGAATTATCCACCGCAACACACAAGGGTCCGAATGTCAAGGCGTGGCGGGTGAAGGCGGTACAGAGGAACGAAGTCTCCACGAGTCCACACCATGTACGGAGTAGAGCAATAATAGCAAATGCACGCATCCCATATGAGCTAAGTGACGCGGGGGGAAGAAGCGCAGCCCGATGTTGAAGCCAACAAGTCCTGTCCAGGTCGCGGGTGAGTCGCAGTATACATATATCGCTGGCAACTGGTGGCAATCTGGCTTCCGCATGACATTGTCATTGACATTCTTCCCTCCCATCGGCCTCATCTAGTCAACTCTCATATTCCCTCATATCCCGACCATGAAGTCGATGCTCTACATAAGTTTGGCGTTGGCGGCAGGGGCATTCGCCAGCAATGACACATTCGCCAGCAACGACACCGGTGTCGTCCCTTGCAATTCAACATGTCAAGACACCTGGCAAGTAACGGATCGGCTTCTCTTCCAGCTCAGCCTCCCAGAGTTCACCACCAGAAGAAGACATCGGTTTCCAAGGCTGAACTGGACAACCGACGGCTGCACCAAGTCGCCCGACAACCCGTTTGACTTCCCCTTTTTGCCAGCCTGCCACAGACACGACTTCGGGTATAACAACTACCGGACCCAAAAGAGATTCACAGACAGCAGCAGAGCCAAGATAGACGACCAATTTAAAACCGAGTAAGTCCAGTCATTGACCAATCCAAGTTTATTTCTGCCCCCCCCTTCTCTCTCTCTTTTGTCTTTTCTTGTTCCTCGTGCTGACTCGTGCCGCGTCAACAGCCTTGACTATCAGTGCTCGTCGGTAAACGCCAGGCTTGCCTGTCGGGCGCTGGCAAACATTTACTACTTTGCCGTGAGGTTCTTCGGAGGCCGTGATGCGCAGCCTGGGAAGAGGCACGAGCACGCGTTTATGGAAGAGTACAATGAGTTGGTGGCATTATACAGCAGGGAGGTGCAAAAGGCGCAGGAGAACGGCGACCTTCCAATCCTCGGAAATTGACAGCAGCATATAATGAATGAATTTGAAGAATTATAAGGAAAGAGCCCGGATCCGCTTTTTGTGGTTTCCCAGCTTCGGATGAGCAGTGACGCGACTTTTCATCATGACGATGCCATAAGCCAAGCAGGCTGGCTATACTTATTCCTGCGCAGCACAGGATGCGGACGTGACGACATGAGAGTTTGTCCTGTACTCGGGTCTTTTTATCCCGTACCAATCCAAGCTGAAGGTCAAGATGTACGTAGTAATGTAAGATAATTCCGAGCTGTCTGGACCGGGGGCTGTCGTGTCGTGGATGACTGACTACCTGGCATATTCAAAGAAGCTTGGGACTGCGCATGTATACAATGCAGCGGGATGCAGCAACACCCGGCGCCATTTTCTTCCACGAACCTAGCTCGGCCTCATCTCCCGATATTGAAACCGTAGGGCAAGGAATTGGCAGCGCTGATACTCGAGCAAAAATCCATTTCTCGGACTGCGGAGCCAGAAGACAGTGTATGCTTGTGCACGGTGACTTTGGCTACCACTTCTGTCGGTGTATGTTTTTGGTGTTGTTCGCTCACTGCCCTTACGCTATGGAGAATGGAATTTCTATGGAGTGCTTCAAACGTTGATTTAGGTTTGGTATAAGCACATCTTGTAGGGGTTTTCACATAATAAGTCTGTTTCAGGAGGCAGGAAGGAAGATGAAGGGGGAAAAAAATATCAAAAAGTAAGGACAAGGGATGAAGATTTCGAATATTGTCACAAATACTCAGTCATCGTATCTCATGAGCAATGAATAGATTCAATGAGCATGTGGCAGCAGTTACAAGAGGAAAAGATAATTGAGCGAGGGGCCTGAAAAGTGGCAGTGGCCTTTTCTTGTCTTGCAGAAGCCCAGGGCCTGACTTGGAACATGGACATGAAATGACTCATTCTTGCTGAATCTAACATGAGTATCGTCTGTGATAAACTACCACCGAACCATCTCTAAGTGTGAGAACCCTGACTTTTTTTGCATCTCTCCCCAGCTGTCTCATGTACTCGTTATCCGCGCTTTCATCAAGTCATCAGTCATAAAATCTGCACATCCCCGTCCACTCAAGATCCCACATGTCGTGTAAGTGAGTCAAGTTATTCCACGATCCCAGAGTCGGTTCCACATCTCGACCCGCAACACGCTTACACGCCCACCATCTTTCTCTGTCTTGGCGAAGTGCTAAATGTAGTATTCTGGAAATACGTCCCAGGCCGGTGTTGTCCACAGAAGCGTTGTCTGACGTGAGAACTCGCCGTTCCGTCATGGTAAATATGTCCTTGGAAACTCCCTCTCATTCTTAATTTCCCGGACTTTAGACTCATCATGTCTCGTATCAAGATCCTCAGGAGCTCACCCCGTCTTGCTCCAGCGAGCCGGGCACAAGGCGTATTCGAGGCCCCTCTGCCTGTCCCACAAAGCGATCCTTGATACTAAACTCCATGGGAGTCCGCGTCTCATTCGTGGCACCCAATCTCAGATCGAATCGCCAGAGTAGCCTCGCCACAGCCAGCGATATTTCGACCATGGCCAGCTGTTGCCCAATGCAGCCCGCCGACCCGCCGCTAAATGCTATGAATCCTACCATTGAGCCGCTCTGTTCCAACCATCTCTCTGGCAAAAAGGCCTCGGGGTCTCCAAAGTACGCTGCATTTCTGTGAACAGCGTACGGACTCACCCCAACAATGGTTCCACTAGGAATGACATGCCCATCTATTGAGACACCATTCGGATCTTGTACTTCCCTTGGCAAATGACCAGGCGTAGGGGGGGACAAACGTAGTGACTCATGGATGCAAGCCCGTAGATATGGAAGAGTAGCAAGCACGCAAGCGCCGTACTCGTATCGAATATCAGTCTCCTTTGCAAAAGCATCGCGGATCTCGGATCGCAGACGGGCCAGC
This sequence comes from Atkinsonella texensis, assembly GCA_001008035.1. Taxonomy (NCBI): domain Eukaryota; kingdom Fungi; phylum Ascomycota; class Sordariomycetes; order Hypocreales; family Clavicipitaceae; genus Atkinsonella; species Atkinsonella texensis. The sequence goes on along the minus strand of KQ061749.1, from coordinate 55,553 downwards.
TTCATCGGGTGATAAGCAAGGTAGTGAAATATGGCGGCCAGACCTCCCGCCGTCGACTGTGACCCTGCCACCATGAGCAGGACACTCTCGCAGGCCAGATCGCCTGTTGAGTACCCTGCGCCAGTTTTGGGGTCCCGTCCATGGAGAAGGTGAGCGAACATGTCGCGTGGGAAAGAAGAATGGGAGGACTTTTCGCACGAAGCGGCATCCTTCAGGCGTCGTTCCTTGAACTTGCTGAGACAGAAGTTCCGAAAGTGTATGTTGTGCTGGTAGGATGAGCCGCTGAGCCAGGTGCCGAGCCAGGTGCCGAGGCGGGTTTTGAAGAGGATTACGCGGAGGAGCTTGGTGAAAGGGTGGTACCCTAGCTGTTTTTATATATATATATATATTAACATCTTAGAGTAAGACTCTGGAAGAAAGGGAGAGATATGAGGGAAAGGGGAGGGAGGGAGAGTAGGAGGAGGTAGAAAGGCCAAGTGCGCAGCAATAATGAGATGAGGAGGAAGAATTCAGTAAGAGGACAGTGTGATGATGATGATGATGATGATGATGATGGAGAACGGCAACGTACAGCGTACCAGCCACCCGTTGCCTTGGGAATCAAGTCTACGATGGAGCGGTTTGTGGTCTCTGTAAGTAACTCGAAGGAAGACCCATAGGCCAGATCGCCGAGGATATCGAAAATAAGGAAATTGCACCACTGTCCCAAGTCGATATCGTGGCCAACATCCTCGGGATCAACGTCATCTTGCAAAGCCCGAATCCACTTGTCTATGTGAGCGCAGATCCTAGGTTCATAGTCTCGCAACGCCTTCTCGGAGAAGGCATGCGAGAGGAGCCTGCGCTTAGCAGCATGACGGCTCTTTTCGCGTGCGGTAAAGGTGCTTTCGAAACCACCAGCCGAGTCGCGGACGCACTGATACCAGTCCGACTTGACGACGTTGGTCTTGGGCGCCTTGTAAATGGAGTCGAACGCTTCGACTTTGTTGAAGGAGAGTGCGTTGGGGCAAAAGCGCACGACGGGACCTGAGGACCGAGACGTCAGCACTGGAATCAGCTACAGATGATCCTTGCGTAGAGGCGGAGAGTTTCTTGCTACCGTATTGCTCGTGAAGCTGTTGCAACCATTCGTGTCTGTCTCCTCGAGTGGCGTGGTACCAGTTCGGGATGGAGGAGAGGCGCGCCAGGAATGGACCGGGATACCGGGCCAGTTTGTCAAGCAAGAGTCTATGAATAGCCAATATGATGACCTGTGTGCTATTAGTCTCACATAAGGTAGAGCGAGGGCGGGGGAAATTCTCCGAAGGGGACTCGTGTGTGCGTACAGTAATGGCAACCATGCAGGATATCGGCTTTGGCTCTGACACGGCAGATATCAGCAGCGCTGCTCGACGTTCCATCTTGGAAACTACCAAGGGCTACCAAGGGCTACCAAGGGCCAGTCCAACAAACCTGGACGTTTCAAAAGAGTCGAATCTTGGATTGCTCGGAGGTGGGGGCCTGGGGGCTAATTAATAGACATCAGGTTGGACAAGCGGTTGGGAGAGGCAGGCTATTGCCATTGTTACTAGGCTGCCTGCGACTAATACCTTCGCGTCACACCTGCATTGCGTTTGCTGGCCACCTGTCCCTTGCTGCATGATGCCTGGTGCTCAAGTTTGGTCCACGTGGAGGAGCGAGAGGCGGTGGCCATCTTACCGCATGCCATTGTGTGAATAAACCAGATGTGAAGCTCTTTTGCAACATCACGGACTGTGATTGTAACGAACACGGTATTGACTTGCACTCATTCAAGCTGCTACCTGTGGTAACTGGCCATCCCGCGAATGTTCAAAGTCACAATCTGGAGAGCCTTTTGTTTTACAATTTTCCAGCTCTCCTCATCTTCTTCATTTCCAACGCCAATGCATCGGCGAACTCTCGTCCGACTCGTCTTTTGTCATCATCGCTCCTCTTAAGCCACTCATCTTTACGCTTCTTCGGGCCTGAGATCCATCTTTGAGACTCAGTCGACAACCATTCTGCTACATTCCTAGCAACTATGTTTAAACTGCGATCAAATACCATGAAGTGCTCGCCGCCTTCAAGAACAACCTGCTTTACTGCCCCGAGTGAGACGCCGCCATTGCCACCAACGCCCGTTCCCGTGAGACGAAGTCTTTGCTCACGAGTTTCAGGGTGTCCAAAGAACGGAGACTTGGTACCATTGATATACAGCACCCATGGTCGCATACTAGGAAGCATATCCCATGCCAAACGCAGCTCATGGCGATAGAACGGACCCAGATTGTGAGCCCGAGGATCGCTGTCGGGAACTTGCTCCCGTTCCGCCAGAGTCGCGCCTTTGATGCCGTTTGGGCCAAGGCCGATGAGTTTCGGATTGAAGCGACTCACCAAAGCCGCGATTTGGTCCTTGGGAGTTGCTGACACCCACTTGTCCTGTGACTCTGTATTGGTATCTTGCTGCACAACAGAGTAGTGCTTCAGTCGGGCCAGAGCCCGTTTGTCCCAGCCGTGCGCATTATTGAGCTTGACGATACTAGCCTCTGCTTCTGCCCGGGAAGGGAACGAGTCCCTTTGTCGAATTGTTTGGAGTGCCCATGGTATTGTGATGCCTCGCCCGTACTGGGCATCGATTCCCGGCTCAATGAAGACAAATGAATGGAACAAGCTGGGATGCCAATTGGACAGACAGAGGAGCTGGTTGCAGCCGAAGGAGTGGCCCAGTCCAACAATGGGCTTGGCCATTTTGTCGGCGAAGTGACATATTATGTTCCACAGATCCCGCGAGTGATCAATCCAGGCTGGATCGCAGCCGAGATTGCCGTGGTTCGCCAGCGCGCTTTCCCCTACATTGAACATGTCGGCGATCCATATCGACGCGATGGCCAGGTTGTGAGAGTGGCTCTGCCGCAGGATTTCCGCAAAGAGCGGCTCGTACGTCTCCTTTGCGATGCCCAGCGCTCCAGCCGCCACGATGGTGATGGGGGCTTCATGGTCTGTGGCAAGGGCGTGGCGCCGAGGAATGTACTGCTTGACGGCTAGCTTGACGCCGTTGTTCTCATTGACAATAGCGGTTGGGTATTCTCGGAATGGTGCGACGGAGATGAGGTGAGATGCAATCTCGAACGGAGACTCGAACGGAGACTCGAACGGAGACTCGAACGGAGACTCGCCCTCCTCTTGAAGCGGGGGGGAACGACAGCCTCCCGCCATCCTTGGCAAGGCGAAATAATGAACGAAATGTGCAGAATCGAAGGAAGGATAAAAAGCCATGGCCTTTCCAAGTTCACATGAACTCACACGAACCATCTGCAACTGATCCCCATCACTCACTTACCGAGCAACAGGTTTTTCGCCATTACCTACCTAGGTACCTAGGTACCTGCCCAGAACGAGGCTTCTCCACAAAATCAATGAAACAATAATCCAAGTTCAAGTTAGAAATGGGCTCAGCACTGCCGCCAACCGCCTCTGTCGAGACGATCCCCATCCAGCGGCTTACCATAGACGTCGCCTCCCCATATGCCGAGGTCATCCAACGATTCCGACATTTCGTCCCGCCCATCGGGTTGAACCTGCTGCGCGAGCAGGCCAGCGCAGAGGGTATAGCACGAGTGATCCAAGACACCGGGTCCAAGAGCGACTTCGTACTGTTTGCCGAGTTCGATCACGGGCGGTGGATTCGTCATTTCCCCCCATTCTCAAGTCCCGGGTCCACTGCGTTGCATAATCGGGCGCATGGGTATAAGGACAACGGGGACGACGGGGACAGAGAAGCGCCTCCTCGTGCCCACCGGTTCATTTTTGGCAACCCCCTCATTGCTATCAATATGATCCGGGAAAGTCTCGAGACTTCTCTGCATGTTCCGCTAGATTGTGGCTTTGTCGAGCGGCCTGATGGGACGACACGTATCGTCATGCTGTTGGTGGACGGACTAGTGACGGGCCATCGCGGAGTGTGTGGGAACGAAGAACTAGGTCGAACGGTCCGACAACTGCAGGAGAAGGTTTACAAGCTCATAGTTGATATTTCGAAGTCCGTTGACATGTGAAAAAGCCGATTGGCCGTACATACCGGCACTGCATTGGGAAAACACAACAAAATAACTCATCAATAGGGAGGCGGAAACGAAGTGTTCATGCAAGGGTTTTTTTTTTTTTAAAAAAAAGCTTTTTTTCATTATCATTTTATTGCCCAAGTCGAGTTTTCGCTAGGTTTCGGTACGTATTCAAAACAGAGAAATACGAGGTTAAAGATACAAAGGGGACATCCTGATTGATGATTGTGTGTGTTCAAAGTTCTCGTAGGTCAGCCTTGGACTCGAGCACAGACATGTACCTAGTCAAACGCTAACAATCAACCCAAAATGTAACTAGTGACAAGCCTTTTGGGCTGTGGATCTACCCGACGACAAACGTCTAACCGGTGATCAACAAGTCGGTTCCGCTCGGCCATTAGGACCAAAAATTTGCTCCACGCATTTTATGCTCTGGCGTTGGGCTGACACCCCCCCGATACCAGAGGGCCTGGTCGCGCGCGCTAAGGTCAGCTTCGCCCTTGCATAGGCCGAATTTCTTATCCCTCTCCTCATCCTTCTCTACCCACTGGCAGTCGCGGAAAGCGATTTGGAGATCCTTGTAGCGAAACTGGCCGCGCCCGTGATAGTGGTTGCCGAGGAGCGGGATAATGGCGTTGCTCGCCACGCGGGCGTAGTAGTGCGGGATGCGAGAAAAGAGGTGGTGAGTAACATGGTCAGATGAGATGTGGTGAAGGAAGTGTGTGCCGATGATGCCAAAGTCGCGGTCGATTGTGGCCGTGGCCCCCCTCACAAAAGTCCATGATTCCGCGGTATACTTTGGTAAGTCGGGATGAGTGTGGTGGAGATACGTGATCATGACTAAACGAAAAACGCACCATCGTTAGCGACTTGCTGCATGATTAGCGCGTAAGTCGATGCATCACCGCCTCTTACCGATCCAGTGGTTGACCCATGACCAAGGCACGATGTAAACCCAGAAAAGCATCCCGAAGGATCCCAGCATCTGGCACAGCTTGTAAAGCCCCATGATGGTAGCAAAACATCCGAGATCAGACAGCAAGATGGCAGAGACTTCTGACTCGCGAAACAATGCTCCCCATGGATCGAAGTGGGAGTGTCTCCATGCCGACATGCCTTCTTTGATCACGGCTGAGGGCGGACATGTAATGTTAGATAGAATATACCAGTTCCATCCAATTGCTTGCTGCAGCAGGATTCTCAGGAACAGAACCAACGGGGCATCCTGGCCGACTTCATCCAGCGCCTCAATTGCATGGCCAATTTTGCCGGCATATTCAGAGCGATTGGGCGGGACATAGTTGAGGTCCTGCTCAATGTGGTTGGCATAGATGTGATGGCGGCGATGAGTCGACTTCCACGAGAAATACGGCGCCAGAAGACTCGAGTGTAAGATGAAGCCTACAGTATCGTTCACGATGCTCGAGCGGGAGAAGGCGCTATGGCCACAATCATGTGCAATGACCCAAAGCCCGGTCCAGACAATGCCTTGACAGAACCCATAGGTAAGGACAGCTGCGTAGTAAAGAACAGGTGAGTTCGACACAAGGGGGATATGAATCAGATGGTACAGCGCGCAGAGAAGAATCGTCGAGTAGACCAGATCTCGAGCCAGGTAGAAGGTTGACCATAGAAGAGACGGCCGAAAGCAATAGTCCGGGATGGCCTCTCTGAGCTCACGGATGCTCACTTTCTGATCGACGTGCTAGAAGAAGCCGTCAATGTCATCATGATGCTCAATGTGGGCAGCGCTCTGAGTAAACTGAAGGGATTACACATGAACGATCAAGATCAAGGGATAACACGTACGCCGCCTTCGACCAACTCGGTGGGATGAGGCTCGTCCAGGGTCCTGAACCCGGTCCTCTCGGTCTCCATATCGAGTGTGCTGTATGAAGATGGTGCCTCAGACGATGCCCCAGACGATGCACTGCGAATGGGAAAAAAAGGAGGCAGTCTTGGATCTAACTCCTTGACTTGGCGGGAGTGGAATAGATTGCAAGACTTGGAGCATATTGATCAACAGCGCCCTTTTATTCGATTCCTACCGGCGCGAACTCACATTCAGTAAGGCATCAGACATTGGGCATAAGCCGAGCTAAACATCCTCGTCCCTTTTCCTTCACCTTCACCTTCACGGAGATTTGAGCTAGACAAATGCCACGTGGAGAAGATATATTGTCCGTCGTGCGGCACGGTTCCTCTTCGCAAAAGCTTTACTTTCTCGCGATTAAACTCCTCGGTCTTGGCAGGAACTATAAGGAGTGCTTTCCGTAACCGTGGCACAGACGTTAATCTTGCTGACAAGGCTTTTGTCCCTTCCATCTTTTCTGGCTCAATACATGAATCAACTTGTGATTGACCCGCGATTCTGTCGGTCAATCTACACGCTGTCCCTTTGGACCAAAACAGTAGGTCGGCCCTACCGGCCGTTAATTCTTCATGTTACATAGCAGGGGTCGCAGAGACGCATAGATGCATGTCCCCCGTTCCGTGGTGGGGAGGAGAGCCCATAGTTGTGTCAGATAGACCACGACGCATCGGACCCCAATAGTTCTGAGCTAGGGAGCCAAGGAAACCTAGTGCGGCTAGGTGTGATCGAAGGGTACGACCCTCCACCTGAAGCTGAAGAATTGTCAAATCACGATGTGCCGCGACTCCCTGCCATCCTGCTTTCACGACTAAACGGGTCATGTGTGAGACATGCATGCATATGTACGCTCGAACGCCGAACCGTCTTACTAAATATACTTGGAGCAACAGGATTAGGTTCTATCACTGCGTGAGATTTCGACTTGCAAGAGACGACACACAAAACGTTGGCCAACACCTAGAGAGAGCTTCAGAGCTCACAAGGCCACGTGGTGGATCCGTGTATCATGATAGCGTGGATCCCAGGATATTCTTTGCAAATCCAGAATTCACGGTCAAAGCTTCGACTGCTTTAGCATCGTATCGTATCTTGGTCTCTGGGCGGGAAGCGAGCCCCATTCTTTTCCTTTTTTTCTTTTTCCCTGGAAAACCCACGTCGAGCTTGGTCTCGTGGAGACACGCCCTAGACCGCGAGTTAGCTGGAGCACAATCAGGACAAGGCGACATCTCTGAGAGGTACTCGATTTCACGAGCGGGTGTCACCATGCTGAGAGTTTCCGCGTACAGCGACTGTGGGTATTTCAAGACACAGCTCACATGTGCCATTGTGTGGCCTGCTTGACGCCTTATGGTCAAAAAGGCAAGGCACGGCATGGCATAGACGAAAGATGCCGCATCCAGGAAGAAAGAAGGAAGCGGAGCTTTTCCTCGTCAGATCTACATTTCCAAACCCCCTGCATGGTTTTACAAATCTTCTTTACAAGGACAGTTTCGGCCAATCAGAGGTCAGCCCTACCTGCCCTGAGACATCACGCTACTCCAGCCAATGGTTCAAGACTAACGTCCTTCTTAGCCGAGCCCATTCAATATTTCATCTAATTCTGCCACTAACAGTTGCTGCCTAACTGACATGGTGCATGCACAGCGATAGCGGCGAAGATAAAAAAGCGAAGTCATATTCACCGAATCTCTCTCTGATTAGCTGCAGCCGAACTAGAGGAGAAAAGAAGAGCAAGAACGAGAGGACGAACAGGCTCTTACCGCAAAGAGGGACAGGGCTGGGGTGACACGCCCCACTTTTTCTGCCTCACGATTTGCAGATAGTGCTTATTAGCAAGGCGGATAGATGGTGAGCGTAAATCGCAAGCTAAAGAAGTGGGGCATGGCACGTTAGTAGTAAGTCAATGCTAATTGCCCGCAAAAAATTACGTGGTAATTTCGCCTATCGCGATAAGCGATGCCTTTCTGTAAAGTCATTCAGGGCTTATTTGTACGCAGTAACGCAGTCGGCTTCTCTGCCATTGGTGGTCTTTGGGCGGTCGTTACCTAATGCCGGGAAAATGGCTCGAGCTAAAGACCCAGACGATCCGTCCCGGACACTACATGGACTTGAACGTCGTAATTGCCGTCGACCGTCGAACTCGTCAGTTAACCAGGATGGAGCCGCCGAGGTAGCCAACAGACCCGTTACATCTCAACAACTCAAAACCCCTCATCTCCTCCCGGCTTTGATGCGTTGGCAGTTCGTTCTTACAGATGGACTCCACATGTACGTAATGGCGCTGACCGGAATCATCGAGACACCAACACCAATGTCCACTCTGAAAGAGTGATTCGTGGGTTTTACCCATGCAGTCCTGCGCTTAACTCATTTAGCCCTTCCGACTTACGTTGGGGCACGCAAATGCTGCACTGGAGTTTTCAACTGGAGCACTAGACCTAACCGAAACTGGAAGGGTCTCTGCACACCTATTTTTAGTGTGGAAGTACCTCCAATGTTTCTTTTCGTGCGATGTAGCTAGGTATTTTTCGCTGTAACCGCCTTAGGCATTAATTGCAGCCGCTACAGTAGCAGCAGCAGCCCTTTAACCTATATAGAAATAGCTTTAATTGACAATAACTATTTTATTTATATAAGAATTATTATATATTGCCGGTAGAAGCTATTATCTCTCCCTTACAAAAAAAAAACAAAAAAAAAAAAGACCTTAAAAACGCACTTTTAGCGCTATTGCATACCTAATATATCTACTAATTTAAACGGCATTATAGCACAAAAGAAACATTACAGGTACTTCCACACTAAAAATGGGTGTGCAGAGACCCTTCCAGTTTTAGTTAGGTCTAGGGCTCCATTTGAAAGCTCTAGTGCAGTATTTGCGGGCCCCTTACGTTGTGCTCTCGTAATGGTAATCCTCATCAGCCGACCGTGCGGTGGGGAAGCAGCTAGTACAGTTTCAGCCTCGATGGAGCTGTGCTTTCTTTTTTCTTTCCTTTTTTTTTTCCCCCACAATGAAGTCATGGTTTACCCAAGCTTTGCCGCGCAAAATCACTTATTCTTGATGTGTCAACCCTGGTGAGGAGAAAGCGCCTGCCAACCCAACGCCGGTGCGGACGGATCATGGCAAGCAACAATAGGTACGCCGCTGCGGCCTGTTAGAGCAAATTTGCACTACATACAGGCCTCACATTACCCTTCAAGTCATGGCTGCAAGCTCTTTCTCTGGTCAGCGTTACCGACGATGAGCAGCGCGTTGCGAGTCGCTCTCCCCTAAATGCGTTAGACACAAGGCATAACAAAGTTACTTTTGCCTGGGAATTAGAAATCACATCATCGATCCGCCTCCATGTGATCGACCACAAAGTGCAAAGTCACTGTGTCGTATGCATGCTAATCGTTGCAGAGAAACACGTCGTGCCGAAGGATCCGTCCGATATGCAATCACGTCTCAGATTTCCCTGGATGCCACGATCAGTCTTTGCTTTGCTACCTTAGCCTCGGGCAGCCAGCGAGGCTAAGATCAGACTTTCCTGTTGAACCCCTCTCCTCCCCTTGATCGACCCATTCGTTGCTCAATCATCTTTCCCAGTGCTGGCTCACTGATTCGGATAGCACGCAATTCAACATGGCATCCGTGTCCACCTCTGCCGCTTTACCGGGCAACGAGGTTCGGCAGACAATGCTGGAGGCCCTGGAGCTCCGAAAGGGCTCAGAGCCGGACAGGGTCTTCGCCAAGTTGCCAGCTTCTCGCACTGCCTACGCTGATGGCTTTCGCTCTGTGACATACGCAGAGGTGTGGAGAGCCGTGAACAGCGTCGCTTGGTGGCTGGAGGGAAAGCTCGGGAGGAGCGAGACATTTGATACCATTGCGTATCTTGGTCCAGGGGATGTCAGATACTCCATCATCCTGCTTGCCGCCATGAAGACGGGCCATAAGGTATGCAAGTGCCGAACGAAGCCAAGCTGGACGAGGATGGCAACCTCAGCGCCTGTTGACCCTGATACCTGATACTTGACACAGGTCTTCTTCCCATCCCTACGAAATAGCAAAGTTGCTTTTGAGGCCTTGTTCCATCGCGTCGGCTGCCGCGTAGTCGCCACGACATCGCCGGAGCCCGCGCCAGTCTCGCTTCTTTCTGACTGCGGAGTCTCCCGATGGCTTCATATTCCTTCGTTGCAGGAACTCCTTGAGACCACAGATGTTGCAGACTATGGGTGCATCAAGACGTATGAAGAAGCAAAGGATGATCCCGTATGTGTGTTGCATACGTCAGGCTCGACGGGTGCGTCATATGCATTAGTATTCCCACCTGCACAGAAGTTGACCCATGCATGATAAGGCATTCCCAAGCCTTTGGTGTTTACCAACGAGTTCATTGCCGCTGTAGCATCAAACACATCTGTCGCGCCACCTGATGGATTCGAAAGTCCAAACAGCTATCTTGTCAGAGACGAATGTCTGGTGACATTGCCTGCCTTTCACGTAAGTTCCTTCGCATTTCCCTGCATGCATGAGACTTGTTATCGTGCTCAAATATTGCTTTTCCCGCTTCAATCTAATCCAGCCACTTGCACAGATGGCAGGCCTGGCCTTCACGCTCTTCGTGCCAATCTTCAAGGACACCATCCCTATTTACCCACTACCGGGCCCTCCCCCTGCCCTTCACAGTCTGATTGAAGCTGTCAGTAACACCAATGTCAACTGGGCTTTAGTCGCCCCCGTAATGCTCCAGGAACTAGCACAAGACATTGAATGGCTGACCACGTTGTCGAGAAAAGTCTCCAAGCTATTCTATATCGGTGGGAGTCTTGCAAAGGAAGCCGGGGATGCAGTTCGCAAGCATATCCCGCTCTATCAAATCTTCGGCTTGAGCGAGGCTGGGTCATTGCCTCTTGTATATCGCGAGGACTTGTCCCAGCTCACAGACTGGCGATCAGTCGAGTTCCATCCTCAGCTGCAAGCACAGCTGTGTCATCGCTTTGACAATCTGTATGAGCTCGTGCTCACCAGCAAGTCTGTACATGGGCGACGGCAACCTCCGTTTGCGATTTTTCCAGACATTGATGGGTACGAGACGGGGGACTTGTTCTCGCCTCACCCGGAACGGCCAAATTCTTGGGTTTACGAGAGTCGCGCCGACGATGTTCTGGTGTACTCTACCGGTGAAAAAGCCAACCCTGTCACGTTTGAGAACATTGTCAGCGGGCACCCGCTCGTGCGCGGTGCCGTCATGATTGGAGAGGGCCGATTCGAATCGTCGCTGCTTGTTGAGCTTGCCGATGGCGAAGACCTTCCTGATGAGCAAGTAAAGTTGGCCATTGACAAGATCTGGCCCATTGTTGTAGAAGCCAACTCGGCTTATCCTGTCTATGCTCGCATCTCTCGGTCCAAGATACTCTTCACAAAGCCCTCAGCTCCTATGGTTCGCACTGGGAAAGGCACGATACAGAGAAGGGCTACCATCGCTCTGTACAAAGACGCCATTGACGAATTGTACAGTGATACAGATGCCTCTTTGAGCTTCAACATTGCATCTGATATCGATCTGGCAAAAGTGGATGCCGTCTCACTTGCCCTTGAAGATCTAGTAAAACATTTAACCGGTTGGCAGCACATGCCTCAGGATGAAGATTTTTTCGCCCTTGGAATGGACTCCTTGATCGTCATAAGGATGAGTAAAGAGCTGAAGCATCACCCTCAACTAACTTGGATGGAGCCGAAAATGATATATGAGAATCCGTCAATCCAATTACTAGCTACTGCAATTGTGAGACATGCATGTCACACGGACGGGTCAAACGGGGACGTGTTGGGACAACGTCTTATGACCATGACTCGACTTTTTGAGGAGCATACACAGGCGCTTTCGGACCTTTGTCCGGACGTAGATGCTTCGCGGGTCAGAGCCAATGCTTCAAATACCAATGGTCACATTGTCCTCTTGACTGGCTCTACGGGCCAGGTAGGCTCGTTTCTGCTGGACAAACTCCTCGCGGACGAGAGCATAGATCATATCTATTGCTTGAACAGATCGCACAACTCTGGAGCCGTGCAGGAGAGCCGAAGCAAGCAGAGAGGTCTCGGGACCAGCTTTCCGGCCAGCCGAGTCACCTTCTTAACAAGCCAACTGGGCAAACCCGACCTGGGACTCTCGCCCGAAACGTTCGAGCTTCTCAAGTCCAAGGTTACTATTATTGTTCACAGTGCTTGGCCGGTTGACTTCAGCCTGTCTCACATTTCGTTCAGACCCAGTCTGCGAGGTGTCGTGAACCTGCTCGCGCTGGCAGCCCACTCAGTCGCTCACGCGTCGGTGCTTTTCCTCTCCAGCATCAGCGCCGTGGCCAACTACCGTCAGGCCTCACATCCCGGAGAAATGGTGCCAGAGACAATCATCCAAGACGCCAAGGCCCCGGCAGCGAATGGCTATGGAGAAAGCAAGTATACCGGCGAAATGCTCATGGACTACGCCACCAGGCATCTTGGGGTAAAGACCGGGATCATCCGCATTGCGCAAGTCGCGGGCTCAATAGACTTTCTCCGAGGCTGGAGCCAGCGCGAGTGGTTCCCGACGCTCGTGGTGAGCTCGGGACAGATCGGCGCGTTGCCAGAGACGCTCGGGTATGCTGATGCGCAACACCCAGCCGGCATTCTAGGCGACATGGATTGGATCCCGGTCGATCGTCTCAACGGCTTCATACTAGATAGCATGAAGGTTCTGGTAGCAAGGGAAGGAGCCGGTGACGGCCCGCTTGTTCTTCATGCCGTAAGTCCTTCTAGCACTCCATGGACAGCATTGCTGCCCACCGTAAGATTAACCCTGTCGAGTGCGCGGTTGGGCTCGGAGCCGGAGGAGATTCAAGTAGTGCCTTTTGCTGAATGGCTCACCTTGTTACGCGAGAGGTCGGTGCCTGGTGAGGGTGAGCATGAGAACGGAGCCGGTTCGCAGACGGAGGCACCGATCTCGGGTGTGAAGCTGCTAGACTTTTACAGCAGCTTAGCTCACGAGCATGGTGATATAGCTCGCTTGAGCATCATGCAGACGGAGCAATTGATCCCCAGTCTTGGGACTTGCGAGCCTCTTCGCCCGGAGTGGATGGCCGGCTGGATCCAAGACTGGCTGCTATCTTTAGGACAAGAGGATAGGACATTGAAGTAGAACAAGCAAAGGCTCTACATAGGAGTAACAACCGTGCACATTTTAAATTTTTTTTCCTTACAGAAAAGAAAAAGAATTTAATGTTAATTAGGTTTTTTTTTTCCCTTGCCCAATTTGTGCCAGGCACTGCATGAGGTAAGGCCTGAGTGAATACCGTGTGCCTAGTCGTACACTAACTAGAGAACCATGAGATACCAGGCAAAATACCGTACATATAAACACCATGATCAAGCTTTCAGAATCAAGGTCCGTGGCTGCGGGCAGGTGGCGCGCCCGAAGAATTTAATCGTAAAGTTGTTAATGAGCAATCCGGAGTTGATGCCGCGATGCGATACCAACGCTGCCCATCGAGAGAATCCATCATGGTATTTCCCTTGTGGCACCAATACTTCCAACGACATTTCGTACCCGAGCCGAGCCAAGCCAAGTTGCTAGCGTCTGCAGTCAGTCGACGGCCGCTGAACAAGTTGAGACATGGCAGCCGCCCTGCCGCATTGCCTCAAGATGCAGAAGACAGGCTGGATGACTTTGGAGATACTGCCCGTCCGTATATACACCAGACCATTCAATTCTCGTCGTCATTGTCTTGCTCATTTGAGCTTTGGCAGTAGTGGTCGCCATGTCCCGAGGCGTCAAAGACATGCGAGCCCGTCACCCTGTGCGTTTACATATTTACATTCCACTAGAATGGTGTTGCGAGCACGGGAGTATTCTTTTCTGATTAAACAACTGACCCGATGATTGTGCATCCAGACTCATAGGTCCGCTCGAGGCAATCCAGCTGCCCAACTATATGGCTCCAGTCCAAGATTGCGATACCGTGTCGTCCATGTCTTCATTCGATACAGATCCGCCCATCTCCATTATTCCGTACATGTCCCAGGATAAGAAGTTCTGCAGGTCGTCCAGATCTAGCGCGTCACACATGGGTTGCGCAGGCACAACTTTGCGTAACGGATTAGGCACTGGCCGCTCATGCTGGAGGCTTGATTTCACCGAGACCGCCTGGCGCAGGCCCACGAGCTGGTGAGCTGCCACACTGGTGCCGTCCCAAGATGGCGGGCCCCCAGCATGAGGATTCTGTGTGCTGAAGCTAGAGGCTCGAGACGGGGCCTCGCTGTTAAAGCCTCGGCCCTCACCAGCCCCAGGACGAGCTATTGGAGGAAAAGAGAGCGGGGGTAGAACAAATTCTGGCGTTTTGCTATCCTGTGCTTTGTTCGTGCCGTTTGACCTACTCATTCGAAGAATTAGAGCGTGCGCCTGCTTCTTATGGGCATATTCATCGACTTCAATACGTACATGGCTGTTCTGTGGGCTTCTATTTGGTCATCCGACTCCAGGCTACTCAGCAAGTCGTCTCGAGTGACAGTTTGTTGAACCTTGGTCAGCCACCTCTCAAGTGTTGCAGACTAAGTACGAATAATAACAGTCAGTTTTTTCTGTTCAGACTTCAGAACAGTGGACTAGTGACATTACCAGTGACTGTGCGATTGGAAATAGTGCAGACATCATGCGGAGAACGCGGTGGTTGCTTTCAACAGCCTTCACGGCATCTCTCAATTTCGACTCCGCATCAGATCGATTCGGGTTCAGTACTCGGGCAACATAGTACAACATGACACGGCTGCTGTCATACACGAAGAAGGGAAGCAAGCTGTCCGACAAGAGACGAGAGCCGTGCTCGGCTGCTTCTGCCAGAATGTCCGCAATCTGCTGAGCATGATAGTAACAGTTGGCCTGGGCAGTCTGGAGGAAGTCCTGGTGTTCTGGTGGAAATGCGAAAGGCTCCGGCAACTTAAAAAGGTCGGGCATAGCGAGTTTGTAGAGCTCAAGGTAGTTATGATGATAGGTGCAGTGTATGAGCACTAATGCCCCCAATTGATTGGAATCGAGACGGGCGTAGATAGTCTCTGTGGTATATTCGACAAAGTCTGGCAGTTCACGGCGCCATGAGTTGAGATCGGCATCCAAGGCAGCGAAGAGGGAATCCGGTTGCCAAGGAGGAGGCCCGGCATGCAAGTGGTTCACATATCTGACAATTCGCTTCCAGAGAGTCACAACCCGAATGTAGTATGCCATGATGCCCATATTGGCGGCAGGTCGTCGAGGGACTATAGCCGGTGGGAGGAATTGTAAGACATGACCTACGCCGAGGGTCTCGGTCACGGACGGAATTCGCAGACCAAAGTTTCGCTCATTGCAAGGCAGCTGGATTTTGATGTCGTTCTCCCGCAGCAGCGTCAGCTGGTCTACTCCGCTGCCAGCCCAAGCATCCAACACGTAGCATGCCCACATAAGACGGCGACGACTCTCTCGAGAGGCCACAGACGGCGCCGTGCTATCCTCCTGGGTGCACAGAATGTCGGCATTATATTCGGTGTTGATTTTGAGAGCATGGGCCATTCGTACTGCCAAGCCACTGATCATTAAAGCTTGGCCGTACTCGCCGAGTCGGAACTGAAAGTCGTGAAGCAACACAGCGGTCTGGGAAAAGGTCAGGGATAAATACTCCCGAGGTAGATTGCTGAAGTATTATACCATTAATCTTTGGACAGATATTTTGCCAAAATTGGCCAACATGAGATGCTCAGCCCTCTTTGCCCACTGATTTCCAGCGTTTTTTAAGAATGATGGCGGGGCAGCGAAGTCTCCTTGACCAGCGGTCAAAACAAGAAATCTGGACAAGAGTTAGCGATCAAGGTTCACGGCCAATAATGTAATGTCTAGGAAGAAACACGCACTTGGCTCCGTGAGCACAAATGATGTGCAAAAGCGCCGACTCGTCATCAGAGCTGAAGCCTTTGTCTAGCTGTCTCATAAAAGACGGCTTGTGTACAAAAGCAAAGCATCGAAGAGGGTGCAGGTTGGAGAAGTACTGCTCAACCACGCGTCGAAGGTTCCGAGTTGCCGGCAGACTGGGAGATAATAACCTGCTGGGATATTAGATGAGAAGAAGACGCGATATGCAATCTGTGTATCGGTGCTGCAACTGACCAGGCTAGTGGATGTGAGGCCAATTGTTCGGTAGAGCAATGTTGGGGCTTCGAACCAGCAGCTACAGACACAGCGTCCGCCTCAGAGAAGACGGACGACTTGTCGTTGACTTGATTGACAGACTTGAGGGAACCCGCCCGCGCAGAATTACTGTCTTCCACCACAGTTGGTCCAGTCTGAACGGTGTCAGTCGTGGTACCGTTGGTACCGTCCATCTCTGTTGGACTGCCGTCATCTTCATCCGCGGATGTCGCCTGCGACCTGTTCAGATTGCGAGTCCATCTCGGCGCCGCGACTCCATCGTAGACACACTGAATGCGCTTCGCGGAACATCTGGAGCACTTTGGGCGCTCGCCGTTGCACTTGGTCTTGGACAAGCGACAGCTCTGACAAGACCGGTAGGTGCGGATCTTGCGCAGAGATATGGGCGACGGAGAAGGCCGGGTCCCGCTCGGGGTCGATCCGTCATCCGCGACACACTCGAGTTGAAGACGTTCACAATTGCGGCAGCCGTTTGGCCGACCATCGCATTTGACCTATTTTGCATTCATTGCCTTGGATTAGTAAGGGAAACTCGGCAACTCGGTGAGGTGAGCGAGATCCACATGGGCGCGTTAATGTCCGCCCGGCTTGGGTCTCTCTCTACCTATCTAGGTAGGCACGGAGTAGGACGTGCTTGCTTGCTTACCTTGCGGGCCCTGCACACTCGACAGCCCATGGTGCTGCCTCTTCGCAACGATGTAGCGGTACGACATGCGAGGAAAAACACAAAGCCGCAGCATCTGCAGATGGAGAAGCACGTCAAGAATAAATTCCGAAGGAGATCTGCCCTCGCACCGCGCCGTCCGGATCGTCAAAACGCAAGCAAAAGCGACCGGCCGAGCGGACTTCTCGCCGGGTGATTGGACGAGATAAGTGGACAGCGGCCGAGGAGCCGACTCTGTATGGACGCGAAGGAGTGGCGTTAGCGATGGTCCTGGTGACGTGATCAATCGTTGACAAGGCGTCTTCAGCGTCGCGCGTTGCGTGCGCACTGGGCAGGTGCGAGCGAGCAGTGCTACTCATTGGAACGGGCAAAGAGGGCCGTCATAGAAAGAGGGGAACGAGGGAAAAAAATGAAAATGAAAATGAAAATAAAACCACTTTGATGGCGCAGAGAATTTCACCAATTCTTCGCTCTGACTGTAATAAATACCCTGACGAGCTTCCTATCAGCGTCAGTAGGCCGGCAGCCGGGGGGATCCATGCTGCTTAATATGTAAGCACACCTCCTAATTTATGCTCCTATGAACCATGCTCCTCAGCAGCCGTGGGCCGTCAGTATCTTCATGTGCAAGGCGCATTTGTATTTGAAAAGAAAACAACACGTGGACGCCACCTGCCTCGCCTCGCCTCGGACTTCCCACAACTGGCCTGCCGTCATGAATAAAACTAATGTTCTGGGATTTTGGTGCGGACTCGTCGGGACTGTCCACTGACCGCCAGCCAGCCGCAACTAAAACGCCGTTTCCGTTCCCCAACGGCCACAAAACAAGATTAAAGATTAGCATTAGACAGCGGCAAACGCGGGAAATACAAAAAAAGAAAAAGGGGAAAGAGAAAGATGTACCCGTTCCCAAGCTTTAATATCGGTTGTCGCGCAAATTGCCCAAGGCACCTGGGTGTCTGGAGAAAAAAATCCAATGTTCCCCGCCGGAGTTGACAGCGACAAGCCGAATCATTACCATCTCCAGTCATTCACGTTCCATTGCCAGGATTCGCGTCTGGTGTCAGCATCGGAGAGATCACTAGGTGTGTGTATTCTGACTTTAATGCAATGATTCGACCACGTAGGCCATTCCCATAATAATGCTAATGTGCTATTGTGTGCTATCTGTGCCTCGCGGCATCGTAGCATGCCCTGTCAACATTCCCATGAAAGCCACATTGGGGAAAGAAGAAAAAAAAAAAAACCGCTTCCATTCCCCATGTCTCGTCCACTACTAGAGCAATTGGGTAGCCGTACATCACAGAATCCCGCGCCCCTGCATCAGCGGTCGAGGATTTATAATATGCCGACGTGCCCAAGCGCGGGTCGTGACACCAGTCGACAGATGAGGGCTTGAAGCCCCTACATCCCAGAGAAGCGGTTGAGGGAGAAAAAGAAAAATTTAAGCAAGAATGATTCATGGTGAGAGGTATCCTGAAACGCCAGGCCGCTTGTTGTGACCGCCCGACCCCAATATCACGCATCGCCATGTCAATGAAGAAAAAAGGAAAAAAGAAATGGAGTCATAAAAAAGAAAACTGAAGTCAGCATCAAACGCTCAGTCCTGTATCGCAGAGGGATCCCGTTAAACTCCCACATTATGCAAGCTTTGAAAAAAAGGCCCAAAAAATAACTCAAGAAATCAGGATCTTCGACCTCTAAATTCGGTATCAGGTGAGTGAAGGCGGTGTCAGGTAGTATCAAGTCCCAGTCCAGCCAACAGAAACAAGGCAAAACGCGTCAGTCGCACATCTGTTGTTGGCGCAAACATGCAGATGCAGTGCAGAAAATGGTTGAACAGCTGTTTAGACACCATCTGGATCCCGGTCTTTGTCACCAATCGCGAGTTTTGCCCGGGTTGGGTCCCGTGGACAAAAGAGACCGGAATATCGCTCGTTCCCAATCAGGCCAGTGTCGGCGCCGGGTGGGTCCCAAAGTCCCTATGTGCTTCTTTTGGTTTCTGACTCTCAGTTAAACGGTGCCTTGCACCATCGGCCAATTGCCGTTGCTGCAAGTGAATTTTCGACAGCAGCAAAAGGCTCCGCACAAGTTGTCGCATCGCAAACACAATGCACTCAGTGGGACGACGTGTGCAAACATTCTCAATGTCCCCATTCTCTGCTTGGTAGCCCTGAGCAAGGGCACGCTCTGCCCGACTCCAAAGACTCCAGTTCAATCTCGGCACTTGCTTTAGAAGTGCTTCGCCAAGGTTTCCAAAACCTTCGACAGTGGGGGCTCTGAGCGGGCCGCGTTGCATGCTGTAACATGGTGTGTGTATTTGCGCCGTGTGCGCCAAGATGCTAGGTTGCTAATGCATCCCGCCCCGTAAAAGAATCGCTGCTGTAACGTGCCATCTGCTCTATGGCGTGCTCCTCGAAGTCGTGTTCCGAGGCGCTGATGTATGATGTCCAGTTTGGCCTCTTTGCAGGACACAAAAAAAGCCAAAAAAAAAAAAAAATTTTTCCTTCGTGCAGTGTTGGTCACACATACTGCTAGTATGTCGCGGGTATCCACCTAGTTGGAATGCCGTTAGAACCAACATCATATGGTTTGGTTGACGGTCGGCGAGGTGGTAGCGCCCAACGAGCACGACCGGGTTTTTGATTGTCGAGTTTGCCCCGACGGCGCATTGCCATCTCCATGACGGCAATGCGAATAAAGTCTGGGTTCTCTCGCATCTCGCGCTGTCGCATCCCAGGCACAAGAGCAATCTGATGGCCAGTCTTGGTCGCGGGCTGTGGGCTGTTGCCGTTGCTCACATTGCTTGCAGAGGCACAAGACATGGGATTGCCCGAAAAGCAAGGTGTACGAGGCGAAGGTGGGGCCGATCGGGACCGCTGGATCTTGTATGTTTGCATTTGAATAGAGGCGGAAAAGGCTGCAGTTGATCGCGCTTTTGGTTGCGAATTCAGGTGATTGCTCGTTGTAGGGTTCAGATAGCGGCGTAATTCGGCAGAGGGCATCTCCTCCGTGACCGGTGGTCGGCGTTCGTCCATGTATGGAACATTGGGATCAATTGTCAAAATGGATCTGGTTAAGAAGTCATCCGCTGGCATGGATGGAAAGTTGATGCTGGAGAATGACTTGGCCGCCGATCGTAATGCTCGCAGCGAAGCCGTCAAGTTGGACTTGAACGCAGACCTCAATGGTTTGAACGGTTGTAGCAGAGGGTATGACACGGGCTCCTTCTCAGGCTCCCCAGAAGGGGGTGGCCTAATTGCCTCCCCATACAAATCGTCCACAACAGCTAAAGGATGTTCCTCAGTTGCATCAGGTGGTGAGCGGACAGGTTCCAGAGACTTGCGCATGGGACTATGGCGTCGCCTGGCCGATGTGCTGGTGCTCCTAGGCGTGTCTATAGATGAGGTGCAGTCCGTCGCGGATGATTCTCCTCCTAAAGAAGGAATGGAGTCAACAGATATGGTTCTGGCTAAAAGTGACCCAGCATTGCTTTCTATGGCACTGAGGTCGTCATCTGCCAAATCCTCAGGGGGTAATAGTAGCAGATCCAAGGGATTGCGGCTGAGAGAGAGGCTAAGAGCTTTTTCTGAAACATGCTGGTCGCTCACGGCTTCATCTACGGTGATGGTACGTTCTGCCGAAGGTCGCTTCCTTGTTGGCCGTGGAATATCGGTTATGGCTAGGAGAGCTGCAACTGAGGGGGGGATGGAATCCGAAGAATGAATATGTTTAGCTTGCCTTCGGCGGTGAACAGTTTCCGTCTTTATATGGCGGGTGCTGTCTCGATTACTTGGCGGGGGAATCTGAACTGGGCTCGTGGGAGTAGTTGGTCTACCATGTCCGGTGGTGCTGTTAGTCTCCCTCACTTGCCGCTTAGCTTTGTTGCGGATTGACATTGTTGCATGGAAATCTGACGAGGTCGAAGTCGAACTCAAGGATGAGTAACTGGAGGAAGGCGTCCCAACGGAACTGACTGTAATGGTAAGAGCAAGGTCGTCGTCGTCGTCGTCTCCGTCTCCGTCTCCGTCTTCGTCGTCGAAAGCACACGCTGGCGCATGCTTGGGTGCTGCGCAACTGTATCTGGTAATGGTTGAAGATGCAAGTTGGGACGTATTGCAAAGAACAAGCTTCGTCTGTGTTATGCGTTGGCTCGAGGTATTATATGGCGAGGGAGCGGATGAAGTGGGCAGCCTTGGATAATTTGAGAATAGGGATCCCATGGTGCCGGAGGCTCAAGATAGTGACAGCAAATGACTGGGGCATACTCAAGAACCAGCGGCAACAGAGAGACAAACGGCAGGGTTGCAGCTCGCTCTTGACTGCTTCAGGCCACTTTTTTCTGGGTGAGACCGGGGTATGGACATCGCCTGCCCGTCGTGGCACAACGACCGTCGTCGACCCCTGTCGCTTCTGCCAGGCGTCCTAGAATCAAGAAGCTTACTGTCGCGTGTCGGCGGATACGCCGTTGCGATAACAAGGAGGAGCCCAAAACAGAGCGCCCAAGACGGATCCACAAGTGCAGACGCACGCAGGACCAGCCCATGTACCTACATGTAGGTACAGTAGGTACCAGGTATGCACAGTGAATGGCTCTCGCAGCGGCAGCCGGCAGCACCGTGGGTTTGCAGGCTGGGTTCTGGGTTGCGTTGGGTCGAGTCGAGTCGAGTCAAGTCAAGTCGAGGATGCTGGCGTGAGAAGGAGGAATGTGAAAGGTTCAAGTCGACGAGACCTGGAAAGAGGGTAGCCTGCTCTTTAGGGCCTGGGGAAGATGCAAGATTGGCAGACGATTTGTCCTGTCGTATGCTCCGTACTTGGTCTGATAGATAGGAGGGATGACTTGACGACGTGGCTGCTGCCCTTGCTAGACTCCAACCATTGAGTCTGGTATCAGCGAATCAGTGGTTGGCTCCAATTGTGGAGGAGGAGCCGACCCCAGACGCAAGACACAAGACACAAGACACCACGGGACAGTGACTTGCCTGTGACAGCGCGATCGTCCGAGTCAGAAGAATATGTATGGGTCGGGTCTGCTGGCACTCAGCTGGCACTCACAGCACGCAGGAATCCACTCGGCTGAGCCGCGGATTATGAATCGTGCTCAACGGCGCAGAAGAAGCAACGAGCCGTGTGGTCAGGGTATCGCCAGCCGCGGTTCTAGGAGTTGCCCCCGAAAATGGAAAAGATTCTCGGGCGCAGAGTCGCAGTTCGTGAAGTCTAATGCTTATCATGTGAGGTAACGGCTGGTAACGGCTGGCAAGACGCAGACAGCCCCGTGAAGGGAAGGCAGCTTCGGGACTAAACACGGCGCTTTCCTGCGTTCGGACACCATGGCACCAACTTGCGTCTTGCGCCTGCCACGTAGGGCAGGAACGCAGGACCAGGACCTGACCTGGACCTGGACCTGGACCTAAATCGCGCAGATGGTACCAGACGGAATATTTGCTCTGGTACCTGTTAACCGGTAACCATGCAGATAGCACGGCATCGCTGCTTCGCGCTCGCATCGAATGGTCATGCTTTATTGACCCATCACGCCTTGTTTCTTGGGCACCCAGAAGCCAAGCCGCCGAGAGATACGATGCAGCACTTGGGTTCTAATTCCAAATCACAGGCATCCGAAACCCATTTTCCTGGTCTGAGACACAGAAATAGTGGCAGACAACAATATTGGGCTGAGATGACTTGGCCATCAACATATTCATATTTGACTGACTGTCAGTTGTCACCAGCTTCTTTATTGGCTGCGGCTTGTCCAGGTGGACGACACAACGCGGCGTGTCGACACACCATCTGTTCTGGTGAGTATTCAGCCTAGAGGGCAAAAAGCAACATGGTCCACCCGCCCGCCCCCTTCTCGCCAAGGTGCAATGAACACTGGATGCCTCAGCCCTCCCTATGGCACAGCATGACTCGCCTACGCGTAGGGTTGTCGGTCGCTGTGTAATCTTCCCGAAACCGGGAACCTGGCGGGTTCGTGGCTGTTTGTTTGGCGGTACGATATTCCGTACTAACAAGTCATAAATCGTTCTAGGCTTCCCGCTCACATGGTGGCCATCAGCTTGACCCTGTGATTGAATATGGCGCTTCAAGCCCCCACTGTCCATGAGATAATAGCCGAATGGACGCACTGTAATACCGGTTGCCCTACGGACCCTACGGAGTACCGGCCTCAAAATGTGCGTTGTACGTGGAAGCTGGCTGAGGCTGGCGGCGAACGACGATGACCACGCTCACTTCACGTGGGCATGCACCACCGTGTTACCCGAGCCGAGCGGAACGTACGAGTACCGCCTGGACTCAACAAGAACTGGCCTATGTCGCTTGATATTTGCTATCAGGTAGATCATGATAAGAAAGCCTCCATTGCGATAAAGATCCATGTAAATGTAAATGTCACCGGGCCCGTGTGCAGGGGTCCTAATCAACCACATCTGGCGACAGGCCGGAAGTGACTGGGTAGACCAGTCTTGTCCTACATCTAGTGGGTGCCAAAGGCACAATACCTGGACCAGCAGATTTACAGTATTGATTGCAACATGATTGCATTATCAGTTTGTGTCAATGCGGCCTCAGACAAAACAAGAAACGTCGCTTAGGAATCGCACATCTACGGCAACGTGGTTCCTCAACCACGGGTCCTCACGAACTTCTGTAGCCATGATGTTAAGAACCAGGTTTCAAAATTGCTACACACAATGAAGCGATACCAACAAGAACGCCGCTTGTCCGTGCCTCGATCGCCCTCCCCGGCTGCGATCGGTGACTCACCCAAAATCTTCTCGTCCCTAGGACGGGTGCCAGATACAGAATGCTGAAACAAGAGGCTCGTCTCGACTTCCTCGCGGTTGCTTGCCCTTGGCCGTCACAAGCGTGGTAAGCCGTTCGCAGCCCAACCAAGGTCCTTATCATCGGCATCCTATTTGCTCTCCACGGCGCACGCGTCATGCTGCCATACCCACCGGAATGCGGGGGACAGGGGCGCGTGTCGCGCAAGCCCGGCTGATATCAGCATCGTATGCTCAGGTGGACGGGCAAATACTGTAGCGACGCATTGTGCACTGTGATATGACGGGCGCAGGACACCAATTCGAGTCACAAAGTACTCGAAAAGAGCACACTATGGATGGCAGGCACAGCAAAGTCGCAACGTACTCAAACGACAGTGCACTTGGTATCCCAGAATGCATGACGCTACGAGGTCTAATGCACATTGATACGGTAGCGCATCACATTACCAATCGTTGATGCCTATCTCAATAACGAAAGCCGCCCATTTTAAGGTCTTGCAGTCCGTTCAATACAAGAGTACTACAACGCCTCGTCGCTCAGAACAACCAAGACAAGAAGAAAAGGACAAAAAAAAAAAAAAAAAAAAAAAAGGATTATATGCAGTTATGTCGCGGTAAAAGGCTTTATCCAGTTTTAGTCCGTCCCTGAGTCCAGCTGAGCTTTTTTTCCCGGGGCATCTTGCCATCCTTTGTGCTTTCGTCGTCCGCCGCTACATCGGCGCTTTCGTCTAGGAGACCACTGGTTTCTCGTCTGCGGCCAGTAAAGGCGCTGAGCCTGTCTCGAAGGCCGCCGCCGCCGCCGCCGCTCTTCCGGCTGTGGCCTGAGTCGGCGCTGCTGGCGCTCCTTGACGGTCGGGCCTCGCCCCCACCAAGGTTGCGCAGGACCTGGCGATGGTTGGAGCTCGTGAAACCGCCGCTTGATGAGGGGCGCAGGCGATCGATGCCCGAACCGGTCTCGCCCCGGACTTCCACGGGCGTGGGGGGTGTCGTCATGGACAGGAAAATCGGCGCGCTGGGCCCCGTGTGTGATGAGCCCCCGGTTCGGTACGATCGTCCGCTGGCCATGCTGCTACTACGGCTGGTAGACCGCGGGGCCGGAATACTGCTGTGCGTGCTGTCCCGCGTAGACCGCGGTGGAGATCTCGAGTAATCGACTGGTGAGGTCCCGTAGAAGCTTGATGAGTCGTCGCTGTCGTTGATGCTCGCTGCGTAATGCTGAGACGAAGAGGATGGCGTGATCAGGACTGAGCTGCTGGCCATTTCTCGTAGCTTGCTGCGCTGTTCGGCATTCGGTCGATGCTTGGAAAACTTGTTGCCGATAATCGCACCCGTATGTGAGATGAGCGCTTTCACCACGGCTTTCTTCAGAGCAAGTGCCAGATCCAGGTTTGACCACGTCTTGTTCTGCCACTCAATAGTTGGAAGTCTGAAGACAAAGTCGTGAACGTCCTCGACGTTGCGCTGGTCTTTGCCCTTGTAGCTAAGGCAAAGGACCACCGATGACATTCTGATATGGGCAAACGTCATGTAGTTGTTCGCTCGGTTAATCATCTTGGTAAGATCGTCCGATTGCTGCTGTTTATCATCTGCCTGGGACTTTCCACCGCGCCAGCGAGAAGATTTTCTAGCTTCGACAGACTCTTTACTATCCTTGTACGAAAGCCCAGTGGATGATCGCACAATCCCTCCACCAGGTCGCGGTCCGCTTGTACTTCGCAAGGATTCGTAAGAAGCTTTTTTGACAAGAGAAGTCTTGCCAGTATGGCCAGGGCCAGATCGGAATAGTCTGAATGCATGGCTCTCGCCGCTATTGACACTGAGAGCCTTCCTCGGGTTGCATTCCTGTCCATTGTTGGAGGTTAAGGTCGGGCGCAAACGTAATTCGAGTGATCCTGCCCGGGTTGTAAATCCTGATGACGAATCCTTGTCCGTAGCAGGTGTACCCAAGCGGCTGCCCAAACCGTTCAGAGATCCGCTGTCCTCGTCATCGGGTGTGAGCAGGCTATGCTTAACCATGAGAGGAGAATCGTCCTTGTTGTCCTTTTCCCCTCCTTCCATTCCCGGGAAAATATATTCGAAAAGACGTTTGCCGGCTTCTCGCTCCAGCTGAACCTTCATCGGCACCAGTTCGACTTCAAACCGATCCATCACCGGGATCCCCGCAATAGCCTCCAGCATGTGCCAATAGACTCGAATCATGTCTTGTTGAGCGTCTGGTGGAGCTGATTTCTCCACATCTTTGTAAGGAGCAATGATAGCTGGATACGTAGCATCGGGAAGTAAGTTGAGGCCGAGAACTTTCCCAACACGAATCAAGTTCATGTGGGAGCCATCCGAGTTATCCGTACGGTCATACTCGACGTCCTTGAGCTGCAGTTCGACAAGCGGCTCGTTCGAATCTTGAATGAGATGCCAAACGATATCCCGTGCCGAAATGCTCCACTTCAGAAGGGCACTCGTATCGCTGTCTGTATCGTACTTGCGCTGGGAGGTGGTGATTGCTTTCATCATAAAGAACAATTCGTCCTCACAAGCTGCTAGATCTCGTTCTAGAGCAATGCGATCCTCCCATCCCTTCTTATCGAGGTAGTTGGAGTACACTTGGAAGTGGCCCTTGATCTCTTCAAGTTGTCTAATGCGCTCTTGCAACTTCTGCACCATCTGGGGCGTGCCGCTGAGGTCACTAAAGTCGGATGCGAGTATGATCTTCTCCAGGCGCTCACTGCGAGTTTTTTCCAATGGTTCGCTGTACATAAGCAGGTCAAGCACGATGACGTACATAGCATAGTACTGCGAACTATTACAGAGGGCTCGTGCTTGGGGGAATTCGACCCATAGATTATCGGACCGGCATTCCGTGCTTTCACTTGATTCAACATCTTCGCCATCGGTTCTACTTACTTCATCATTGTATTTGAGACGCAGATTGTTGTACTTGTCGTATCGGAGCATGGCTGAAGTCTTTTGCACAACCCGCTTGAACCCAAAAGGATCGGCTTGGAAGTTGAACATGACTTCCATCGGGACCCAGGGCGGCCAGGCTGATCCGTTCGGTGCTCCATATTTGCTTCCTGCATACATGGAAACCAGACTGGTCGAGAACCACTTCTGGTGAGTAACGAAAAACTGCGTACTATCCATGTTGACGAGGAATCGGCGCTGCACCAAGCCACTGACAGTATCAGAGATTCTCTCCTTGTCCATAACTTCAAGGACCTTGAGCTCCATGCCCTTTCCTGTAATCATGACGACGTGTTTCTTGTTTTTCTCGCTCTGTAACTGAATTTGCGGCGCTATCAGACGGACATGGTAGCTGCTCTGTGGGCTGAATTCACCTGATATACCGCCCTCCAAATCCTCAATAGATCCGCAGCTGGCATCGCCATCTAAGTCAAACGTAGTGCTGGTAAAGCGGTTGCCATCTCGGAGAATACTCTTGATACGATCCTCCAAATCAGTAGCGCTATTCTTGTCGCTTGTACTGCTCGGGTTAGGCGACGCGGTGCCACCATTTGCCGCTGCAGGTGCGGTACTCCTGTTCGTCTTACCTCCCTTTGGCTTGCTCTGCTCTTCGACTATGTCAAGAATGAACTTGATGGCGGGTCTGGAAAGATAGTAGACGAAGCCTCTTCTCTGACTATTCTGATGAATATAACGGAGCACAATGTTTCGAAGCAAGTTATTCCACTTCAATTGCATGTTATGGATGACGAATCGGTTCTTGAATTCGCTCTCAAAATCTGACGTGGGCGGCATGTCGACTCGGTCATCAGAGCTCGTAGACAACAACGAGGGCTCCGATGGCCTCCGTTGCCCATTGCTTTGCGCCCGTGATTTGCTCTGCATTTGATCCAACATGGTCTTTAAGAACAGTTCCTTGTCTTTCAGAACACTTGTATGCTTTCTCAGTGCCTCAAAATTTTCGACAAGCTCGTCGTCCTCTGAATTTGTCTGAATAACCCTCAGCTCTGCTTCGCCAAGCTCTCTTGAATGTGTTTCCATCTGCAGGGCAAGTTGATTGAGGCGTTCTTGAATGAGCTGGCTCTGAACTCGCTTAGGGTCATCATCGTGGGTCATTATGCAGAAGTGAGTCGGTTCGTCGCCAAAAGGACTGGTCCGCGTTGGATCGCCAGCAATGATGCCTCCGATATCAGTCTGGCGGAAGTAAGTTGAGCGCGGCGCAAATGCAAGCGGCAAGATTTTGGTGTCCGGCTGTGGTTCGGTCGGCAAAATCCAGTCAAGTTCGACAAAGTCATCCATATCGATCCAGCTAAAATCTTCGTCTGGAATGGTGAACCGTGACAGGTCTGGTTTATCATCTTGATTGGCAATGAGCGATGATATTGACCCTTTTTTCAATGCCTCCGTTGTTGTGCCCTTCAAGCTTGCTGAAACGGCCCGAACGTCACAATTCGACAGGTCAAGCTGGCATGCATGGATCTTGATACCCGATGTCCTGCTCTGCGTATTCTTCCCCTTGGAAAGCGTGTTGAATTCTTCTCGCCGCTGATGAAGATCCAACATAAAGCTGCCGAAGCGCACCTTAAGGCCGGTTGCCGAGACCGCATTCGCCGCGTAGTCATCTGCGTCCTTGTGCTTGTAGATATGACTGAGGAACAATGGGGCCAAAAGAAGACTGTATTTGACAGTGGCTAGATGCCTTCCAAACTTCTTGCTGTTCTTTTCGCGGCCTGGCCACAAATTGCCTTGCCGGATGGGAAGTGACAGAGGTTGACCAAATAGACCCCACCATTGGAAGAAATGAGTGAAGAAGCGGGGAGTCAAGTGTACCGTATTGTAGCTTCTCGACGGGTTTGGGTTCTCTGTCATCCAATCTCGATCGACGGGTGCCCGCACAGCAATTGAAAGATGGATATGCCGACTTCTGAAGCCTCTTAGAGCATCATACGGAAGACCGTCCTCGGTGGGCTGAGCATAGATTGGATTTTTAAGCACCACCTGATAATGAGGCTTGAAGGAGAAATTCCTTTCTCCATTCTCAATTGCTCGTTCAAACAGCAAGCCTGCCATCCATTGAACCTTACCAGAGAGTTTCATGACCACTTTCTTGAAGATGGCGCCGTCTTTGAGTGTGTCTTGCGCGCTGCGGCCATTGTCTTGCTCTCGACGGCGAGCAGTTTCGCGAACTTGGTGGCTATAATCCGGGATAGCCAATATATACTCGCCGCTATCAACTGTCATGAACTGCTTGGGGTTGTCCTCGGCATTAATATGCCACACCACGTCATTACGCCAACACATTATGAATCCAGCACCGCTGCCTGTCACCTGGTACGGATCTCTAGTGCCTTTGAGTGCCAAATGCATATCGCCATCTCCTTTCCAAGCTACATGGATGCGTGAATGCGTGTTGAGGCGCAATTTGTCCCAAAAACCGACACGCTCGGATGGATCCACTTGCGGCTTCGTAAATGATTCGATCACCATCATCATGTCTTGTACGGCAGGTTGGTAGCACGGCCCCCAAGTTATTCGAGTTGGCAAAGCCGTGTTGATGTCCATCAACACCTCCGAGAACGACTTCACGGGACCGATGGTTCTCCGTACCTCAATCGCAAAGCTGCCTTCATTGGATATCATAGGGTCACTGCCCCGGGGAGGCAGAACGTTAACGCGAACTTTGCGGGTGGACTCGTGGCCTCGGAACTCCTCAGCCAGTACTAAGTTGGCCTTCAGAAACACAGATGGAACTCTTGAAGATTGTCCCGTCTTGAGGCCAGGGATGTGCAATAATGGTAGTGGGTAATCCCGCAATAGCATTCGTGCTTCGCCCATTTGTATCGCTATATGCATGGGAACAAGCAGCCCGTATTGCATGTCCTTGGGCATCCCTTTGCCCACTTTGTGAATGAAGTCTGGTAGGTCTTTCATAGGAAACGTGGGTTTATCGACTATCAGATGAAGGTCGGATATCAAGGCAGACATTAACGCCGGCCGCGGGGGCACCTCTAGGATGTTTTCAGACTCTTCCACATCGTCTGGGAGATGGTTAGGTCCCCAAAACATATGCCGCAATTCTCGGATGCCGTTTCGCGACGTCTGATAGGCCCGATCTATGCGCCTCTTCCAGGCTTGTGAGTTGAATTTTTGAAGAGCAAAGTGAGCCTCTTCTTCGGACACCTTGGCATGGCCATGAATGCCCATATGCTCCCTATCTGGATCATATCGTGGCATCGTGCCGCCATGAATCTTATGTCCAGTGTCATCTGCCTTGTATGCATCTGCGCTTCTGCTTCTGAACCAACGTGATGATTTCTCGTCTGTTCGGCCCCGTGTGAATGTAGATCGAGCCCGTAGCTTACCACTACCTTTTCTAGCCTCCTCATCGCGAACCTTCTTAGCCTTCACGTGGAAGGCTTCCTCTCGGGCTAATCTTTGCGTCTGTTCTTCGCGTCCAGTGCGATAGATGATGCCCAGTTTCCATTCAAAGGCACCATCCTCCAGCTCTAATAGGAAGTTTCGAGAGCGGAAAGACACTTTAGGGACACGTTTGGGGCCTTCCGGCTTCTTCTCGAGGATATACTCGTTCGTGCCGGTTTTAAATCGATGGTGAAGTTGCTGGACAGACTTGATCACGTTGATAATGTTGTCGGTAATTCTGGCGACAATAACCTCATGTGGCACAGCAATGCGCAATCCTTCTGTCGCCACATCAATCATCCTCTCTGTGACATATTCACCAGTCGTAGACTTGTGTTTGTATTCTCGCAGATCGACACGGCCATGCTTGATACCAATCATTCTTGACCAGACATTATGCATACGAGGCGTTTCAACGTAGAGCCTAACAGTCTTGGAGCTCAGATAGGGCGTCGACCATCGAAGGCGGCCGGTTTCTAGACCATATATTCGCAGCATCATGAGAGGTTCATGAGGCATTTCTGCTTTGACTTGTACCAACGCTGCCTTAGCATCAACAATGATCAATTCCGAAGCAACTGTGGAGGCGCCATCTGCATCAGAAGAACCTGGACTCATGGGAAGGCGTAGGTGATCCTTGTCGAGACTGCCGTTCTGCCTAGGTCGAGGAATGTCACGGCCAGTACGCATAAACGCCCGCCGCAAAATCAATGCAGCCACTCCGACTGAGTAATGTCGGCTGAGGGAATACTGGAGCATGATGGTTTTGATAGTTAATTGTATGTGGAACATGGGTCCATGGTTGTCACTAGTAGCTGAAAACGCGAGCTCAAGGCGAGGGATATTAACGAAAGGTTCCACCTCAAGAAGACCAGCTGCCTCAACAATCTGTGCCTCAATACCTTTGGCGTACAGGGCAAGTCTGCGGCCGTCACCAGTCACTTGGGGCTTCTTCTTGAAACGAGGCGAGGTAGGTGAGGGCGTCAGATCAGGGTCCGACTGTGTGATGGATCTGCTATGCGTTCGTCGCCGAGCGCCATGTCGTCTCTGAAGGCCGTCCAAGCGATGTGCCCTATACTCAGCGCCAAAAGAGTCTAGGTGGACCGAGACGCCCCTTGTATCATCTGAAATGTCTTCATCGACTCCAGCAACCTCAATGTTAAAATCCGTTGCCTCAATTTGGTAACACACAAGCCACTCAGGCATAGAACGCAAGAAGTTCTTATTGGTAAATCGCTTCGATGTAGCACGCTTTTCTGGTTCCACATCGATGAGCTGACGAACGATTTGACGAAGGCCATCCGCGATCTCGGGCCGGACCAGACTGATGCCAAATGATTGGACGTTGCCTGTAAGCTCGACATTGACATCTGGTCTGGCAGCTAAATGGGCCTTGACATCGAGAGACTCGGTTGTCATGAGATTGAACCGGTCGCCCGTGCAGGTTTGATAGTAAAGATGATGGGTCTGTACTCTCATGGCACCATCTAGGAAGTAGTGCATATCCTCGACAGAAGAATGAGACGACTCCACGTCCAAGGATACAGACGAAATTGATGAAATAATCAGGTCGAAGTCATCCGGATCTGCAGCGTCCTGCAGCGGTTTGAGCTTCATTCGCAAAACTGGCTCATGCATAGAAAACTTGATGCTCGCCTTAGGGAGATGCCGCGAAAAGAGATTGTGATTTCCTTGGTGAGAAGTAGTGGAAGGCTTGGGTTTGGATTGTATCATGGCGATTAGTAGAGGGAGATGTGTAGGATCTAGATCGACAGACGGGGAGGTAATAACCGAGTTGGCGAACATGATGCTGGCATTCTTTTCCTCGATGGCTCCATCCTGAGCCAGGTGAACTGTTCTTGAAGGAAGAGTCGTTCTCACTGTCGTAGTAGCCATTGGAATGTACAAGAGTCGTTGGGGACTGCCGTGGCCGTCATCTATTCCAACAGAGACGGATAGTGCAGCAGCCAGGGCTTCATGAGCAGTATCCTTTGATGAAAAGTACATGCGATGTGCGGGAGACTTGGAGTCCAAACGATGCAGGTCAATTCCGACTTCCTTCATTGAGGCGTTCAGCAACATAGGTGTACCCCCGGGTTTGACGGATGTCACCTTCTTTGTCATCCCCACATAGCTGACCGCGAACTGAACCTCTTTGATGCCTCGCAAGATGGAACTCACAAATTCTCTCGAGTCAGCGACTGTCTCCATCAGGTCATCAGTCCGGGCGCTATCTGCCTCCGCCTCTTCGGGGACCCGTGCTAGCACAATATCAACGGGCTCATCTGAGCTAGCGTATCGCGTGTCCTTACGACTATGATTAAATCGCGTCGCACAAAGTTGTACATCATCATACGGGACATGGAGTCGACCCAGCTTCAACGCGATGGTCGCATCTCGAAGACCCTGTCTAGACTCGTACAAAAACCCGTGGATATTCAGCAAGCAATGGTCCAAAATCTCTAGAGAATGGTGGCCTTCAGCCGTGAATAGCACGCTGCGCAACGAGATGATCCATTCAGCCTGACGCTGCTGCTTCCTCTTATGGTGGAATTTGAATAATCGGGCATGGTCGACTGTCTTACGTCTCGTGTCCACGACAATTGTGAAGCTGCCGACCTGAACGCTGCCAATGCCGACAACATTGATAGTTGAGTTGGTGGCGACAACATCAACCATTCGAAGCCAACGGATATTCGTGTGTATTTTCTTGATCCTGTCTTTCAGCTTGGCCAGCTTTTTCCAGGTTTCGTTTTGGGAGAGTGTCTTTGGTTCTCGGTGGTGTTTTCGAGTACTCGGCAACGGGGCAGACTCGATTGGGGAGCCTTCATTTCCAGATTTTTCATCGTCAGCACTGTCCTTTGTAGTCGCCGATTTGTGTCCATCTAGTTCGGCAACG
This sequence comes from Atkinsonella texensis, assembly GCA_001008035.1. Taxonomy (NCBI): domain Eukaryota; kingdom Fungi; phylum Ascomycota; class Sordariomycetes; order Hypocreales; family Clavicipitaceae; genus Atkinsonella; species Atkinsonella texensis. Next base: position 22,691 of record KQ061749.1, on the reverse strand, counting down.
TCAAGTGACACAACCAACTCGCTTAAAACCAGACTGATCCAAGTAGGTTGGGCAAAAGTCGGACGATGTATATTTAGACCAAGGCCTCTGACCTCCACTCGACATCCATCTCGAGGCGTATAGGCTAGTCGGCGTAATGATAAGTAGCCGATCCGTTGAATAGAAACACCGGTCAGGATCCGAATTACGGCGAAAAGGACAAAGGATGATAGATATAGCAGAACGAAAACTCCGAGGAAGAAGGTGGGGTTAAGAAGGGCCATTGTGCTCTTGCTTCTGGAAAACCCAGCTCGACGCTGTGCTGAGGTCTCAATTCTGGACTTGATATGCTGTAAGATCAACTTGGGTCAGCTTCTGCGTCCTTGCCGCTGGAGGTGATGGTGCCACAAGAGCAGGCATACGTCTTCTTGCCAGAAGAGAAATCATGTCCGCACAACATCACTGGCTTGCACGAAAAAAGAGCGCCATCGCCATTCGGTCGTCTTGAAGAAGGAATAGACAGGAAGAGGTTGGATGAGAAATTGACGGGCTCGTGTAGGTCGAGGGGCCCGGGCCCTCGTCCCCGATCGTAGATGGTCGTCAGCAACGCCTCCTCGCAGCGATGGGATGCAAGCGAAAGCCGTTGTTGCTCTGCTGAATCTCAGACCACACTCGGGGGTTCAGAGCGAATCGAGTTGGTTGAAGTCGGAAAAGCAGCTGGAGCTTCGGAAAGGGAGCAGATATGTCGGAGCGGACGGTTACAGAGCCACGGCGACGAGGTGCGGCACAAGCGGGTTGGACGGAAAAGGGAAAGATCAAGGAATGCGGATATTTCGACGTTGCTTGAAGTTTTGTGCTCGGCTGGCAGTCGTGCATGGCAAGCTGCAATGCTTTTTCTTGTGCTAGCGCAAGGAGATGAAAGATGCGCAAGGCGAAAAGTGAGGCTCCGTCTAGCTGGTAGATACGGCCAGGTAGGCACAGTACTAAATCGCACCAGCAACGGCTTCATTCGTTCTGACTGGTAAGGACAAAGTGGATGCAGGTCAGGCGTGGTATTATGGTGCAGTGTCGGTGTCCCGGAGCGGTTGCCAATTTTTTGGCTGGGAAATTGGAGGAGATCGTCACCACAGGGCCGGAGCTAAACACCCTGGGTTGCCCAGCACCTTGGTACGTATGTAATTACTGCTGGGGGACTGGCGTCCGTCGGGCGGTGGTTGGTGGTTGGTGGCCAAATTCGCTGCCTTGGCCTAATCATGAAAAAGGTGAAGGCGCGTGGCGGCGGTGGTTTTGTGATGGGGCCCAGCCGCTTCGGAATGGGGCGGGTGACGCTTCACCACCTGGGCAGTTATTGGTTATTGCGGAGATGGGAGATGACGACGCGGAATCTGGGGGCACTTTGTTGGTGAACGAGGGTTAGTTTGGTTTGACTTGCATATTGCATGGGGTGGGTGAGGACTTGTGCTCCGTATTATTGTTAGGGAGTAACATTATTTCAAATCAAGTGTTATTATTCTGTACTCCGTAATTATCGATGCCAACTCCATCAGCCATGGCTCGTCATGCTGGCCATCCAAAAGCAAGATCCAAAAACAAGTCATGTTGGTTGGTTCATGTTGGTCGGAAATTATCTGCCATAGCACTGCGTAGGCCATGGCCATACATAGCCCATTCATCCTTGCTAGGGCCAATGCCATCGCCCATTTGCATGACATCTCGTCTAGTTCTGATAAAACTTGACCTGGTCTGGGAAATTATGAGGCACGTGCGCCCATTCCAAGGTACAGTACATATGTACTCCCGTGCGCACCCGTGACCCGTGGCTCACATTCCGCAGTGCCTCCGTCGCTTTTCCCCTTTCACCCGCATGCCCAGCAGTCCACCTCACCTGTTTTGCATCAATCCATGCATATCATCCAACACCGGTCAAGGAGTGGTCAATTTAACCCGACCCTCGCGGCCCTTGACGATCTCCCCGCGCGCCAGTGAAGCTGGAACGCCACACATTTCCCCCAATCGCCTCCGTCCGTGTCACGCTGTCAGTGGTCCAATAGATTATAGTGATAGTCAAGTTCGACCTCGACTCTTAACAGCGCTATCGGTTATTGTCCTGTGGTCTATTTGTCAGCCACGTCAGAGGGAGCGCTAATGCAAGACGCCCGGCTAGGTCCAAGAGGCCTGCGGGCTGCATCTGTTGGGATTGACAGCAATGATAAGCTTTCATGAGGAAAATGACAACGTAAGCTCTGGTTCGCTTCCTGGGACTACGATCGCAGCCTCGAGACTCTCGACTGCCTTTCGCGGGCGGCATGTCGGCCAATGAAAAGCTACAGAGACATGAAGCGGCGTCAGATGAAAAGATGTCACTGAACAATTTTCTGTTGGTGCTTGCCAGTTTGACGCTTGACTTTTTAGGTGAGATATCATAGCCCTGACCTCCCCGTTGCAATAATAGAAAAACCCCATCATTTTATTCCTATCATAAAATTGAATACCAAGTACGAGCCCTATGAGAGATCTGCTGGCCCATTACCGACCGGGACGCGATAGTTTGAAGCATCGCGAACAGGTCTAGATAAGAGAGTGACTTTGGCATGATCATGCAGCTCTTGGGGGCAAATGTGCATGTGAGGCATTAATCGGTATTTGCTCATTCCAAGTCACTCAAAGCCAACCCTAGCCCTAACCTAGATGCACTTTCTTTCTTGCTTTTGTTTTCTTTTTCTTTTTCGTTTTTCGTTTCTCGATAGTGCACGGTTGGGGTCGGAGTCGATTCTAGTTGTTGTGTTGCCGTCCCACATGATCGTATTGTTGCACGGTATCCCTTTTAGTGCGCGAAGGCAACAACTGGGTCACGGGACCCACTCATTTTCCGATACTTCGGAGGTACCTCTGAGCACCACTAATAGCTAGCTCTAAACGCGTTTAGTGGCATTCCTTATATAACGGTTTCTGTGATATCTTCTAAAGATAAATCCTAAAAGCTAGGTAAATCTAGTTATAGAGCTAAACGCGAAAGAGGCCACTAAGTGACCCTCACAATATAGGCAATACAGCCCTACAAAAGTTAAGATATAGCTACAATATCTGTAATGTACCTCTTTATACCTCTAGAAATTGCTAGTACTTCTATTATGGTGAGGCCCGTGGGTAAATTAAAGTACCTTTTATCTCCCTTTGTTGTGATTGGTCAACTAGCGATTTCGTGACCCAGTTGTTGCCTTCGCGCACTCAAAGGGATATAGGGGAATCTAACACATTGCCATCCTCGGGGACCCACCTGTGACTGACAGAAGATCGAAGATTTTTTACTTCCATCATGGCAACTACCACTGCGCTTGTTCTCAATGAGGTCAACGGCCCCTTCACCTTTGAGACAATAGAACTAGACCCCTTGCGACCGAACGAGGCTCTTGTAGAAATCTACGCAAGCGGCATCTGCCACACTGATCTATCATGTGCGGATGGGATTCTCCCAGTGTCTGCCCCAGCAGTGCTAGGACATGAAGGTACTAATAGCACATCCCATATGTGGAGTCAAGATTATGCCTCCGCTGACATGGCAACGCAGGCGGTGGCATAGTCAAAGAAGTTGGCTCTGAGGTCAAACATGTCGCGCCAGGCGACAGAGTTGTTCTCTCCTTCTCCCACTGCCAGAACTGTGCCCAATGCAACAATGGACATCCGGCGTATTGCTATTCTTTTTTCCCTCTCAATTTCGGCGGCAAAAGACTGGATGGATCAAGTCGTTTGCGCAAGCACGCCGACAGGGGCGGAGATGCCTTGCATAGCGGCTTTTTTGGGCAAAGTTCCTTTTCTAGACTCGCCGTCGTGTCAGTATCAAGTCTTGTCAAGGTGCATGCTGATACTGATTTGGCTCTCTTTTCCGCTCTCGGATGTGGACTGCAGACAGGCGCCGGTGCCGTTCTAAACACTCTTGACGTGCAGGCTGGGAAAAGTCTTGCAGTATTCGGAGCCGGCTCAGTCGGCTTGAGTGCCATGATGGCTGCTAAAATGCGAGGAGCGCAGGTAATTATCGCGGTCGATCTGCGACAGACGAGATTGGACCTGGCGGCCCGTCTGGGAGCTACACACACACTCCTAGGTGACGATCCGGATCTCCTCTCCAAGATCAGAAACCTTGCTCCACCCAATGGCGTAGACTACGCCGTCGACTGTTCTGGAGTTCCCGCAGTGGTCGAGAACATGATTGAGTGTCTCGGAAACCGTGGCCATGCAACTTCTGTAGGAGCGCCAACAGTACGTTCGCCATCGCGCTTGCTTTTCAACCTACTTGGGGAATGCCACTGACTTTAAGACTGAAAGCCTGGGAGGAAATCAGGTGTTGATGTTTTCGCGCACCTAGTTCATGGCCGGCGCTACTCAGGTTGCTGTGAAGGAGATTCTGTCCCGAGTAAGGTCTGTGCTCGCTTTGCGATAGGTAGAGTCGTAGAGACGCTGACTGGAGATTAGATGATTCCATACTTGATGGAGGCGCATGCCAAAGGGAACTTTCCTTTGGATGAGCTGGTTACTTTCTATGACTTCCAGGATTATCAGAAGGCGATTGATGATACGAAGCGAGGCGTTGTATTGAAGGCGGTGTTGGTGTGGGGACACTGAGTTCATTTCCTTTGCTCGGGCGATCTTGGCTTCGAATAGAACAGAAATGTTCATAAGAGGCCATTAAATCGTGGTGCAGACGTGCCACAGAAGCATTGATTGTCGCCTGTTGAACATTGCTGCGGGCGCGCTCAGAGACGTGCTATGTCACGTTCATATATGCTCCCATCACCGAAGCTTCTTGTCGTTTACATTTTCTGCAAAATTATTTTATATTGAAAATCACATAAAAAGATATTCACAGTATAAAAGTTCTGGTGGCTACTATACCTAATATAGTATAGTAATTCTAGACAGAAAAGAATAGCTGATTGGAAAGCCCTAATTCCAAGCCTCTTAACTGTACAGCCCTCGCCTTTCTACAATCACTATTCGCTAAGAAATTCGCTGTTCAATTCTAGTATTCGGCACTAAGAATGTCAGTCGTAGGCGGGAAAAGCAGCCACAACACAACGCAGGCAACGCCACGTGGCTAGGATGCAAGGCACAGGACTAGGCTCCTAGCAGGTATAAAATGAGGCTAGTTACGGAGTATAATAATTGATGGCTTTTATTTAAACAGTCAAGGGCCTTGTTTCTTCGATCCGAGACAATCCAGTACAAACCTGGCCATCCCGGGGACTCCTTAATTGACATCTCACAACCCGTCGCCGGGCAAATCATCAAATGTCGATTCAAAGTCGTTTGGTTGCTTGCTCGGTCAAAAGCTGAACTTGGCCTTTGGAAGCCCTCTTCGGAACCCATTCTCACTTTGCCGTTGCACTCACTCCCGGCATGCTTCTCTTTCTTTTGGGGCACGCAAATTTCCCACCGGAAGAGTCTGTAGATGATCAGGCCATACGAATCCCACTGGAGCTTTAAACCCCACTGAAGCTATCCAGATCCGGAAAGGTCACTCTTGGTGTGTTCCGCGCACTAAATCTCTGACCTGATTATCATTGGCTGTAATTTTAGGTGAGGTGTGTAATACTGCTGAGAGACCTGATATCAGAAGTGTGTGGAGATGCCTCTTTAGGTCTAGCAGATTCTACTTACTCCGTAGTGCTTTTCGAAATTACCCTTGATGTGATCCGCCCTCTGAGGTCACCAATGCGTGGGTCGTAATTGGATAGTCATGTAGGTCCTCCTCAAGCAACCACCTCCGCATTATGTTGTGGAAAAAGTCCGAGACAATTCTTCATCTTACATACCTAGGCCTTGACTATTGGCCGACGTGCTTAGCACCGGCTGACATGACCGAGTCTTGCCGACCGCTTTAATGCCGAAATAGCGCCTGTATGGCGTCGATGACACCCATGCCATCCGTCGGATCGGAAGGCCCAGTAGCCTTGTCAGAAATTCTTCATGGAAGCGTCAATTTGTCGAACCCCCACGCCTTCGATTGATGCCCAGCTGGCTGGCGGCAGAGGCTTGCTTGGCCTGTCTTTGCTCTACAGCTGGCTTGGCAGACGTGCTGGTGTGGGATATCAAGTTGACAATAACAGCACAATGCAGACAGAACCTGGGAATCTCTCCGTTGGCGGGTGTACCAAACAGCCACAGAAAAGGTGTGCTTGCTCTAATGTGCTGATGCTATTCGCAGCAACTTCGACTCTGCATTCCGAAAGGGCCGTTTGATCATTACACAATCTGATCGAGGCGCGGCCACATGTTCTCGCACCCATCCACCGGCTGGCCTTACAACCTTCCTGGTCGGGCTTGGCGTGGCCCGGCAGCCAATTCTCCATCAATACATTAGGTACGGGGGAAAAAATTTGCAGCAAATTTCTCGCTGCAGTTACCTTGTGTTGTCATATCTTGCTGATGTCTCGAAGCAGCCGTCTCCATACAAACGCGGCCATTCGGAAGATGTTTTACCATTACGGCGCATGCTCCACGCGATTCCACTCCATCAGACGACAGACTCTGCAGTACCTTGGTACGGACGCTGTGATACAGGATAGTAGAAATGCTTGATGCATCAAATTCGATGGCGGGCTGTTACTGGCATTGCAGATTGTAGATTGTAGGTTGGATGGAGGAAAAAAGGTCTAATGCGGAGTATGATCAAGTCCAAAGTACGAAAATCCCGGGACTTTGCCGCTTTCCTCTCTCGGAGATCAAAGTCGATGCGATTTGCCACTTGCCCGAGGCCTAATCCCGATTTGTGGTGCGCCTTTGGTCCATCTTCCTGGTGTCCTGGGTTCGTCTTTGCCCTGTCTTACATTATTATTCTGGATTAACAATAAAGTTTGCTGCACGCAGGCGACCCTTTGGTCCCGCCTTCCGTGTGACACCAGCTGTTCTCGGTTCAAATATGGAGTGTGGGAGTGCCATTTGCTTAAATACCTACCTCAGGTATCTAAGCCTGTCATCTTCTGCTTTTCACTCTCGTTCTCATTGTCCTTCTTTCACATCTTTGCGCGTGTGAGATACGGGTTACGGGGAACGGGCATCGTCTTGCCAACTATCCATCACTACTATGGCTCAAAATCACGAGGACATGGCCGCCGAGTAAGTCTCGGACCTGGGTTTCTCTCTCGCCCCAAGTTCACATCTTTGAGCCTTGGGCTAACATGAAATCGTCCCTGCAGACTTCATGAGGAGTTCAAGGAGCGCATTCCCGATGAAGGGACCGACCTTGGCAGCAGCTACATTGAAAAGCCTTCCTTCGACGAGAAGCGCGACCTTGCTATCAATGATAGCGAGACTGGCCCTACTCCAGACGGCGAAGAACCGAATGAGCATGAAAAGAATACTTTGCGCCGCGTTGGCGAAAACTTGCCAGTCTCGGCCTTTCTGATCGCCATTGTCGAACTCACTGAGCGGTTCACATACTACGGTGCTCAGGGTCTTTTCCAAAACTACATCAGCCACCACCAGGACGGTCGCGATGGCCCCAAAGGTCTCGGCCTTGGTTCCCAGGCTGGGTACGGTCTCAACTTGTTCTTCCAGTGGTTCTGCTATGTGACTCCTATCTTTGGTGCCATTATTTCAGATCAGTTTCTCGGAAAGTACAAGACGATTCTCATTTTCTGCGGTATCTACTGGGTTGGTCTCGCTGTCCTGTGGACTACATCTCTCCCTGCCTCCATCGAGAATGGCGCCGGCCTCGGCGGCTACATCACGGCCATTATCATAATCGGTCTAGGAACTGGTGGCATCAAGTCGAACATTGCCCCCCTCATTGCCGACCAATATCAACGACGTGTCATGGCTATCAAGACCCAGTCAGACGGCGAGCGCGTCATCATCGACCCTGCCATTACCTACCAACGCATCTACATGGTTTTCTACTGGTGCATCAACGTTGGAGCATTGTCGTTACTGGCGACTCCCTTTATGGAGCTGCACAAAGGATTCTGGACCGCCTTCCTCATGTGCTTCTGCATGTTCAATGTCGGCATCGCAATCCTGGTTCTCTGCCGCAAGTCCTACGTCATTCGACCGCCTCAAGGCCAGGTTATCACCGATGCTTTCAAGGCCATCGGCATGATGATCTCGAACCGCACACTAGACGCGGCCAAGCCCTCGTGGCGTGCTCAGCATGGCAAGTCCACCAACCTCACATGGGACGACCATTTCGTCGAGGAGCTCAAACGTGCGCTCATGGCCTGCAAGGTGTTCATCTTCTACCCCATCTTCTGGGTTTGCTACGGACAATTCTCTAGCAACTTCGTCACTCAAGCCGGCCAGATGCAAGTCGGCGGCATGCCTAATGACTTTATGCAGAATTTCGACCCTCTGTCCATCCTGATCTTTACCCCCATTCTGGAGAGGATTGTCTACCCCATTCTGCGAAGACGCGGTATTGAGTTGCGACCTATCACCCGTATCACCATTGGCTTCTTCTTCGCTGCCCTCTGCTTGGCTTACGCTGCCATCGTGCAGCACCTCATCTACAGCGCAGGTCCCTGCTACGACAACCCCCGTGGCTGCCCGGCCGGCACGCTCGAAGGCGGAAGGAAGGTACCCAACGACGTCCACGTCGCCATTCAGGCCCCTGCGTACTTGTTCATCGGCATTGCCGAGATCTTCATCTCTGTCACTGGTCTCGAATACGCCTACACGAAAGCTCCTCCCAGGATGAAGTCCTTCGTCCAGAGCCTGTACCTCTTCACGAACGCCTTCGGTTCTGCCATCTCAGAGGGTCTTGTCCCCGTGGCCAAAGACCCCAAGTTCGTCTGGATGTACACTGGCGTCAGCGTCACCGCCTTCGTTACCGGCTGCGTTTTCTTCGCTCTGTTCCGACACTATGATGCGAGGGAGGAGGCCATGTATGCTCTTGATCGTGACTTGCCTGTTCTGTCGTTACCCAAGGAGGCCACGGAGAAAGAGCAAGACAGGGACACTGCTAGATAAGTCTATAGATTGAGGCTAGTTAACATGTATATGAGTTAATCCCAGATGAATTTACGCTTATGTGCCATGGGGGGCATACATTATTTGCTTTGTTCCCCAGGCACCCATGGTAGCTCATCACGATTTCGTGCCATGGATAGTCTCTAATTTCTGCCCAATGCTACGACACCAGACGACCATTCAGCTCGCTGCGTTGGTCTCTTTCTGTAATACGCATAGAACCCTACTCTAAATTCAATCAGTCCCCATCTTGTGCTGTCTTCCTCTTTCTAGGCCACCGAGATTGTATGAACCCAGCACCGCAGAGGCCTCATGTCATCTTCACTAGACCGCAACGCTCTCTAACCGGCCGTTATCTTTGCACACCCGGCACGTACGCTGTGCCCTCCACGCGGACGAAAACCTGTTTTGCGGAGCTGTCCGTGCGATCTCGGAAGGGAAGAGGTAGTAGCTACGGCAACGCGGACGCTGAGCGAGAAGGGTCAACGGAACACTAGATGTGGCGGCATTCGCATCTGGCGGATGCCCCGGTTGATATTGTCCTGTGTGAATACAAGGTGCTGCAAGCTGCATGGGCCCGCTGACTAGCATTCCTCCGCTCGAAATGACTTGGACATCTGTCGACTCAAGCTTATATGGACGTCCCGCGTGAAGAACGCAACTGGCTGTTCATGCTCGTCAAGCATGCCCGTTTCATATCCCCGGGGAGGAAAAGTATGCGTCGCGTCGATATACTGCAGGCATGATGCTGCGTTGCCGTAGCGCAACGATCATGGTGGATTATAAAGAGCGTGGGTTCCAGGTGACGCTGATATGGAAACACCTCCACATGTGGACCACGCCGGGTGAGCTTGCTGATGGTATACCATAGCTCATCGGATACAAATGTGAACAAAGTAGATTGGAAAATAGATGGTTTCCTGCGGGAGAGCGGACGGCGCTGAAAAGGAAGCGATGGCGTCTACGGTAGTCTCCCATGTATCAAGCGCCAATTTTCCGAACGGGTGAATTTGAATCTCCTAACGCCTTGATGCTCTATGCTCTATGAATGAAGTACATGCTTACACGTAAATCAGCCCCAAGTAAACCCAATAAGAGGAGAAAAAGAGTAATATTCTAAAGCTCCCCAGGACCAAAAGTCAGCAAGTAGATCGAGTCAGTAAGCTCCATGCTTTGATGTGATCTTTCCCATGACCGACGTTTTCTGAAACCATCTCGATTACGATGGTATCAAACTTGCAATCTATACACTCCTCCACGGGGCAGATCATCTATCCCGACCAAGCCGTTCTTCGTCATCGCGAAGCAATTCGTACGCGGGCCGGAACTTGGTGCCCTCGGCATCCATGGCCAATGCGGGATTCGGTCTTGTATTCTTGACTCCACCTAGTGATGAGTATCCCTGCTGGTAAAGGCTGCAGAAGGGTATGTCGAGACGTAGGATAAACTATTTGGTTGTAAAAATTAGCCTTTATACAATTGAAATTAATGCGGCCCTCTGAGTTGACAAAGGCAAAGCACGTACAGTCCAGACATCCACATAGTGCCAGTCAAGTATGGGGTTCACCCTCATGAGACGCGGCCACCCCTTATCGGTCGGAGCAAAGCCAGTAAGAAACTCGCAGAACGGATCGGTCCGCCGGGTGCCCATGAAGATGGCCTTGACAGACGGCTTTTCTGCCTGGTATGCCTCGAGAGCCTGCCGCATTGGCAGCGCATAGCGCGTCAGGTCGAGGTGGTAATCCTTCGTTGTAGCAGTGACGAAATCTTCGACTTCGGGAAACGGGTCTGGTGGTGCAATGTAGATGGCTTGAATGGTTGGCGGCGGATTCTTGACGACGCGCGCATCGGCGCCATTGGTGGTTGAGGAGGTGGTTGAGGTGGCGGACGGGTCGTAAATAGCTGGTAATGAGGCTAGGATGAGAACGAGCAAGACTAGGCAGTCTTTGCCACCATTGTAGGACAATGACAGCTCTTCGGGCCTGGATTCAGCATGATGTGGCTGTCAGTTATCCGACTGTTATCGAGGTCGACGTTGGCGCGGGGAGGACTTCCGAGGTAAACGAGCTTGGCGAGGTTTGGTTCTGTGGAGCGACTGTGTGACGATGATGGCAGACAACGAAGGTGGGATGGGGATGGGGTTTTGCGATTGGCAAGCGATGGACTTGGACGTACCCATAACGGCGCAATGCCTCCTCCACTATCTCTATTGACGCGCGGGTCTGCATCCGTGTCCTCGTCAAGGCTCTGTCCTCGTCGGAGGGCTGGTCTAGGAATGCAATCACCCTGCGGCGCAGGACGTAGCAAACATCGGGAAGAGGGCGCGCCGCCGCCGAGGTTGCGGCCGGAGCCACGACCCGTCCGTTCTGCGTCATGAGGTGCGGTGCGCGTGAGTTTTGGATGAGCCGTGGATGAGCCGTGGATCATCTAGCATGTCATGAAGAGAGCCAGATTCGACAGCTGATTGTAGGCGCGGCGTCGAGGTCGAACTGGAGAAGGATGAGGATGTGCAGCGCGTGGAGGAAAGTGGTCGAATTCATGTCAGCAAGGCGGCCGAGGGACGGAGGGAGGGGCAGGAGCGGAAACGGAGAATATAAGTCCCCTTGTCGTCTCTCGTACGAGTGGGTACGTACGAGTTTGGCCTTCTGGCTCCTCTCTGCTCCGTACCAAGTACAACCGCGTGATCTAGCACTCCGCGAGGGTCCGGTCCACTGCACGTGCGCCACGTCGCCGCTAGAACACGGCTGGCCCGGACTGGCCCGGGGTACCGCCGGGATGTTCGCCCAAGCTCCAGCCAACCAGACCAGGATGCTGGTCCCGTTGTCGGTCATGGATGGCAACTCGGCTACCAGCCCGTCCGCCAGTGTCTTCGACCTATCACATTTTTGTTTTCATACCACAGCTCCAGGTTCCGCGCCTCTACAGCAAAAAGCTGCATAATCAGAGACTGACGATGAAATGTCGCGCGGCATAGACCGACAGGAATCGTGCCTGAACCTCTCTTTATCCTGTTACCCGTATCGTGCTGTCACCGCGGAGATGACCGGTTGGGTCGTGTATTCTTGTGCCGCGGTTAGTTTTCAACAAGCAAGGTAGCCTAGCCGGTCTTTGCCGTGGCCTCAAGTCCCCACGCCTTGAAGTCGTGCATAACAGGCACCTCTCGCTCTACCGAAAAATCCTTAACCGACGGGTTATGCTTTCTCTGCCGGAAGGAAGCTGGGCCCTTTGATGTTGTGTAACGGGGTTCGACGAGTTCGTTCGTGCTGTAACGAAGCAGAACAGACGGTGGCGGCAGCTCCCTGATCCGGTGGTTCCTTTAACAACGACTAGTCCGTCTGTTCTTTCCGCCCCACGTGTGCTGGGGGGGAGGGGGCTGTTGTCTTTAGATTCGTACCCGTGCTAGTGGTGGTACAGTAAGATGTCGTCGTTACAGGTTCCGTAGAAGCTGTAGCAGATTGCGCACAAATAAAACGACCTTTAGAATCTTAGCGTTTCAACTTTTAGCGCGGTAAGTGACGTTCTGAGGTTAAGTGGGTTGGAGGAAGGCCCCGAGGGTCCTCGTAACACGAGACGTACTTCGTGACTGGACTGCAACTATTTACGCTGTGATCCGCAGAGGCGTCAAGCCACAGCATATGTGTCTCTAGTCACTTATCATTTTTACAAAGGTAACGAGCGAAATTTGTCTTTGATAAGCACGCCTCTTTTCTCTAGAACTCTTGTAGGAGGCCTTGAACTCTCTCTAAGCCTATAGCCAATCACTCTATGGTGTCGCTGTCCCATTGTTCTACAGCTGTCTCTATCTTCAAAGAGGGCGTGCTGATTCTGGCCATAGAAACATATTGTGTCAAAAGGCACATATTGCCGATGCAACGTAAGTATCGCAGACCCCGATGCGCGCGTTATAACAGATGCACAACACTCCGCATATAATGACACATACATGGAAATACATTGTTCACTCCACATTACAGTCCTCGCAACTGAGGACCCCTGCGACTACAGACAGACCTTGCAACAACAGTCTATACGCCTCACGCCACAACAAAGAAGCCACACAACCAACAGCAACACTACAAAGCACGATACAACCCTCTACAGCGGTAATATACTGATAGTGCTCCCTACCACTACAAAACAAACATTGCGCCCTTTGCCACAGTAACAATATTGCTGCTGTTTATCTACAGCCCAATTTTAATTCATTCTACGCACGGACACGACGATATAGTAGCAGGAATCTAGGATTAACTACTAAAAGTGGATCTAAAGGAAACTCACTCCAACTCTACCTTTCTTGCGTCTTTAGTTCAAATATCTTTTACAGTATTTATGTATTGTTTGATTATTCTAGGGGTAGCTGATTCTGGCTCATACAGAGCGGCGGATGGAGTACAAGACCCAGACGACGCAAACGACGACAAGTTTTTCGCGGCTGATGTCCTCGCCACTGTCAGCGCGTTGCTTTGCGTCGACGTGACCCGCGTGTACGCAACGGGCTTTTCCAACGGCGGAGGCTTCACCGGCGCCTTCCACTCAAGTTATCAGAAATTGGAATCCTGCAAACCTTATCGGCCCCCTCAGGCCTATTTTAGAGATTCCCAGCACGGCAGACAAGCAGATTCCGTATGCCGGCCGCAAGAGCCCACCGAATGATGCTCTTCTCTTTATCCTATTCAGGACTGGGTGCACGGGTGGGCAGTGAGGAACAAGTGCGATATGAAACCCGAGACCTCCTCAATTAATCCAAGGGGTCAGGTTATCAGTTATACATGTCAAAGAATTGCGAGGGCCGTGGAGCATATCAAGATGGAGGGCGAGCCACATGATTTTGGTTCGCATCGGACAGAAACATCCAAGATTGTTATTGATTTTCTTAGCAAGCATTCATGCCCCAAATGCGGATAACTGTTTGCTAGTGTGTTGGCCCAATAACCACACCCAATTCACCCTGATAGCCTACAATGCACGGTCGTGATGCTCCTTAGCGCGACAAGGTCTTCTAACAACGCGCGTTTTAAGTCGTTATTTAACACAACATTAACAAAGGTCTGCACTTGAAATCCAAGTGCACAGGCAGCTAGCTTATGTGTTGATTAAATGGTCTCTTTCTTTAATTCTCAATAGCTGTTCATAATTGTCGCGTAAATCGCGAAAATATTGTAGTCGTCAAGTCGGTCTGGTCTAATAGATCAATTAAGTTAAAAGCTTCACATCTCAGCTTAAATCGAGGAAGCAACAAGGCTTAAAACCACAAATATCAATTGATCAAGGCAATTCCTGCCGGATGATAATGAAACTAACTATCGATGCCAGCAAGCCCTCTTTATACCTTGACCCTAATGCCCTGTCCACGATACCTCCCCTGTCACAGCTCCTGATGTGTCATGGGGTCTCATTTTCCCCAACACACTAGCAACTTATTGTATGGCCTTCTAGTAGCCTGGTCACCTGACTAGACTCTTAGTTCATTGTGGTGTGGCCTGCCTGCGGTGTGTAATTCCTACGTCCTGTTCGGCTATGCCACAGGACCTCCCTATGCCACTACAACGATATTGCCACTTTAATTCACGTAATGGCACAATTACAGGTTGAACCAAAATAACAGCAATCTAGTATGAAAAACTAGATAGGAATTAGAGATAGAGAATACGTACAGCAAAAAAAAGGAAGAAGGACAAATAGCGACTGCGTTACCGTATTAGAAAGAAGGAGACAGGGACTTCAATTTACGCATTTTCGATTATCCTTATTTCCTGTATGTGTGAAATACTGCTTTTCTACATACATTTTGCACTTGTTAATAGATAGAAGTACTACATAGAAAAGTCTACCAAGTTATATCTTGCATAGTGTATAGTTGATAAATAGGTTTACTACGTTTACTACTCCGCTCCTCTCCGCTTCTCCTACTAATAGCTGTTACTGTTGGGCCTAGGAAGCCTTGTATGCATTGAATTTTCCTAAGGTTGCGCCTACTAATTTCCCTTACTACAAAAAAAAAATTACAAATAAAAGGCTTGCGGCTTCGTTTAAATTGCGGAAATTATACTAAGCTAATATTATTATGGAAGAACCTTTCCAAAGACGTTCCTGACCAGATTTGTTTATATTAAATACGCTAGATTGCTAGTACTTCTGCCACTGAAATGCTTGGCTTCACTCACTCCACTTCCATTTTGTCATGATCCCCAATCGCTCTTGTGCTTTGTGTCTGCTTGAGTCACCTGCGGGCATGTGGCCATGAAGCGGCGGCGTGCCCAATTGTGCGATGTCTCGACCCAGGTGGGCCAAGTATTTTTGTTGTGCGTGCGTGTGTGCGGTGTGTACATGTGTGCACGTGTACATATGTACATGTGCGCCACAAATTTGAAAACCACAACTGTAAAGCTCATGACCCGTCATGAGGACTGCCAGTTTGAGTTATTATTACTGGAGCCGTGCTCGGCCCATCCCGAGCTCACTTGCTATGTGCATGGCATAGGGCGAACTGCGGGCTTTCATGCGGCCCAAGCTGCACAGCACAGCTGCATGATTGATCGTTCGTTGCGCTTCTTTATGTGAGCATGATGCTTAGAACGTGAGCATTCATGTTCCCATGTGGCGCACCTTGAGTAACAAGAATGGAGCCAGTCAAATACATCAATCGCCATTGTTGTTCAATGTCGTCCAATGACAGACAGTTTGTAAAAAGTATATACATTGTGAACCGACTGGTCCGACTGGTCCGACTGGCGAGGCCATCTCTGAGTGGCTGGCTCTCCATTGTCCCCACAGATACTCGACGAGGGGACCTTATCGGTTGCCGTGACAACTCCAGCAACGCGATGTGGGCGTCTCTCGCCGGCTGAAACAGTGGAGCACCGCCATGACCTATGGCTCCAGTTGTTGGCAATAAGTGAACCTCGTTCTTGCCTTGATCTTCTCTCTCCACTTGTCTTTCTACATTGTTTGCGGCCCAGTTTCCGGATTGCGGGATCCTACAGCCCTTACGAATGGATCGCTTGCAGGCGCACTTTTTATGAGAAATGCGTATATCATGAATTTGCATCAAAGTCATTCAAACAGTCACCAGTCGAAGGAGCCGCATCACCAGTAAATAGCCCGCACGAAAACAGCCACAGAGAAAGACCCATTTGGGCCCCGCGCAGACACAAACGAAGGCTCCGGAGAATCTTCATCACACATTCCAGCCGCATTGATTGATTCTCCTAGCTAGACCAGGACGCTTGTACCAACTTTCCCCTGCTTGGGCTTTTTCAACGATTCGGTCCGCCTGTCAGCGTTGCTGGTTTGTGTGACTGCCCGCCGCAAACCATGGACACCAGCTACCTGGCAAAACAGGTCAATGGTAGCATAACGCAGCTACATGGTCTGTTTGACGAAATAGGGGTTTCTGATCATGAGCGTGAGGCTCGAGAGTCCGAGGTAAGCAGCATACCAGCTGTTGTTGCTTTCTTGCTTTGACGCCCCCAAAAAAAACCAACTGTCCCAGATGCTAACCTCGTGTGCCAAATCCCTGTAGCTCTTTGCAGCCTTGTCCGAGGCCTTGAACAGCCAAGTACGCCTCGTAACATTGGAGAAGAAAGAATTGGTCGATGAAGCAAAGAAGACTATTACAGCCATTCGTCAGATGGAGGCGTCTCTCGACGACACGAAGCCGAGAAGACGAGAATATCAAGAAGACGAAGAGTTCAAGATTACGTACCCGTTGAATCGTTGCCTGCAAGATCTGAGGGAGAAGCACATCCAAATCAGCCGGCTTCATAAAGAACGGTTCGAGCAGGTTAAAAGTAGGTCCTTCATGCTCCTGAGTATCTTGGAAGCAGCATCTTGCTCACATGAGTTGTAGAGCTTGTTGAGGCTCTTGAGTCTTATTCGTCCCACCTTGAGCCAACCTTTGTCCAGATTGCGCTGCCGCCAACCGGCCCTAATCAATCCATTCCCCCGACTTTTGACATATCCAATTCTTATGTTGAGCGGCTGGATGCCGAGTTCACACGAGTATATGACGAATACACGCGGCGCATCGCCTCGGTGCAGGCTTTGGCAAATCAGATCATCCAGCTTTGGGCAGAGCTCGGCACCCCCCAAGCTCAACAAGACGGCGCAATTGTCAAATATTATAGAGACGCTCCGGAGCAACTCGGACTGCATCGAGAGGACCTGGACCGTCTTCAGGCTAAAAGAGATGGTTTGTCAGAACAAAAGAAGACTCGCGAAAAGAAATTACGAGAACTCAAGGCCGCTGTCGAAGCTTTGTGGCTGAAGCTCGGAATTGATGAAGGAGAGACTAAGGCTTTCCTAAATCAGAACCGAGGCTGTGGTTTGCGACAAATCAACGAATTTGAGGACGAGTTGTCACGTCTCAACGAACTCAAGAGGCAAAACTTGCATCTCTTTGTCGAAGACTCTCGGGTGAGGCTTCAAGAGTTGTGGGATTCACTCTATTTCTCTGAAGACGAAATGCTCGAGTTTACGCCCGCCTTTTCAGACGTATACAGCGATGCTTTGCTTGAAGCTCATGAACGCGAAGTGGCAAGACTGGAGGCACTCAAAGAACAACGCGCACCCATCCTGGCCGTGGTAGACAAACACAAGAGTCTCATCAAGGATCGGGATGACTTGGCTGCGTCAAGTCAAGATGCTTCTCGGCTTATGGCTCGGGGTCAAAAAGGCGAGAAGAGGGATCCCGGAAAGCTGCTGAGAGAGGAAAAGATGCGCAAGCGCATTGCCAAAGAACTCCCTAAAGTCGCCGCAGAAGTGCGCAAGATGCTCGAGAAATGGGAGGACGAGTATGGTCGCCCGTTCTTGGTGTTTGGAGAGCGATATTTGGATGAGTTGGCGCCCGAGGAGGATGCGAAGAAGGCTGGCCCAATTTCGCGATCGAAAACTCCAGCAGGTCCGCCACCGTCCACGGCCAAGGCTCCCAAGTCGACGGGACTTCTTGGTAGGGCAAACAGCACAAAAGCTGTGCCTTGTCGCTCTATGACCAAAACCCCTACAGCAGGCAGTCGGACGGTGACCAAGAAGCTACAGTCACCAGGTAAGACCAACGCTGCGGCGAATGGCAAAGGAAGCCCTTCTAGGATTCCTGCTCGTGTGCCACTTTCCAACTTGAAGAACGGCAATAACTCTCCTGAGCGGACTCGACCAGAGTCTCGAGGCGAGACTCTTCGAAACGGCGCCCCCATTCGCGCGCCACCGCCCAAGATGCGAGATTTAAAGTCTGTCCCCGAGCTTCAGACGCCAAAGAATCCATACAAATCGGTAGGTATTGAGCCGAGTCTTGTCCGGCAGGTTGAGCCGGAGGATGTGTACGTTGATCGTCCACAAACGTCCCGAGGGATGCGGTCCAATTCCAACCTGTCAAATCGCAGCCGGCCACAATATCATGAGGATGTATACGAGAGCCAGTATGATGACCACCCATATGATGAACGCTATGCGATTAACCGAGCACCTCGTTCTGGTTTCCCACCGCCACAGCCACCTAGACAATTGTCCAACACTTCGTATGCCTCAACAGTTATTTCTGGATCTGAGAACTGGGAGACGTACGACGATAACAGTGAACCCGAACCAGACGCCTCAGAAGACTACTATGCCAAGCTTCGAGCTGCGCGGGGCAAGAGATTTGAGCCTGAGCAAGGGCACCGACCGGCAAGCAGCCAGGCTAAGCGCCTTAGGGCAATTCCGGGGACTCCATATGCCGCCGCCCCTGTCATGATGGACCAAGAAGGCAATCGAATCATCTCGGGCAGCGAATGGACAGATGAGGATATATTCTGAGCCTATGAGGCGCTATCTTTAAGCCCAAAATCTCTTCTCATCAGAATGGGTGGCATTCGCCAACATTTTCCTTTCCTTCTGCTAGACATTCCGCTCATGACCTCGAATTGGATGAGAATCATGCATCATGCTCTTGGTTAATTTTCTGTTCTTGGACCCAGCCAAGTCATGATCATGAAGTCTCTCTGATCACGATGTGACGATGTGAGGAAAGAGTGTCAGCATAACGAACTCACGTTGCCACATGTACGTCATGTTACATATCTCCCTTGTTCATAAAAGGACATTCATCTGGAGTCTTTGGTACAGACTGATGAATGCGATTGATCTATCCCTATAACTAAGGGTGATTCTTCTCTATTCTTTTTTTTTTTTTTTTTTTTTTTTTAAAAAAAGATAATGCCTATTTTGGGGGGAGCGGAGGTATCCCGCAAGAGTGGTGTTCATATCGAATGAGCGAGCTTGCAAAATCGCTACGGACTTTACATAGTGCGGCGAACATACTAATGCTTTTGAGGTGTATTACGAGAACTTGGAAACTATGGGAATCGAGCGAACTGAGCCTACAAGGGCGAGCTGGATGGCGTATCGGGGCCGGCGTTTTTGTGGTTTGGCCCATTGGGCGGGCAGTTGGTCATTTGTATATTTGGCTGTTTAAGACGTCTGAAAGGATCTGTGCCGTATTTTAAAACTTTGATACTTCCTGACCCCGGCCGCAACTGTCCGGTTTTTTTTTTTTTTTTTTTTTTTTTTTTTTTCCTAGTAGTGTGCTGAAGACTCGACGACACCGACTTGCGCAAATTCTGAGACGTCAACAAGACTGCGATGCGAGCAAGGGTCCGAGGTTGGGGCCCATATTGTGTGTATCCTTGGTAGGGAGAGGAGAGATGAGACAATGTGGAGAGGAGTGCGACTTGGATATTTTTAGTGCCTGACACGTTCTAGCCTTGACCTTGACGCAGCCCATTTCGAAATGCGGCGGATTGACATTGATGGTCTAGGTCTAACCTTGGTTTCGTCTTGACTCCACATTTCAACCATCCACTTTCCCCATGTTCCGAAAGCTCCCAACCGTCCGCAGGTTTCCACGTCTTCGCCTCTCTGCATACATAGTGTACGCAAAACAATTGCCTCTCGCGATCTGGCCTCTGTCGCTCGTTATTTTCCCTAGCCTAACGCTCTCTACTCTATTTCCAGGAGCCTTGACGATCCCGGCGCTCCGTCTTTATTCATCGTCCCCCCCCCCGGGTTCCTTCTTTCCTGAAACGCACGTCCCGACAAAGTCAACGGTCAGCGCTCATGTTGCGGCAGCGTCAGTCTCCCCGGCAATGAACAATGCCGCGCCCTCCACTGGCTCGCCGGACAATGCGGCAGTTGCTCTCAGGGGAGCCTCGCTAGCCTTCCGGCGGAGTCCTGCCGCTGGCTGTGCTTTCTCGACGACGACGGCGGCGGCGGAACCTTCGCATCTCGCGGAGGCAGGTCCGGGGGCAAACAACCGGTCGAGGAGCCCGCGCAGGCCGGGAGCGAATGCGGTCCTCAATGCGTCCCATGGTCATCAGGGTGATGTGGTCGATATGGAGTCGCCGGGTCATCAGGCTAGCTTGGTCGCGGCGAGACTGCACCAGCTTGGCGACGGCGCACCGGGGCAGCATGCTGCGGCGCAGCAGCTCGATCGCAAGAATCCAAGCTTCATAGCTGCTACGCTGGCGGCTAGTAGGAGTGTCAGTCCGAGTCCCCTCGCTCAGGCGCCGGGGCGGAAGATTAGCCTTGGTGGTGCCAATGCCTGTGTCCCGAGCGACGCGGTGGACTCGGAGAGCATCCATCCTACGGGTAACTTGATTTCTCTGTTTGAAAAGCGAAGGGAGGTTGAGCCCATGGGGCGTGAAAAGAGGTCATCGGCTACGTCCCTCAGACCGAAGCCGAAACCGAAACCACGCCTGGCTTCTCCGCGAACACCGACGCCCCCTCTCTCCCTTGCTGCTGCAGCTTCGTACGCTGAACAAGCACACGTATTGCAGCCTTCGAGACTGCCTACTCCGCCACTTAGGAGCGCCGAGAAGATCTCTGCGATGCCCATGCCGAAAACGAAGCTGCCACCACAGCTTACATCGTCTCCTCAACCTAATAACCATAATCCACCAAGAGCCCGAAACTCTCCGACACGCGGAATGCCTGGACGATTGGGCGTATCGCCCAGTCCCAGTCCTGCTAGATCTGAGAGGCCAGCGGCGACTAAACCGCTCAAGGTCAGGCCGCCAAGCCCTTATTCAGTCATCAGAACGTCAACCACAGAGGTTTTATCTCCCAAACCCGTGAGGCTTGCAAAGCCCGTCTTGGCACCGCCGATTACGAGCAGTCTGACCAGTCCTGGCGAATCAAGCCGGAGCCTGTCATCTTCACCTTCCCCGGACCTCGAGAAACGAAGCAATGTGCAAACATCAACTCCTCTAAAGGTTCGCGGAAGTCCAAAATCTGTCACTGGTCAAGCAACGAGTAGAAGCCGACATGGCGGCGGCGGGAACTCGGATGGCCCCCCTGCGATGAGCAAGGTCTCAGTCCTGCCTCGAACTGAATTCGGCCTACCTATCGTATCTCCTGCGCCTGCTCCCCCTCCGCAACCACCTGGTCGGGAGGTGCGCAGAACGAAGACGCCTCCACCTCTCCCAGGCAAGCGGGATTCCGCAGCCAGCGCGCCGACGTCGCCCGTTCTAGGGCCTCGATCATCGCGACGGCGTCTGCCCCCCGCCTCTACCAGCAACCTCCCGCTCGACAATCTGACTGACGCCATGATGGCCAGCTCGCTTGCTTCTACGAGGCTTACGCCGCACAATACGGGCGCCTCGCTTCCTCCGCCAAGTCTAGGTCTGCCCCGGCGCCAGAAGTCTCCGCGGCTGCTGCAGACGCTTCGACAGCCCCAGAGCCATGACGACGAGGACCCCGAGCGACTGAAGATGGCGCATCGGCACAAGCTGTCCAGCAACAAGCACGCCCATCATGAAGGCGCGCGGCATAGATGGCGCGACCAGATCACACAGAGGGAGAGGAAGCGCTACGAGGCGATCTGGGCATCGAACCGAGGCTATCTCCTCCGCGACAATGACAGCCCCTCGGCGGGCAGCGTGGCTGACGGACCTCCGCTGGCCGGTCGCATCAAGTCAGAGTGCGTCGCGAATGTGGTGGTTCGGGAAATCTGGAGACGCTCGCGGCTGCCGCGGGACGAGCTCATGGAGGTGTGGGAGCTCGTTGATCGCGGCCGGGTCGGCATGCTCACGAGGCAAGAGTTCATAGTGGGCATGTGGTTGATTGACCAGCGCTTGCGGGGGAGGAAGCTGCCCGTTAGAGTCTCGGATAGCGTCTGGGATAGCGCCAACGGCGTGCGCGTCTGGCAGCCAAGGGGGAAGTGAGGCCGTGAAGACGTCGTTGCTTGGGTCACCAGGACGAAGCCATTCTTTTGTTTTACATGTAATGTAGATGCAGCATATGGTTAGGGGGCCGATGCGCCGCCAGCCCATTGTGCATATAAGCGGCGCATTGTTATTTGCATTCAACATTTATGACTTGTTGTGGAGTTGGCGTTTGGGTTCTGGCACCGTCATTGTGATGTACTGGTATTCAATGTATCTAACAGGATGGCCTGCGTGTACAGATAGATAATCGATGCATAGGAAACAAGATCTCCCCCAATCTAGTCCAGCATCACAGCCCAAACCCAGACCAGACGTCGTATAGCCGCTCACAAAGGGGGTCAGTTGATTAACCGCTCAGAACATAATCCTCGCTCACCACATCCCCAACTTCCACCGAAACATTGAAATTGCTAAGCGTGGCAGAAGACGACACCCCGTACAGGCTCATCAAGCAGGCAGACACAAGTGTCAGCCCAAGGGGCGCCGAGCGCGGCAGCTCAAGAGTCAGATTAAAGTCGTTGGCCAGATTCGATTTCTCTAAACGTCCCCCCC
>KQ061748.1:124074-147823 GCA_001008035.1 Atkinsonella texensis | reverse complement strand
GGGGTACCAGCGGAGCCAGGAGCACCGCCAGGGCCAGAGCCAGGAGCGCCTGGAGAGCCGCCAGAGCCAGGAGAGCCGCCAGGGCCAGACGCCGGAGGCAATAAAGTGATAGTCTGAGGTATGACTGTGCTGGATCCTGAAGGCAGCGGTACTGTGACAGTCTCTGTTACGATAGAGCAACTGCCCTTGGGCTTCTTGACCGTGAGCGTCTGAGTCACGGTTGCGCAAACGCCGTCAGGCTGCGTTATCGTCATAGTCTGAGTTACGACGGTGCAGTTGCAATTGTGAGGTGGCCTTGCGGTAACCTGAGGATCAGGAATACCCTGAGTCGCAAAGATGTTGGTGGGAAATCCTCCGGCCGGCTATGGTGCGGAGTATCATATTAGTACGCCGTTATGTAATTAAATTAAAGAATGTGGGATCAAAGAAACCATGACGTACCGGACATGAAGATATAGTCGTGGTTGGCAGGGTGACTGTTGGTATGTCGGCGGCAAGACCCTTGCCAATACCCATGGCGAGGGGAAGGATGGCTGATTGACTACGCATTTTGGCTTTAAAAGAGCGGTAGCGGCTGGTGTCCCCTGTAAAAGAATGTCTCGCGGATGTGAGCGAATGTCAAGACTATACTCCGTATCGTGAGGATGGGTTTCCAGTCAGACTTTTGGAAAGGACGATGATGGTGCTTTAAGTCAAGAGAAGAATGCAGAATCTCATGCCGGCAAGGATTTGTGATTTGAAAAGCAACAACAGTCTTATAGGCCATGGAAGGCATGATGGCAGGAGGGGATAATAGAAAACGTGGCCACAGTGGTAAGGGCGAAGCAAGCATATCGCGATTTAGGTTGAGCAAGGGAGAAGCTAGTTGGCCAAGATTCCCATTATTAGACTGCCTAAAAGGGGTATGCTAAGGGGATAACCATCAGCGATTAAGGTTTTGCGCAGGAAGGCGTTCACTTAACTAGGGCAGGGGCAACAGGAAGGGCATCTAATTAAAGGTGTCGAGGCTGCAGCCGTGGCGTAAAGAGGCTCAGCTTGGAAGAGATGAGGTTGACTGGTGAAGGCATTCAGGTGGGTTGGAACTTGGGGTGCAGCGTGCCTGGGCAGGCGCAGTTGGTGCCAGCTGCCAGGGGCGGGATAGCCAGGCCTACAGTAGCGCTCCAGGGCGTGCCAGGGCAGGGTTGCCATGTCAGGGCCGCAGGGTGGGGTGGTGCACGCTGGGGGAAGGCAGACAAGCGCCAGGCACAACCGCGCGAGTGGGCCCCCCACAGTTCAACACAGGCCGCCCCAACCACAGCCCGTGGGGTCGGGTGACTGGCCTGCCCTGGCTTGAGCCCTAGACCTCTTTGGTAGCCATTGGATGCATGTTGGTACATACGTTGATACATACAATCGTGCAATTTTACACACAATCAAAGTGCCGCTTAAAATAATAATAATAATTTGAAATGTCGATGCGCGATTGCGAAGTAGACTAGATGATGAACTGAGGGAGGCTCTGTCGTCTGGGCGGTTTTGACAACCTCATTCTGCAATTCTAGCCACAAACAAATCGCATCTACAGAGGCTCCGTGTGTGGCAGCTGAAGTGAGGTCGGTCTAGCACGGTGAGACAGGCACAAGCGCGATTCACCGAGATGACGGCGTGCTAAGGCGCCACAAAATCCCCCTTCAGCTCGTCCCTCCCACGCGACGCTGCGAGAGCAGCTGGCCGCGCGGGTGGTAGCAACTCGCCGCCCCACTCCCCACTCCCCACAGCCTCAACGTGGCCTTTGTTCTCGTCTCGTGGTGAGATGGGTCAAGCTCAACAAAATCTACATCAGCGCTATGTGCAGTTTAATTTACACAGGGAAGTCATACGCGGCGGCGTTGGTTCAATCCATCCTTGAAACGCTGCTTCGTGGTGGGTCCCCGTAATTCTTCATCCCCCTTCGCTGGCCTCAACTACCAGGTAGGTAGCTAGGTACCTAGCTACCTTGGTAGTGACTGAGGCTTTTTCCACTCTGCGCGTTAACCTAAGAGAACTCAGCTGAAACCAAACGGTCCAATGCAATGATGCGTAGATGAAAGTTGCATACCTAGGTATGTACAAGTAGCAGGCATCGACTGCTGAGACGCTCTGCTGCCGCTGCTGCTAGGGAGCACCTGGTATTCCTGCTAAATCATCAAGTCTCAAAGAACTGAGGATTAGCCTCGTACTCCATCACCGATGCTACTTGAGCAGAGAATTGAATTCTGCAACTATACGTCTTTATTACCTACAGGATGCCAGTGGAGAAGCAGCACGCCCTTCAAGCCCATGGTTCCCCAAGAGATATTGTTGTTTCTACCCTGCTCTTTGAAGTATGAATACTAGATACTAGCATAAGCGCACTAATTGTTGATAAATCGTCAAAATTACAATTAAAGCGTGGTATTATCGTAACACGTAGCGTGGTAAGGCAGCTGTAGAACTTTGCCGCATGAGGTTTTTCGTAAACACTAGGTTTATTCTAACGAAAGAGATTGTAACGAATGAATAAATCCCCCAAGCAAAGGGGAAAAAGGACTGTGGGCTCCTTGTGCCCTAGGTACCTAGGTACATACAAGGTACCTAAGTCAGAAATAAGCAAATTGGAGCACCCATCAGGTCACTGAGAGTTGGCTGTTCTGTTCAATGTTCCTTCATTGTAAACCCAGCAGTGCCACATCGCGGGTTATAATCGAATTGTGTGTGAGAAAGAAGATAGGGGAGGGAAGCAGGAAAGCGAGAGGGACAATAGACAACAGCGACGAGTATTGAAGGGCGGCTGGCGTCGCCCGGAATAGCGGCGGCATTACCTCGTAGGACTCTCGGAGTATTTGTGCGAGCACTATTCATCAACAGCAGCCTTGGCAGCGACTGAGATAATTGCGGTTTCGCCCGTGTGTAGACAAACATCTACTCGCGGCGTGGCCACGCCCAATTTGTGCGATAGATGGATGCCAGATGGATGCCAGATGGAGGGGCTCGTGATGATCGGCATTTGGTGAGGAGCGCCGGCGTCGGCGTCCAGCTCTGGCAAGACCCGATTTGCTTCCAATGAGTTGAGGGCCATTTTTTCCTCCTCATTTCACCCTCTGTAAAATTGGTACTGCATCCAAGTAGGTATCGAGACCTCAACAAGTCTCATTTACCAATTCCGCGCCCCCTCGTCACAATGGGCGACGCATCCTCATCCATAAACCACACAGTCCTGCTCAACGGACGAATCTACCAGTCTTGGTCAGATGGGGCCCTCGCACCGCCAACAATCTCTTCCTGCATGGTCATTCAGAATGGATGCATTTCGCACATTGGCTCCGAGAAAGACGATGTGGTTGTGGCAGCTCAACGATCCGGCGCCACGATCAAAAACTTGGACGGCAGTACGGTGCTGCCTGGCTTCATCGACGGCCACTTACATCTCCTCTTGGTGGGACAAGCTCTCACCAAGGTGGCGCTGGACCACTGCAAGTCCTTGGGCGACATCAAGAGCGAGATCAAAAAGTACGCAATTGCTAATCCGGGCGTGCCGCGAATCTTTTGCAGAGGGTGGATGCATACCATGACGCCCGAGGGCGTAGATGCCAGCTTGCTGGATGATATTGATCCAAGGCCGATTTTTGTAGATGCCAAGGATTTGCATTCTACGTGGTGCAACTCGAGGGGACTTGAGGAGATCCACAAGGTGATGCATATTGAACATGGCTCTCAAGATCTGCTTGGTGGAACGATCCAGCGAGATGCAGAGGGTAAGCCAAACGGAGTGTTCAACGAAGGAGCTGTCTTCCAAATAATTTGGCCATTCTCAGCAACCGTTGCATCCATGAAGGAGAAGAAAGAAGCTATCAAGTCGGCATTCAAGGCCTTTAATGCCGCTGGGTACACGGGCATGATTGACATGGCTATGGATGACACCATCTGGGAGCCGCTCATCGAGCTGAGGAATGACACGAATGGACTTCAGGCCA
Organism: Atkinsonella texensis; assembly: GCA_001008035.1. Lineage (NCBI taxonomy): Eukaryota > Fungi > Ascomycota > Sordariomycetes > Hypocreales > Clavicipitaceae > Atkinsonella > Atkinsonella texensis. The sequence continues at coordinate 143,852 of KQ061748.1, read as the reverse complement.
TGAGAGTCGCAGCTTACTGGCTTATAAAACCCAATGAATCGTTGGAGAATGTTCTTGCACAAGTCGATCGAGCTGCCGAGCTGGCAAAACAGTACAACTCAGACAGGACACCAGACTGTCGCCTGGTCGGGGTCAAGGTCATTTGCGATGGAATAATCGACGCGTGCACGGCTTCGTTGACAGAGCCGTACTTCAATGGAGAGCACCCAGACTCCCTCTGGTCGGAAGAGGTTCTGCATCCACTCGTTGCTAAAGCTCACGCCGCAGGACTCCAAGTAGCTCTTCACGCCATTGGAGACAAGACCATCCAGATGGCCATTGACGTGCTTGAGAAGAACACTGACAAGTCCCGCCGCCCTCGTATCGAGCATCTCGAGCTGGCGTCCGCACGCGATGCCCAGCGCTTAGGAAAGCTTGGCATCACGGCGTCCATACAACCGGTTCATTCCGATCCTGCCATCCTACGAGCGTGGCCGCGCCTCATCGGCGAGGGGCGCTGCAAGAGAGCCTTCTCTTATAAAGAATTCGCGGATGACGGTGCTCCGTTGGCACTGGGCTCAGATGCTCCCACGGCGCCGCACCAACCTCTTGCCAACGTGTACGTTGCTACCACGAGGCGCTCATATCGGGAGCCTGAGCTGGAGACTGTGGTCAACCACGAGTTCGCACTTACTATTGATCAAGCCGTGGCAGGGGCCACTCATGGGTCAGCGTACTCGGTTTTCGCAGACAAATGGACTGGTAGCTTGAAGGTTGGATTGAAGGCTGATTTCGTAGTTTGCGACGTAGTGCTTTCACCTGAGGAGATCATAAGGGGAATGGTCAAGGAGACGTGGTTTGAGGGGATCAAAGTTTCTGAGGCGTGATGGGAGGACGACAGTGCAGATATTAGGAGCTAAATGTGACGCGAGGGAAAGTTTTATTTTTTTCGCGTCTTTGACGATAAAATTCAGATAGTTTGAATAGATGAACGTAAATCGTTATTTTTAAATAGCCTTACGCCGCCGTCCCGCACAGCTGGAAAGATGTTCGGAAGAACTTTCCCCCCGCCTCGAAATTTCCACAGCTGCATCCCACCCTCCAAAGCTCCATCGCCGATTTGGCCATCACGACAAGCTTCTATTATCGTGATTCTAATCAACCTCCCACTCATACCGTCCTTTTCTCTCTCTCCAAGACTTGTCCATTATGACCGGCCGTGGTGGTGGTGGCGGTCGCCGCGTGCTGCTTCCTCCCATGTACGTGTTCTGCAGAATTTGGCTGATGCCAAATTCAACGCATGCCTGGACGCCGAGCTAATATTGTGCAGCAACATGATCTTTAAGCTTCTCCAATCTGTAAGTTCATGAAAGCCTTTTCTCTAAGCAATGCGGGTGACCCGAGCTACGAGCATTGGCTGTAATGTTTGGGCTACCAAGTCGCTGGTAGATGCCCAACCGATTCGAGGTTCGAACCGAGGAACCGTGTGAGCGCCAGTCGAGATATTCGTTCAAAACTCGAAGAGAGCTACCAGATATGGATGTCCTGACTACGGGGAATTCCTCGGGGCAGTACTTGCCCGATCATTACAACACATTCTCATGCGCGCGCGAAGGACTACAAACTAATAGAGATAGAATGCCACTGTCAGTGTCTGGCTATACGAGCAGCTCTCTATTCGAATTGAAGGCAAAATTCGTGTAAGCAAGGCAAGCGAGAAACTGGATGCGTATCGTGTTTGCTGATCAGCTGCGCAGGGCTTCGATGAATTTATGAACCTTGTGATCGACGACGCCGTGGAGGTAACACAGGTTACGAAGACAAATGCTAATGAAACGAGAAGACCATTGGGTACGTCTTTCCTGGCCTAGAACCTATTGGCTTTCTTGGTAAATTAACGTCATTTGAAGGCCAGATTTTGCTCAAGGGAGACAACGTTTCATTGATTCAAAATTTGTCAAGCTGAACTTCCGATGTCTCACATTGAATTTCGACGAAACTCCACGACTACGATAAAAAGCAACATGAATTTGGAGGATACCTGTATTCGTGGTCACGAACGCTGGAATGGCCAGTGGACGAGAGGAGGAGTGGTTATTGGGCGGCGTTAGTATTATTTCAAGAAAAGGAAATTTGCTTTTTCTTCTCTTTGGCTGGGCACAATGTATCGTCCTTTTGGTATTGCAACGCTGGTCTGTTATAGGCTGAGCCCTAAGGTGCAAATCAAATTCGACGCACGAATCTATGGTGTTATATGTGACAGAATAAATACGGTAATTCGGCGATACCCAGCTAGTCTTCATCTCAGAACTAGCTATCGCATCTGATTGAACAGCACTGGGAGAAAGCGCGGTAAGAGTCCAAACAAGTAAACTTATATTTTCATGCTGGAATCTATGATTGGATTCATTCGTGCCATATGCAATGATTATCTGGAGCTTGTTCCCAACTGAAGTTTCGTGTTCTGCAAGGCAGCGCAATCATTTCCACTTCCTTCAGACCCACATGTGACCTGTTGCGACTCTCCGTCACCGAGCGCGTCTAAGATCAAGCCAAACTTCCATCACAACAACGCCCTACCAAGACCAATCTTTGCTGGGCATGCACATTGCGCACTGAGATGCGCGAGTTCATGGACTATGTCCACAGTGTCTTCTCTGAGGCAACTGGCTGGAGTCGCGACAACTCATACGCGGCGCTCAACAGCACATCTGACGGTACGCCTACTTCGAGTCTCCCAAACCTCTCGCATTCGTTCATCGCGCCTTCGCTATGCTATCCGCATAATGCTGACGGAAAATTTTCCCCATAGCCCTTCTGAATTTCCCGACTCCGCGCGGCCTTCGCTTCACTCTCTCCTCCCTCGCAAGCGCCAACTTCGCGACCTCCTATCAACTCGGCTCAGTAGGCGTAGTCGACGGCTCGATATCATACTTGTTCTCGTCAGTGCCGCTTCGCATTCACCTAACGCCCCAATCGAAAAGTGTATCACTCCCAGAATTACTACGCTCCTACAGGCCATTGGCACCTCTATCAAAAGGCGACGACAATACTACAACCAGATTATCCGACAGTACTACGGCATCGTCGCCGTCCTTATTCTACGGCCGATTATATCTCCCGCAATCCCAGCTCGAGGCTCTTGTAGTGAAGAGAATCACACCGGCCCTGCAATTTCAACTAAGCGCTGTTTCGGCCAAGTACCTCCGTGACGGTGGGACGATACTCGGTTTGGCGCAGTACGACGTGGGCCATTGCTCATTCGAGGGTCTGGCCTCCTCAGATGGAGGCTTACTCGGCCTGCGGGGCATTTACAACTTTGGCGGTGATGTCGAAGCGTCGGCGAGCAAGTCAGAAGGCAATACAAATGGCGGACATGCAGAAAGGGAACGCATCTATGGACGCTTCAGCACCGGTGGGGAGATATACTATGGCACCTTGAATAAGTCTGGTGGTATCAGTTTGGGAGGCCGATTTGCTACCTTGCTCGCGCACAAGGGGACGCCACTATCAGCGACGCTGACGATCAGTCCCTTGATGGGCAACATTGCTGCGAGTTATGCTGTTGTGGCGGGGAAGCATTGCAGTTTAGCATCGCGCATGGAGTTTAACGTGTTTAGCTACGAGAGTGCATGGGCTGTGGGAATGGAACTCTGGAGGAAGCCTCTTCGAAAACTGAGCTTTGAGGACCAATCCATCAAGCTGTGGCGGCCGGATAGAGAGAGGAGTTTTCTGGCGAAGCTGGAATGGAGGGCAGACGAACCTCGGCCTGAACTACAGCCAGAGGTGGCAACACCTTCGTCGCTGCCATCAATACCTCAACCTCAGCCCGATGAGATACTATTGCATTCACAGACAAGGTCCGACGTGGAAGAATATGCTGGTGTCCTCAAGGCTCGATTGGACCAGAATCTGAGAATTGGCATCCTGTGGGAAGGAAGGTTTAAGTCCCTGTTATTCAGTTTGGGAAGTGGGATTGACCTGAAGAAGTTGGACAAGCCTTTTCGGACCTTAGGGCTAGAGATACAATTTTCATCTTGAGAACCGACATGGCTGCATGATGGTGGTTTATATATGCTTGGGGACAATGGCTGTGGAACCCGCAGCTTCTGGATGTTCAGTCAGTGTGTTCTTTGCTTGAGCTGCGATGGCTGCCACTGATCTAGACCTGACTCATAGTCTTATCCTGCGTCGACAGAGTTCATTAGTGATTGGCAGGCATACGGCGAAGGTAATGGGACATTTATGAGTGGAAGGTATAGGATGCAGCGCTCCTCTTGATCAGCATGCCGCAAAGTCGGCCGAGTCTCTCAGAGGTACGAGGAACTCTCTGCACATGAGGCCAGGAGGTGGGATGCGCCACCCTTGCAGCAACTACTGTAAGCTGGCTTTGCCCCTTGGCAATGCATCACAGGGCGGAGCGGGAATATAGACCTATTATCTTATGAGGCATGGATGCAAATGCAGCGCTTTTAGTATGGCTTGGACTAGCGTTGTTTCTAACGTGGCTTTAGGCTTCGCAAGGATGGCCAGGGCTGCGACTTCTGCGACCCATGGGCTCGCAAGACTTGTCCAAGTATACTAATCTTAATAAGTGTCCATGAACTCTGAATAAAGAAGTCTCGGCGAGGAGTATTGACTCCAGCTTCCCCATCTAAACACTACGCGCAAAAGTCCTTCTCAAGAATAAGCAGGCCAAACTTCGACATGGACATGGCGATGCAACGCTCTGCCCGATGGCTTCGAGAGAAGCCCTTTCTGACCCCAGTGACACAAATCGAGGAGAAGCTTCCAATCACTGCGATTAGGCTTCTATCGAAGGAAGAGGAAGAGCGCGTGTTGTTAAGCTGGGAAGGACAAGAAAAACACAAGACAAAGAAGAAGCGCTCGAGAGAGTACGGCAAGGATTATGCAAGAAGATTCTTCGAGAACCCACCAGTAGTCAGTTCTCTGTTATCGCAACAGGCTTTGGCGAGTGAGACGGATGCGAGTCGAGGACGCAATCGCGGAAGAACGGGAGCTGCAATCACTACCGATGATTCAACAAACGGCAGCAAACTCGCGAGAAAGGCTCGTAGTCGATCCAAATCACTCGTTTCCATGATTCGGCCACCCTTCGAGATTAAGCGCAACCGCGGAAACAACGAAGCAAAACTCCATCTTGCACGTCACGAGAATGATGGGGCGTCCAAATATACGCAGTCAAAGTCACTACCGCCACCAAGACCAGGGACTCCCAGTCGGAAAGAACAGCGAGCATATCATCTTAAAATCATGACCGGAGACCATCATTACCGTAATACGGGATATCTTATCTCACCCAACGCGCCTGCCATTCCGCAATATAGCAGGCCTTTAAACGGGCCTGCGAACGTCGGTCTCGAGGTAGACTCACGACCAGGCTCGCCCGCAGGTTGTATTGAAGCATTCCAGCTCGATGGGGCTGTGGACGGATTGAATACACAGAAAGTAGGGCGCAACCTACCTCTTGCTGTTGGGGCACTCCATGACCCTCAACCTCAAGACTGTTCATCAACAAAGCCAAAACACGTTGCATTGGCTACAAGCCCGTCCATTTCTTTGATATCGGACCGGAAGGTTGATTCACCAGAGCAATCTAAAACTCGGGACGTACCTCAGCACGTTGATGAGAGCTCTGAACTTGAGACCGAGCATGGACCCGTACCTCCACCTCCTCCAAAGTCTCCCTATCGAACTCATAAACGACCGGTGACACCCAAATTTGATGGGTCATTACCAGCTGTGCCATTAAGGGCTCATCAAAGATGCAGCACTGAGCCCTTTGCGAATCTGAATGCGTCGTGCATTGTCTATCGCCCGGGACCTTATGATCCTATAATGGAGCCTGATAGCCCCCGATCAAAGGAGAAAAAGAACGGACAAACAACTCCGTTATTCATCCACATTCCCCCGTCTTTGCCTTCTAGACATCTATCGTGCTTATCTGCTGGAGCCTCAAAGGATTTCTGCTCGCGCGACTTCTACTCTAGCCTGCCAGCGGATGCGGATGCGGATGCGATCAAGGTTTCGCGGCAACGGTATAAGCGAACAATGTCTTCGAAATCCAGCAGGAGAAAGACAGCTATTTATGCAAAAGATTTGGATAGACCCCTTTCGTGCATTGCGTCCTCACTTCAGAATGCAGAGACTCTTGGAAAAGCAGGTGCTGCAGCCGTTAAGATGAAGCTAGATGTCTTGGATGGAGTCTCGACACAAAGACTCGGCGTCTTTCGGCGACGCAATTCACACAACAGCAGCGAAACATCAAGAAGCCCCTCCAGCATTAACGGACAAAACGAATATTCGAAAACAGGTAAGTTCTTCTTTCCGACCAATTGTCGCGATGCAGCTCAGCGACCAGCCATTCCACTAAATGGCGTGCACGAGCAGTTAACTTCTTTACTACCTCAGCCCACCACTTTGGGTCATTTTTGAGTTCTGACTTTTACATAGGAGGCGAGAGTTCTGGGTATATTCTCACTGTCCGTGACGCATCTGATCATATTCCTCCCGAGATCAGACCTTCCCAAGCGATCACGCCTCGACAGTCACAAGCCAATGCGCTCGTCGAATGTTGCTCCTGCAAGCGGTACCACGACATGCCGAAACATTTACTTCAGGCTATATTTAACGTTGAAGTCGTACTTGATTTTGGCCAGGAAACTAGGTCTAGTGGCGGGTCATCGGTATTTGTCCCTTGTGCCTGGTGCAACCATGAGATAAGCGCTCGCTGCTGCGCTGCATTCTCAGCGTCGGTATGCATTGGACAACGACTGCATTAGACCATACGATTTCACATTTCATAATGTAGCTACTAGTATAATTTTTTTTTTTCATTGTCTAGTTTCATAAAGGTAATTTAAAAAAAAAAAAAAAAAAAAAAAAGCCCGCTAAAAAATAAGTAAATCAAAATTGGATTTTTGTACAACTACGTTTAAGGGCTAGTGCCTCGGCCGCTCTCCCCTAGAGCATCATGTTCCCCATGAATCGTATGAATGCAAAGACTGTCAACGAACGAGGAAACCTACGTCGAAAGGAGTCGGCTCGAAACCTGGCCGACGAGAACATCTAGCGAGGTCCAGACCTCGGAATCGTCGTCGCCGACGGTCTTGCGGCGAGTCTAGAAACGCACTTGAAGCGCCCACCAAAACACCAAACAGACATTTTTGCCTCCAAAACGGCGTCAACGGCTTGTGACTCGCAGCCATCTTCAGTAGTAAGACTTGCTAGTCGGCGCTATCGTGTACGGTGCACCAGCGAGCACTGTACCGTGGCATAGTACCATGCAGAGGTTGAGATATGACGGCATGGCAGGTAGCAGCTTTGAGCCAAAACGCTATTCCGATGCCGCGACGCAGTTAGTTGCGACGCGCTCAATTGAGTCTAGCATGTTGCCCGTATTCCGACGTCTCCTATTCGTTGACTGAGTCGGCACTGGCAGACATAGGCCATCCCGGTGGCAACTAGGTTCTCAAGTCAGATCTAGAACCAAGTCGATCACAGCTGAAGATCAAAGACGGAGCCTAGTCAAATCGGAAGAACCTCCCACTTGATGCCGGAGATGCGGACACAGAAGCTAACGGAGTTAGGCTGAAAGCCTCATCACCTTCTCGATAAGCTACTCGCACTTAGCCTGGACGACTGACTAGATAGATCAACGTTAGGCTTGTTCTGGCTGGATCATCGCCCCGCATAGCGCCTTTTTATCTTTTTCTTTGGGGGGGGAGACGAATCCGTCACCGGCTCAAGTGTATACCAAAATGCCAAGAGGAGTCTAGTCGCACGTGGCACTCCTATGGAAAGGGTTCGGTCGAAAAGGAACTAGCTAGACTCGAGCGCAGAAGCAGGCACCTCCGAAATCAGTCGACGGCATATACCACCCCGCTTGTTTGAGTCAAGTTGTCAACCACGCCAGTAGTAGATCGTTAGTTAACTTGGCATTTGCCCCACAGCCACGGCCGCTTTTGACAATAGTCGCTTTTTAGGCCGTGGATGACATTTGGGCAGATGAAGCTCTGCAGCTGGTGCTCGGCCTGGTGAGGAACCGTTCACGCTAGGTCCATGTCTTGGTTGGCCATTTCCTCATCCAGCTGGTCTGGCCTCATCCTCTCCTTACTTATTAATATGAGGTCGCCTCCTGTTTTGATTTCCCCCTTCTCTGTGATATTCAAACGTTTACAACTGTTGTCACGAAATCAATCATCGTCCCACAAACGCCAACTCTTGAAACCAGAACTCTCTTGCGAGTTTGGGAACAGTCGTCTCCGACGTTATGTTTACTTCAGATCCTACTTTGACCGAGCCTATGCTCGCATATTTCGAGGCGCACAACAGCCTCTCTCCCAGTCCATGCCTGACTTACGGATCTCCATCCTCCAGTCAAATTGACAGCCCGCTGCCCGAATCTCAGATCGCAAACCTACCTTCCCTGGGACCCTCATCTGACGCAGGCTCTGTGCTAAGCGAGATGTTGCTGGACCAGCGCCTGTGGCACTCAGCAGGACAACCTGGGCCTTTCTTGGCCGACTCTCCAACCGGTCTAGGCTTGCTGTCTAACCAGGATTATCTCTCGCAAATGCTATACAACGAAGGAATGCTAAGCGGCGAATTCCTGATACCAGACTGCTTGGATCTAACACTACCAAGGGACTTCTCTCCGCAAAACGGATTTGAAAGTCTGGATGTTTCGCAATTGAGCGTTTATATGTGCAAACATCCTGGGTGCTCTAGCAAATACCGCCGATATGAGCATCTTCAACGCCACGTTAAAAGGTAACCACCCGTCTTACTATTTATTTTATGAATCGAGCTGTGACAGCAACGCTTTGGGCATAACAGTAGCTAACGGAGATTTTTTTTAAAAAAAAAAATAGTTTCCACAGGCAAAATCGCTTCTCCTGCGAGTTTTGCGGCAAAGACCAATTCAACAGGCTGGACAACCTCAATTATCACCGCAGATTGCACGCGCACCGAGGCGGTAAAGGAAAACGTGTGTCCTTTATCCCAGAAGCTGTGCCTGTCATCGAGGAAGAAGAGCGAGCTCGGCAATCAAAGCTCTTCAGACAAAGAAAGACCATGAACACACGGATGAGCGGCGCCTGACTTTACTGAAAGCGGGTCGATTTTGCATCAAAGGCGTATGGAGTTTCTGGCCAGATAGGAGACGAACACTCAGACTGTGCTATCTCAATTGGCGTTCTGGGATTTGATAGGTGTTTATTTTTGAGAAATTTTCATAGCGAAAGTCAGGGCAACAAGAGGTCCAATTTGATTCGTCTTCAACTTCATGGACTGCTTGACTCGAGGGGGGATGATTCGTCGATTGTGCCTTTATTAGTACCCTCGTGGGTTAGTCCAACATGCTTAGCACTTAACAATAGCATTCACAAACAACTTCAAGTTTCCGCGTCATTGACAATGTTGTAATTGGCATGGGGCACTACGGCATCTATTACTTATAATATGGCTCACTAGACACATACGAAAACCAACCAATGGCTCAGGAAGACATGACGAACAGGAAAGAACTAGTAATAGTTCTTTCGGAGTAGGGAATCACGTCCGGACGACTTGAACGAAACAGCAATCATGTGCGTAGAAATGCTTGCTGCTCCATCCTCGAGTAAGCAACACGTAGTAACGGGTCTGCGAGGACGCAGCAGCAAAGTATCTTTACGCACAATTTACCTGCAAAATAAAGAGAGAAAATAACCGCAGCACCTTGAGCTAGGGCCCATCAGGGCCTTGACCGAGCGCTGCAACCTATGATTTCAATCATAACCTTCCTCAGCAAAGCCCCCAATAATAGAAATCGCACACCCCGGACATTAGGGGCCTTTTGCCATAGCCTTTGGTAGGGATCTCTGAATTAGGTCTAGTTGCTGCTGCATCATCGCGACTGTGTTTGCGTACTCGACGTCGTCGGATCGCACGGGCATCCCTTTGCCGTGAGGAGCGAGTTATAGTGGTACTTTGGTTGACGTATTGAGTTTACGGTGATGAAATGTAAGCAACTATTTGACGTACGAGGGGATAGACACATAGTAGACGCCAAACTGTACATATCTTAGCTGATAACGCCATCGATAAGCTAGTGTAGAGTTCGTTACCAGGTCGACGCCTTACCACACTTGAAGGGACGGACGGGGGGGGGGGGGGGGTGTCTGGCGTGACATTATGTGGCGTGCGTCACGCCCAATATTGTGCATCATCGGATGTCCCCGCCCCGCACCCAGGTGGGGCATCGTGAGCAGAAACAGAACAGGTGGGTCTAGCGAGTTGTTATGCACGGACTTCTCCGTAGCGGCAGGAAAAATTGTGCCCATCGGCACGCGGCATTCTACGGAGTACGTACTCTCCCAGCTACTGTACGCACGCGAGGGGTCGATCTATCAAACCGACCCTCCGCACCAACAAGGAACTAGCCGGATACCATACCATGGCATGAGGATGTCTGGATTCGCAACGCGTCTACCCTAGCAATAGGGCAGGACCCGCTGTATAACTGTCATCAGCTCGCCAGTCCTGTCGCTTGATAGGTTATGACGTGGATATTGTGCTGTAGCACCTGCCATCTTGTCAGCCACAGGAACAACGATCTGCGATATCTGCGAAATGTGTATAAACCAATATCCTTGAAGCCAATGGTTCAAGAATCACTCTCTCATCCTGTAGTGTCTTTCCCCGTTTGCCAGCCGGCGTGCCGAGATTCCAATCCTCATCTGATCTGCCTTTGACACCAAATCTATTGCAGCCTCTAAGTGTACCCGCGAACGGGTACCCCGTTTGGGATCCACGGATCCTTTTGGGTACAGAGAAGAGGACTACAGGCACCCAATTTTACGTCTTTGTCATCCTCGTGAGATAGTTGTGTGGGAATCCAATCAGCAGGCCTTGCCGAATTCAGTTGCGACGGTGGATCAAAGCAAGAGGACCAGCCGCATGGCGCCGCACGGTGTGTGCAGCACTGGGTCACGAACTAGCCAAGTGGCTTATCAAGACTATCAGGGCTTCAAAGCTCAGGATAATTGAATTTGCACGAGGAGCCTGACTATAATATGAACCAAGTGCACGGAAAGATACATTGCATATATGGCTATTGTGAGTGTCCAGAGGTGCATTGAATGGTGGTGTGGCTCTGCGACGTAGTTGCTGTTTTCACGCAGAAAGTTCGCGTCTTCATCCCTCGCTTGAAAAGATTTGCTTGGCATTACATAAAGAGGAAGATGTGATATACATAGAATACAACGGCAGGATAGGACTATGCTATCTGTACAGTCTACCTCGAACCGAACACAGCCCTTGCTCCGGTTCTGTTCTATGTAGCTTATAGTCACTAATCAGGGCAATCAGAAGGCAGAAGAATAAGTTAACTATCAACACGATTTGAGGGCCTCTATAGACAAGCCACACAAATGGACCCCGACCACTTGTCGGCTCCAAGCATTAAACTCGTAATCTTTAAAAAGTGCTATCTAGAAATTGCAGGTCCATATATCTCTCGTAGTCTTGGAAGTCATCTGATGTAGTAGAAGGAGGAGTTATGCACATATAATGGGATGTCTGTAGTGTTTGAGTCTCCAATTCGAGTCCGATCGCTTGTGGCAGAAACATAGGCGTCGTGCCGTGACAAGCTCCCGCTATCTGCTTTTGTAGGGCAATGACTTCGATTTTAAGAGCTTGGTTACGCTGCCTCAGCTCCTGAAGGATAGGTAGTTCGTTTAGTTGTGACCTGGCTTCTTGCAGGTCGAATTCTAATTCTGCAATATACGTTCTCGTTCGTTCTCTAGCAGCTCTTTGTGCTGCCCTATCTTGAGCTCTTTTACGAGCGAGCCTTTCGGGGCTTGAGTGGGCAGCAGACCCTATGTAGCTCGAAAATCAGCTGATTTCTCAGGAATAAAATCATGGGAAAGCATCACATACCTTTAGTAGTAACTTTTAGACTTGAATGTTGTTTCTTGGGCCTGGATAATAGCGTTGGCGAATTGCTTAAATGATTCCCCTCTTCTTCGCTCATACCAGACATATTCTATAGGAGGACTGGAGGGTAGCTTTTGTCTTGCAGAATGCACAAGGTACGTAGATAGTATACACCTGATGCGTGATTCAGGACCTTGTAAAAAAAGCAAGGCGTAAGATGTTTTGAGTATGCCTTGTAACAGCTTTACAGGAGACTTGCCTATGACTTAAATAGCTCTGGGAACTCACGAGGGATATTTATTCTTAGCATATAAGTGCGCGAGAAGCAACATCTTTCGAGTACGCTAGTGTTTCGGATGCAGCATTATGTCGCTGCAGGCAGTGTCACCGGTTCATCTGCAGCCATCTATATACGACCTTAGCTGATGCGGCAGTGAAAGCAAGCTTTTACGCTCGGGCTCTAAAGAGCTATAAGGGGGAGGGAGGGTTCTTCTAGTTCAGATTTAGGAGAGAAAAGCGCCACCGCCCTCGCCGGCGTATCATGGTGCAAGACACACATACATGCGGCAGCCACAAACCAGTGACGCAGGTACTAAGACCGCAAAGGATTGCTCTTGTGCTGATGGTCGGTCACCACAGGTGGGACAGGGGCTTGCCTACTTGCCCCTGCAACCATATAAGCTGAAAGGGCCCTTGACGGTCAAATTCTGCACTGCCACTGCCCGCGATTTTTTTCAGCATTTCGGCACGATGCTTTTTACCTTGGGGCAAAATCTGGGCACTGCGCCGAGGAGGAAAATTATCTGGTGCGGATTCGCGATTCCCAATCCAGCATGCAGTCCAGGTTCCATATCTGCCCCCTTGTAGTCCGTATACTTGCTCAAAGACCTCAACCCAATGATGCCCATTAGAATGATTTGCATGGTCAGATGAGGCTAGTTGGGGCGATATATAGTTTGAACTAAGCCGTGCCTTCTTTCAACAAGATAACTTACCCCGAGACTATTGGGAACTCGGGTTTATACTCGCGACTATCGTAGTCGGCCCCCAATGACAGTGCCGCAATCCTGGTGATTGACTTCACAGGGCTCCCTAGGAAAAGCCTATGCTATTCTTATGGCAATCTCTCTTTTCACCAACTGGCACCGGCTTCTGAAAGCATCTGCCGGTAGTGGGAGGCTGGGAGCCTTTCCTCAGCCTTTCGCTTCTCTGATGGGCACCACGCACCACGGGACGGACATCTTGGGCTAACGTTTGAGCCCGGTGTCGGTCGTGCAACCGCTCTGCGCCATTACAAGAGCGAAGCTAGCTGTTAAGGACCTTGCTTGCAACGTTCCTGACCCGTGGGAGCGGTCGCAGCAACGGCGCCAAGCGTCCTGCACGCGATATTTGCACATCTGGCCCCCGCCCCCAGGGCAACCCTTGCCCGAATTCCTGGCAAGCCCAAAGCGCTCTAGCGATATTTAGTGCACGGGTGCCTCGATTGCCAAGGGGAAGGGGGGGGGGGGATCATCTGACAACGAACTAAAAACCCATGTGGATGTGGATGGAGTCTGTGTGGATGACGATGCGGACGGACGACTGCATGACCCCGCTATCTACCATGCAACCGTACCCGGAGCCCCACCCACATTTATGGGGCCGTGGGTTTAACGACTCCGGACTAGTCTAGACTATCAGTGTCAAACTTATACTCCCAACGCTCGCGGTACTAGTCCAAAAACACGAGAAGAGTGACATCTTGGAAGGAATAGAGAAGCATGATTATGTATCAACTTAATGCCTGGCGTTGACCTATCCGCCGATCTCGATTTGCAAAGACGTCTACATCACGTTCAAACACATTTTTGTATCCGAGAGTACCACACTTAGCTGATACCACGTCTGTCGGGGCCGTGAGCCCAGCAAGCAAAGAGGGATATCCAAGTCCCTCGCTGTAACGGTTGAATTCGAGTTCGTGCGATCCTGGCTTAGTCCAGTCCGCTAACCACGTGATGGATTGCAAGAGAAGGAAATTGCTTGGACCAAAGGACCCAGAGAAGCTTTTTCCAAAGCCCAAAGCTTGGCGCCATGACTAAGTAGCTAACTCATGCTAGCACCAAGAAGCAGGAGTCTGGAGATGCGCACAGCTAATATTCAGCTGATGCACTCCACGATCCATAAAGCCAAGTGCCTCAACGTTCAGGCTCAGGTGTACCCCGGACTAGACTGTAAGTCGTCCACCCTGGCCCCGTTTATCGCGAGCTTCGCCAAATAGGGCAAAAGGCCCATCTCTGTGCCACGTGTCTCGTTCCTCCATCCCAATGCCCTATACTTAATCAAGATCTTTATGGTTGTGTCGATACTGTGTGTGATTGTCTTTTGGAGTCGACAGAAGATTACTTAGATATATATAAGAACTTTTGGCAGTTTGAAAAATAAAGCCCGATCTTGTAAACTCCAAGTCTTGTCATACCTAGTTTACTTGAAAACCTCTCGTTTTTCCCCCCCTCTTGTCTTCTATAGAGGCACTACCGTATTGGTCCGGAGTTCCGACATAATATCCAGACCTCCTTGGCAGAATCCGATCTCGATACTTTACTGCAACATGGAGATGTACACCCAGAATTGGAGTGTCCAGCCGGGCATGTACTTCGCACCTAGTTTACAGACTTCGGAGTCCATTCCAAATACCTACATTGCCGCAGAATTCGAGCAAAGAGCAGTAGAGCTAGAAGCGCTGCTTACAGAGGACTCTGACTCAACTTGTGAATCACAAGTTGCACCATGCATTTCCCCGTCAGAGGAGAAATTTCCTTTCCAAAAGGGGTTTTTACTCGATTTCAGTTCACCCTTGACGTCAAGTCCCATCGAGTTGTACTTCGATAAAGACATGGGAGAACAGCTTCAATGCTCGCAGCAGCACTCCGACGCCATTCACTTCCAAGCTAAATATATTCGGATGAAGGAGGACATTCGGATGAAGAACGTCGAGCTGATGCTCCAGAAGTCCTGGTCGTCTCAACTGCTGGCTCAGACCCGGGAAACCAATGTCCTCAATATACACCGATGCGTGACTTCTGGATGTACCAAGAGTTTTCGCCGTCTGGAACACTTGAGAAGACACATGTCATGGTGAGTCAAGCCTTCTAAAGTACGGCAGTCACTCGAGTCGGGCTGGGTTCTAATATCGGCGGCAATCAGTAGTCACAACTCAAACGGCGGGAGGACTTACACATGCGAGTTCTGCGGGAAAGGTCCGTTCAATCGACGGGATAATCTGAACGACCACCGAAGACTGCATGCTCGCAAGGGGGGCAAAAAGAGTCGCACCGCATTTATCCCAGAAGCCGTCTCCATCATCGAGAAAGAGAAACTTGACGCAAAAGAAGGAAAGGGCATATAGTCTGATTGAACTCCAGACTTTCTGTGCTATAATTTCAAGTTCACTTCAATTAAAAGAAGGAAAGGGCATATAGTCTGATTGAACTCCAGACTTTCTGTGCTTTAATTTTGAGTTCACTTCAATTAATTATTCTTCATCATTTTCAGATGACGACCTAGCGAGAAATTTAATTACTTCCAAACTATCTTGATTTTCGCAACTAGGAGATCTCGCATGTACCATCCCGATAGATAGTTTCCTTATTTTCTCCTTGGGAGGTCGTCAAAATTGTCACAAGAGCTAGCTGTTGGCTTCAACAGTTCCCGTTGTCATGAGGCTGAGGAGGTTGGACGTGGGAGCCAGAAACACTGACAGGCCAGCAAAGATGACGGGGACATTTCTTAACCGTTGGATTAACTCAACCGCTCAAGGCTTGGCGCAAGGAGGCTCACAGGTGTTATTCCAGAGCGTGGACAAGAATTGGTCGAAATCGGCAACGCCGCGCCAAGCAAGCCAGGCAAGCCATGCGGCCGGGGCAAGGGCAAGGGTAAGGTTTACCACGTTCCTGTGACAGACTAACTAAGCCCAAAAGGCAAGGCGCAATCCCGATGGTGTGGGTGCTATTTGTTGGTCTATTGATGGGACTGGGATTCTTCAACACTGCCCCCCCCCCCCTTTTCAGGTCCCTCTCAGGTCTACCTATGTGGCTAAGGCCTAGATGGATATTGATGGAGTCTTCGACATTTCCAAGGGGCTGACCGCACCGAGAACCAGCACTAGTGTGCGCCCTCGCCAGATGGTCGGGATGCGGCGACGCCACAGTTCCTGTTCTTGTCCATTTGCCTCGTACAGGCACATATTACCCGCAGCCGAGTGAATCCAAGGCGTTGACAAATACTAATCGAGGCAAGCCCGCGTCTCGTTTCTAGGTGACAAAGCTTAAAATGGCCAAACCTAGAAGTGTGGATAGAGCATTGCATCGCCAACGTCGCGTCGCTGAGCACTCGGCTGAGCCAGAGCCCTTCTTCAACGGATAAGGCGGGGAAGAGGAGGGCGCGCCGTCTAGTCACGGTACAACTTCTTTCGCTCTTCACCCTTGGGTCTATGAGGGCTGCTTGCGGCAGTAGCATAGATGATTGATCATGCCTCGGCAAAGCGGAGATCCTCACATAAGGGTACCTCGCGCCTAGCGACGAGCCATCCGCGAGTTCGCCGATGGGGTGAATCTACGGAATCTCTTTTTGCAGTCCTGCTTTGCCCTTTGTGGATTTTGCTATCAGTTTGCTTGAAGCATGATGAATGTAAAAACTCGATATGAATCCATCGTCAACCGCACCATAGGCAGCTTCTCACGGTTTGAAGACGTAGCATCATAACACATGGAGCGTAGAGTTATTAACACTAGTGTGAGGTGAGATCGGGGTCCGTACCCAAAGTTAATTTTCATCGCCGGTAAATGACCCCGACATTTCTAAGTTATGCAGCAGGTCTAGAGCCTACACTAGATGAAAGTTTGACGACACCTCGTGCCATCGCGTGAGGTAGAGGAGAGGGGAAGAAAAGCCTCCATGTTAGGGGGCGTCAGAGTTCGCGACGTACATGCCGCGCTGGGTTGCCCATCTACTGAAGCCAAAGCCAAAGCACGCGATGTAAGGACGCGGGCCACCGCGTGTCGCATCCTCTGATTGTGCTGTGCGTCCTCTTGTTCGACTGGGGCCATGTCTCTCGATACAAAGCGAGCGAGAAGTTTACCCGCATCCGGGCTTTAGCTTACCTGGGACAAGGTACGGACGGAGCACTTCGCTGCCCTTTGCTGATGTGATCCGAGGCCGGACAACTTGACGTGGTTTAGTGAACCAAGCCAGGGGTTGACTGAACTAGCTTGGGAGCAAAATTGAAGCTCAATCACAGGGACGTGCCTGGATGATGGGAGCTGGAGGTTCGACGCTTCGGGGCTTGGACCATCAAGTGCCGAATTCGCTTTGAATTTGTACGAAGAGTAACCCCATATAGAGGCAATCCTTTTGAGCGTCTTGTAAGGAAGATGTTAGAGGTGAAAAAAATAACAAAGTCCTTTCCACAAGACTATATCTCTGCATTATTCTTGGCGGAAATATTGTCTTCACGCTTATTATTCTTGCTCATCACAACATCTCCCTTGTAGAGCCCATCTTAACGACCGTGAGTTTGATCGCAAAATTGAAGGCCGTCTTATCCAACATCAAGGGGTGTCTAAACACGCAGACACGACAAGTCGCGCACTGTCTACGCCATGCGGTTGGTACCATCAATGCATTCATTCAAATGTGGCCTTTGAGACATTAATTGACATTGCATAGCATAGCCCGTCACATTCGGTGCAGTGAGACCGTCGTCCGGTGGTCGGTGAACACACTACAATCGTCAACCACGGCACTTTTGAAGCCCATCTCCGACACATATTGCAGCTCATCCTTGCCAATGGCGTCAAGGACAAATTCGGAGGCCGCCTGATACATGAACACCTGGAAATTGGCAAAAATGAGGCCATGCTTGGGCAAGCATTGACTACACCGCATGCCCGAGGGTTCTGGACACGACCTACCAATATCAGTGAATTGGATCCGAACAACATTCATGGGCACATTTTCGCACTGGGCTCCAATGGCCAATTCATGCCCTATGAATTACGCGATGGACCTCCGCCAGCGATGAATCACAACGACAATCTCTTCGTTGCCCAATTCGGAGTATTTCCTCAGCAGCATGGCTGGTAAATCTTCTCAGTCGTCAGGTTCTGCCTCAAGATGGAACCAAGATGCAGTTCTGCCCCGCACACTCCCTTCAGCTCGAGCATTCAATCGGGAGAGGTAGCTGTTCTGAAGACTTTCCGGATTTTCCAATCCAGAATTCGTCATGATCCAGATCAGGTCAGGACTATATCTTGATCGAAATTGAAATCTGTCTGTAGTCACTCATGCAACAGTAGCACACAGACTATGCGTAAGAAGTCCACCTGCTGAAGATGTGCTGCTGGATCCGTGTCCTCCGATGCTGCTTGAGTTGACCTTGAAGTTATGTAGCAGCGTTGAGAACGCCTCTTCTAGAGCGGTCTCTTAGCTTGGAGTAAGAGCCTCGAGGATTTTGAGGGATGAACCCTTGATACCTCAAAACTCCTACTACTCCTTTGCGTCCAGGTTCATAAGGCATGCCGTATCGGAGGAACAATCCAGCCAGTCCAGTCTCGCAAGCTGAATGGGCTCCATTTCAGGCTCGGACACGCCCCCGACTAGTTCGCAGAATGCCTTCCAGAACTCTTTGCGCAAATATTGCGTGGAATCATGGGCAACCCATCCATTAGGAGTCAGATACCCTAGGAAGTTGTCAAGCGCATAAAAGAGCAAAGCCGAACGGTTGGATGCCCGCTTCGGCCCAGTCGATTACCCCAGTAATCTCGCCTGTCCTAGAATCAGCGAGGATGTTCGCCTCGCTGAGGTCGCCGTGTGCGATAACCAAGCGGTAATTCTTGGAAAAGAGGGTTGCAAGATTTTGCTGTACCCAGCTGGCTCTCTTCTGCAATTGGGGAGGAAGGCTATTCGTGAGAACATCAAAGCAAGAGTAGCAGTCTTCAAAAATGGTAGAAATTGTATTCGGGTCCAGTGCGCTACTATTCTGCCAAGATTGTGCGAAAAAATCTGTCTTATCAGCGAGGTTGTTATGTAAGAAGTGAAGACGACGCAACGGGTGGAAGAACCTAGCTAAGCTGCGGACAGTAGCCAACTGGTGATCCAAGTTATCGTCCAGCATAGAAAGTGAGATTTTAAGATGAGTATCGCCTGGGAGCATATTCATCGCGTATATTAGCAGCCCTGGCGATGAGCCAATGGTTCCGTGGTAGCTACAGCCAGCCACGAACTCTGGATGAATAGTTTTGGCCGTGGCTAGAATCTGGGTGCCTAAAGGGGAGGCCGCTTCTCGAAACTGAACGATGATTGTTCCATTTGCCGCCTCGACGCTGTAGCTGTACACACCCTGAACCGGGACGGGCCTGATCGGTCCTCCGAAAGTTTCGCGGGCAAATGGATCACATTGAGTCCTGGTTGTGCACGCACCGGCGTTGGAGAAGAAAACCGAGAGTGATTCCTCGAGTATGTCGATAAGGGAGCATGATGGGGGGAATGGGAGAATGGGGATTGATGGTATCTGGTGATGCAGAATGTCGAATGTCTCAAGGAGAAGAATTTTATTAGGATCGGTGGTTGTGGCGTTGGATGTCTTTGCTGTTGTATGTAGTAGATAGTAGATGCAGATGCAGCCACAAGAGCTGTTGCACCGCGAACATTTAGTGTGGCGTAGCCACGTCGCACATAGTCACTGGCGCGGCCGGGATTTCTATTTTCCGACCGCCAATCGGTGATGGGCGATTAAGAACGGAAACGCTTGTTAACAAAGAAAAGATAAGGAGTGTGAAAGTGTGAAAAAAAAAAAAAAAAAAAAAAAAAAAAAAAAAAAAAAA
>KQ061748.1:106699-118844 GCA_001008035.1 Atkinsonella texensis | reverse complement strand
GGGGGGGGGAGTGTTGAAAGAAACACCAATGGAGAGTGCTCATAGAGAAGTGGCGAGGTGTGTCAAGCCGAGACACACGTAGCCAGTAGATGTAGGGAACAGGTAGCCAAAAAGAATTCATCGCAAACCAATGCTGTCATTGTCGTTGTAGCTTCTTCGCAAACGTAGTAATGTGTCGAGCAAGATTATTAAGTAATAATAGTGCGAGGGTGACAAGATCACACGCTCTGACGGCCGCTTCGGGCGGCGCAGATACTTTTTCTAAAGCAGCAGAAAAAAATAATCAAGGAATAAAACGCCATCGCTTCGCATTTTCATCTACCCACCACCGTGTCATGAAGGCGGCTTCTTCTGTCCATTTGGCAGCGTCCAGGCTGTACTTTTTCTCAATAGCGTGCAAAAAGGCTTGGAAATCGAATGACAAGATGCCGTCCTTTTCGTGAGGGTCTTCTTCGAGGTTGGTGAACCGCCACGCGATGTCGTCGATCACGGGGACAACCAGACGCCACTTGGGATGCCGCGCACTACGGGTCGCAATCTGCGCACGACCAGTATTCATAACAGAGAATTGCCAATCGGCTTGTCCGGTGCGTTCCGACTCCACGTGTAGCGGCCTGATTAGTGATTGTCCCTCATAATTGCGAACGAGGTCGCGAGCTGCTTTGCGCTCTGACGGTGACAGCGAGTTTGTCTCGATAAGCAAGTCCAGAATTGTAGGTAAGACGGAAATCGAGTTCACTGGTGAGTTAATGTCGATGGCTGGCAGCTTCGGGTGCGACAGGACTAGTGGGACGTGGAAATTCCCGATATTGGGCTGGTAGTATGGGGTGACAGCGCCAGTTTCCGGCACCGACAGGCCGTGATCACCAACAAGAACAACCAATGTTTCATCACTAACGCCCTGCTCGTCCAGAATTTCAAGAATTCTGCCCAGCCATCTGTCGACAAACCCCACAGTGTTGACGTAATGTGAGAGATCCTCGAGCTTGTTACCAGAAGCAAGCGGGACATGAACTTCCTCGTCAGGCATATGGAAGGGGTGGTGAGCTGTGCTGGTCAGGTGCGTGAGAAATACTCGCTCGTTGGTCTCCTTGGCCGTTTTGAAAGCATCCTTGATGTAACTCTCAACGACCGACTCGCGGAAGCCGTAGTAATTAATACTTGGCAGCGTAACTTTCCCAAATTTGGCATCATCCCTCTCCAAGTACTCCTTGTGAATAAGCTCTTCCTCCCTGTAGCCCAAGACGGGCATCAAGAGATCTTGCTTGTCGTAGAAATTGGTCACTGACATCATGAAGCTACTTCTCCACTTGTACCTGGTGAGATCCTGTGCAGCTTCGTCCGAGTCGTTAGAGCGGTGCAAGGTGTTGAAGGCATTGAAGATATGCGGCAAGCACGGTTGGTACACGTGATGATTGTACTCCACGTTGAAATCAGCGACCAAGGGAGTAATGCCGCAAAGAGTGCCAGGAATACTCTTCAATGTGTATGTGCCGGTTGTGTAATCATTGTTGACGTTGATCCCGCCACGTCGCCTGGTGACATTGTGCTCAAACCCATCGTCGTAGTCACCCGTAAGAAAGTTGGCGGTCTGGGTCAGGTTGGCAAGTCGAGCCTGCACCTCATCGGGAAGGGTACCGTTTTCCCATGTTTCCGCAAGCTTCTTCCAAATCTGCCCATCCTTTTTGATTGGGAATACGTCCTTACGAGTGCTCTCTAGTTTAATCAAGACAACGTGACGAATGTTCACATCAGCAAGCTTACCGCGCAACGGGGCCAAGAGATCGTCCTCAAGATTGGAAATTTTAAGAGGATCGTTGGCAGCGTTGTAATGCAGTGCACCGGGTTCGTACCAATCTTCGAAGCCAGGAAGGGGCTCTTCGAGCTTGGGGAGCCAGTCCCAGCGGATGGGATCTGCCAAAGCAGTCTGATTGTCCCAACCCCACCCAATACTCTGACCATAAAAGGGGTGCAGACTGGCAAGAGTAGGTGACGAGTGCGCGAAGTCAACGAAGGGCAGGAGAATAGGGGTCCATGACATGAAGATGAGCGAGTTCTCGACAGGTCGCACCATCGACAAGACCATCTGCATAACCAGAAGTATGCCTATGACCGCATATAAAAGCCAAGTCGTCCTGTTCTTGGTTAATGTCGCGGAAACTGGGGTAAGTGAACGAGTCTCGCCGTCGCTGCAGCATTCGTTGTCACCACCATCTGGGTCATGTTCCAAGTCCAGCTCTTTCTGGCGAATGTGATCGTATCGGGCGGTAGATGTAGCATTTCGGCGCGAGCAGGATAGTTTGCTGAACAGGAAGTTCAGAGACAATCGGATAATGTCAATGGCCATACCGGCCAGATTAAAAGAGAGATCCTGGAGGATCCAGCCAATGGCAAGGAGAAGGGCAAATACCATGGAGCAAGACACGAGTCCAGTCAAGAGAACTGACCATGATGAGGAGTCGCTGGCAAGACCAATATTGCGCCAATGGAGCTCAGAGCCAGTGGCAAGAAAGAAGGAAATGTCAACAGATGCCAGCATGTGTTGTACCAGGGTGAGTAGGCAGGCCAGAGCAGTGGCCAAGAAGCGCAGGCAACTGACAGATGCGAGCAAGGGCAGTTCTGCATCTAGCAAGAGTCGAAGAAATAAAATGAGCGCCGTATCTTGGGCAAAAAACGAAAGCCCCCATCGAGCCATCTCTGGTTGCGGCAGAGCTGTGAAATGTGCATATACATGGATCCATTTGGCGCTCAGTATCGAAAGGGCGGCAACGGAGAAAACAAGTCGGCGATTTGCAAATCGAGAGGCCACAGTCAAGCAGAGTCGTCTATTGGTCATGAAGCAGCGCCGGCTGGCGAAGCGTGAGGCAATCGAGCTGCCAGCATTGCTTCGATTCGAATCCATCATCAACACAGGGCAACGAGGTCACTGCCGCAAGTATCTGATCATCCTCGAGCGAAAGGGGAGAAACGGGGAGGATCGAGCAGGCCGCCGCACAGGATGAAGGGACGAAGAAACGCACGTGTGGACTGGACTGACGCCGCTGCTAAAGCAGTCTTGACAATCCCTTGTCGTTTGCCGTGTTCTGTCTGAGGATGTCTACCCAGCTGGAAGGCCGAACCGAACTGCTGGAAGGTCAAGAGGAGGGACGGAACGCGAACATCAGGGCAAGCAAGAGTGGCAAGAGCGACAAGAGAGGGAACGAGCCAAGGTCCGTCCAAGATGGGGTGACCCTGCGGCATAATACGAAGGGCACGATGATGGGTCAGGCTGGTCGGGCTACGGACGGAGCGGACGGAGTCGGCCTGGCACACATGAGATGAGATGAGGTGAGATGAGGGTTGGGAATATTAACTCCGAAACGACAACTCACTGTCACTTGACGGCTTTATTCCCCGTGGATGATCCACGAGGCACGCCGTCGATCCGCAATGTCGGCAGACTACACGCAAGCATCGTCATTTTCTCCCCCGGGTTGTGCGCGTTGTGCGTTGTGCGTTGTGCGTGTGCGTGTGCGTGTGCGGTCTTGGAATTTTCATTTTCTGAGCCAAGATCTGGCATTATGCATCCAAGCCAGTCTCATGCAAGAGACACCCACTGTAGCAGCCACTGTAGCAGCCACTGTAGCCACTGTAGCCCCACAACCCCCCTGGCGTGGGGCGCGCGACCCCGCGTGACCTTGGTAGCCTTCCAAAACGTTTTGCATTACAGCGTAAATCATTATAAAATGCGTCTTGTCTAGTATGTCAACGATCTAGACGAGACGTGATAACTCTAGCAAGGCCTTACACATAGTGAAACGTCTACAGACCCTTCATCAATGCTGCCTTAAATCACTTATTAGGCAAGTGTTATTAGTTAGTCCTGCATAAAAAAAGTACCTTGGAGAGACGTTGTCTGATTGGTGTATAATCCCTGCAGGCGCATGACTAGCGCCAGCTCGGTAAAGGCGCTACTATCCAAGCGTTTCCGCCTTCCACATCGGGACTGGAGTCCTTCAGCCGACTCCAAATTACACGAGATCGTATCAATTGCCCAATCAGATCATCGCTGTGGCAGGCACATTATGTCTATACCATTCTAAGCTATAACATATTAATTAGTGACAGCGAACAGCTGCCACCGGACTCGTAGTCTTGTACATGCAACCCCTTGATGGTTTGGCAGGAACGCCTAACGCGAAATTACTGCGGGAACTTGGCTATAACTGTTTGACTTTTCAAATAATTCAAGTACGACTGTGTCTTTTGCCCCATCTGACCCGTGCACGCGGGTGAAGAATTTCACCAGACCATAACCACCCCGGCCCTCCACTTAGCCTTCGGAATCAAGAAGGCTACAACTACTCGGTATACATTAAAGCTACATCAGCAGAAGTAGAGCTCGAGCTTCTAGACATAGACCTTAGATAAGAGTGTTTGTCTAATCTATGTGTTTTTAGGATCTTTGCGAGAGCTTCTTCCTTTGTGGGCTCCAGTATCCGTAACTGTGATGAATTCTTCACCCACCCCCTGCACGCGTAGGTACAAGGAAGTCGGAAAGTTACACGACCCGCCAGGCTAAATTGTTCGCCCGCGTGCCTGTAGGCTGCCTTGGTAATTATGGCACGCCCCCACTTTTTGGCCAATTACACCCGTCACCCAGGATAAGACATCGGCTAATTTTCAAATGTCTGGCTCGGAGGGTTTATAGCTAAGCCTATCTTGGCGGCTCGCAGCTAAGCCATCCCGGCACACCCGTCACCGACTTATTAGATACGAAAGTACAGAGGAGGGCCGAGGAATCTTTTTGATGCGCCAGTTTCTGACCTCTTCAACTCTCGGTACTTTCCGGGTAGTCACATCCGTGGGTATCTGTTTTTGCACCTTATTCAGGACCCATATTCCTACTGTCGGTAACGGCTCGATAGCTACTTGAAAACCACTTGTAGCAGAGATGACCAACTTGGGTGATATTCCTGAACACCTTGCAAACGCTCTACAAAAGCCCTCATAAGACTCTTCGCTTTGGTAGTCTCGATTAGGTGTGCTTATAAAGTGGTCACTTTTACAGAACTCCTACCAGATACCGGGGGTGACGATTGCTCGCGTGACACCGTGCGAATTATGCAGCCTTGTTTCTGGCCTTTGACCGCGGCATGGCGGGTCGGCCGCGGCCTCATCTTCTCACCTGGGCTTAGCCGTGCAAGAGGGGTTGAGGCGCGCCCAGCTGGTTAACAATCACGGACTCGTACCAAAAACTGCCACAGCACTCCGTCAAGAGTTCCGTCCTAGTTTCTAGATGTCTTGTGCTTGATGTTGAACTGAAAAGTGTCTGCAGCATCTACCCACCTACCAAGGCGACTCGTAGCGCTCAAGTACTGTGTGCAGCCCTCTGTTATTGTATAAATCAGTATGTGCTACAATGTACCTCTTGCAGAGATGATTTGATCGAAATAACCTCAACTACGTCGGACCAAAGTGTGCCTCGTACTTACAGGGAGCTTAGTGCGCTAAAATCGACGCTTATTCACGAACAATACGCGAAATTACCACATAATGAATAAATGGATGGATGGATGAGTGGCGCGGGCAACTGGGCCATAAGTGCTACTGATTAGTGCTAGTCTGCAATACTTTTGCCTTTTACGTAATGGCAGGTACACAGCGCGACAGAGTACATGTCACCGTGCACAATGTGCTGGCAGAAGTAGAGAAATGAGGTTACAAGAATGCGAACACTGCAGAGCAGACTATGATGATTAATGCCTCTTCCATTACGTAACTTTATCTAGGATATTATTACACATGGCCTGGAATTAGAAGGAGAGAAGGCCTAAAAAGTCATCTCCAAACAACTTTCCATCAGGAATCACAACAGCGAGGGTGTGCGGCAGCTCTCCTGCTGGCAGCGGCCTGGACGGACCGCTTCGGCCCTCGATCGATAGTTCGGGCATAAGGTCGGCAATGTTGGTGACGTTGGTGAACACAGGCTTCTTGCTGGTACGGGAGCCAGATTTGCTGAATCTCATTCTTTTCGGCACAGCAGCACCTTCGGCTTCCTCCAAGGCAAGGCATTCTTCGAATGAGAGCAATCGCTCGTCCAAGTCGGGACACTCTGCCGAAGTCGGCGTGTGCATGGAGCATCCTGAGCTGTCTGTCTCGGCAGTGAACGTCTGCTTGCTGTTTTCTGAATGGACCGGCGAGAGCGGCGGCACGGATTCCACCTTGGTGCTGAGTGTATGGACTGGTTGCTTGTGACTCCTGCGAATCTGAGACCAAAAGGTGCGCTTCTGCTTTGGGTGGTCGCCCATTACCGAGCCTGCGACACTGGCAGTGCCCTTCCTCTGCGGTATTGGTCGATGCACCTTGAGTGGTTCTGGAGACAGAGATTTGTCCATGATTCCATCTGATTCTCCGTCGAGCCGTAGCCCAATAGCCTTGCGGCCATTGATCTTTAACTCCCTGGACCGGGACATCTCGGCAAACTCTTCAAGCTGGTCCCCGTATCCCGAGAAGCGGAAGACATCCTCCCAGCACTCCGCTTCTGCTGGTTCTGGCAACATATCTTTTTGATTTCTCCAGGGAGAGAAGGAGGAATGCAGACCAGCGATCGAGTACCCAGCATCTCCACGGACCGAGGAGGGGGATTTTTCGGCTTCCGAGGGAATTATGGGATGAGGAGCGGCCTTGGAGTTACGCAGCGGATTTCTTGGTGGGACAATGAGAATCGGTGGGCGGGACTCGTTCGTCTGGGAATATGGTACTGCCGTAAAGCCAAGGTCCACGAAGGGTAGTGTGACTGTCTTGTCTTTGTGATTCTGTGACGTCCATGGAGGCATTGTTGCTTGCTGTATGCGTTTCTGCTGAAAGTTGGTTGTTCAATTCCCTAAACTGGTTTGGAATTGGATCGACCGAGATGGCTATAGTTTCATGCGAGAATCATAGAACTACGCGAGAGATCAGCCAGATGATTTGTTTTATACGCATCACCAACATCAAGCATCCCACATAGATTAGCATGGCGCTCTGAATCCTCAGAAGCCAGCGACTGTTGCGGGTCCCTTACCCAGCGCGGCCGGAGAAAACAACCAAGAAGCCATCCATAAAGTTTAAGGTTGTTGGCGTGGCGGCTGTTGGTGGGTAACAGTTGCAGCTGTTTGCGGAAAACGCAGAGCCTCGGATAGACTCCCCGGGAGGTCAGGAAAACGACTTGGTTCTCTAGTGCAGTGGCATTTCGAGACGCGCTCGTTGCCACCAGATCGTGGGAGGCGAAGTCACCGTTTGCGGATGATGGCAGTGTCTCACACTTTGAGACAACCGCCACGAGCTTTTTTCGCCGACACTACTCCGTAGAATTCAAACCATCAGTGACACGCAGCGGATGCTGCCAGCCATCTACCAAGCAATGAATATAATCCGGGGCTATCCCGTTCACCTTAACTAAAGGGTCTAGCTCACATTGGCCGCTTACAGACATGCTTCTTTCTTTTGGGCTGGCTGACAATACCGACACCGCGTGTCAAGTGGATGGCATTACTGGGAAAAACCAGTGTTTTCCTGCGAAAGGCTCCTTAGCCGCTTGGACTTTTTGACTGCACTACTGTCGAATGTCTGATTTTGACGCGCTAAGGCTGGCTCAAACAACATGCGTATGTTCTCCGCCAGCGAGATAAACGGTCGGAAGGCCGAAATAATAGTACTGTCATGCAAATCTGCGGGTTATCTTGGCATGAGGAGCCATGAAACAAGGCCTCCAGCGCATAGTGGTTCCATCTTGTCGAAATAGACGGAGTCGGCGTTGTGACGGTTCCAGTTGCGCGATCCTGAGGATTGTGCGGATGGTGGAGAATCCGGCAAACTCTCAGCTATCCTCTAACGCACGGTTGTGGCCTCTTCGCACAAAGTTCATCGCCATTATATGTGGCTCCGGTATTCCCACCGTCAAACAACGCAACGAATAGGCTAGATTAGGTTGGTATTGTCGCTATGATCTGCATACCAGCCGATGCCATCTGCGTCTAATGGCGCACTTTATCCTTTTTGTGTAACCACCGGATTATTGTTTGAGGTGCGATGAGATGCTACACGATCATGACGGGCTATTTCATGCTCGACCTTTGATGTGTGCCATCTGAACGATTGGCTTCGGCCGCCTTTGTCTGCTGCTGATAGTCACCACACACAAGGTCCAGCGTCTGGATATCTCCTTGGCCGTGGGAGATTTGACCTTCGCCGTGGGACTAACAATTTTACATAAAAGAGCCATACTGACTTTGTTATATGGCCTGCGCGATGCCCTACGTCATAGCTTTTATTCATCCAAGAGCATGTCTGAGCTTGATTGTCGGGACTTTTAGGATGTCTCGCTTTTTGCGTGATTTTAAGTTTGCTCCCTGGTGTTTGGACTTGATCGGCTGTGCCGTTCGTTGTACAGCTTGAAAGGAGGTTGCGAACGCGTTGAACTTTGCCAAATAAGCCAGCTGAGCCTCGTCACGCAAACACGTAGCTGATCAGTAAAGTATGTGACACCCAAGTACAATGTTTGAGTTTCGACGTGACTTCTTTAAGGTGTACAGAACCAGAAGTATGGTTGTCGCAAGAATTCTCTAGATCGTCGGTCATCATCGGGCGTTCATTCCAGTTTGGTCCACTTCGTCGCTGAAGGGGGGAAGCTATTGGACAAAAAACCAGCGCAGCTACGCCACAAGTGATGTCACTGTCACATTAGAACTTCTAATGCCGAGTAGGCCGATCACGTGGATTTCAGCGACCGAATTTGATGTTATGGGTCAGATATGAGCTATATAGAGAGAAATTGAGAATCCTGTTGTGGACTTGGGTCCTCTGGCGAAATGGCTTATCGCATCGCCCTCCGGTGGCGAAGATTCCAGGTTCGAGTCCTGGGAGGATCGGAAAACTGATTTTTTGTCACTGTTCGAATCACTTTGGTATCATAGTGCTCGCTCGCCTAT
Source organism: Atkinsonella texensis (assembly GCA_001008035.1). Taxonomy (NCBI): domain Eukaryota; kingdom Fungi; phylum Ascomycota; class Sordariomycetes; order Hypocreales; family Clavicipitaceae; genus Atkinsonella; species Atkinsonella texensis. Next base: position 109,893 of record KQ061748.1, on the reverse strand, counting down.
TACGCCGTTGCCCTGCAGAGGTTATTTCTACACAACACAATAAACCTTAATTCTAATAGCGTAGAGGTAGAACGCTGTGTCGCCAGCGTCCTTGACGACATTGGCTCATAGCAAGCACTACTCGAAAATACATGGTTTTCTTTGCATTTTCTCTGTCATTTGAAGTGTCTTTAGTTCCGCTGTGCGTCTTGACTAATTTCCGAGCCGACCTCTAAAGGGTGTGCAGAGCCTCTACAAATTGATTAACTGTTGCACATGCAACGGCTTCAGCAGCGGCTTCAGTGGTGGCTTCAGCAGAGGTTTTAGGGACGGGCCACTAATTTACACTGTCCTGATGCACATCCGTCAGTATCAATCAATGCTGGGCATCTGCCACACTCTCTCTCTGTACGGAGTACATAGCACACCCACCACCATCACACCGCAGCTACTGGCTCTGCTGTCCTGATTCTGGCAGTCACCCATGGCATCCCGCAATTGACATCATCACCAGGCAGCTTGCCAAAACGCCCAGTTCTTCGCCCTGCTCAGCATAAAGATTGGGCACAGCGCCTGTTGCACAAGACCGGAAGGCGGTCCTGCTACAATGGCCGGATCTTTAGGAATGTCCTCCTCTCATGTCTTCGTCCTCGTTGCGGCCATCGCCGCCCTCATCTACACGTTGGAGCTGCCGAGAGCTTTGGTAGTCCTTGGCGTTTGGCGACGCGGCGCAAGCACCGTCGTCGCGAATCCACAAGACCTTCACATCATCCCGGATACTGTGCACTGCGAGGACGTGCACTATCACGAGCCCAGCGATCTGCTCTTCACAGCCTGCGAGGGTGCCCAGAGCGTGCGGCATTCCTGGTTCCCCCCTCTCGGTCTGTTCGACGATCCCACCGGGGCACTGAAAGCCCAAGGCAAGATCCAGGTCATTAATCCTCGCGTAAGTGCTCCGGGGACGACCCCCGAGTCATTGCAATGGGATCTCACAGGCCAGGAGCTATGCTAATGTCTTTTGCTCACGTAGACATTCAATGTCAAGAAGCTCGCGTTTACAAACTTCAACGGCCCCTTCATAACGCACGGCATCGACGTCATCGACGACCCTGAGAGACCTACAGGCGAGGCTGTCTATATTTTCGCCGTGAATCACGTTGCTAGCCCTGCGTACAGCGAAGATGCAGACACCAAGGCGCCCAAGGCCCGGTCAATTGTCGAGGTATTTCACCACGTCATTGCCAGCGACACCGTCGAACATGTCCGCTCAGTATGGGACCCGCTCATTACCACGCCAAACGACATCTTTGCCGTATCCCCCACCTCTTTCTTCGTCACCAATGACTATTTCTATCGCGAGGGCTTCCTTCGAACAGTCGAGACCTTCATGTCCCGTTCCAAGTGGAGCAACACCATCCATGTCGAGTATACGAATATCACTGACGGTTCATTCCGCGGCAACACTCACGGCGTCAAAGCTTCCGTCGCTATTGACGGGCTGCACAACAACAACGGTCTGGGCCATGGGCGAACCCCCGATGAGATCCTCATCGCTAGCTGCGCAAACGGTCTCGTACACGTGGGCGAGATTTCACCTGCCGCGAACAACGGCAACGGTCCTCGGACGATAAGCATCAGGGAGACGGTGGAGTTTGACTCCATTGTTGATAATCCAAGCTGGTTCCGCGACCCGTATGCGCAGAGCGGTCGCGACTACAGCGGCATCGTCGGCCCTGGTCTCTTGCGAGCTGTAGACATTTTCAAGACTTTCAAGGACCCTCATGGGGCTGACGGAGTGATGGTGTGGCTGGCCAACCCAGGTGCTCCTGGTTCACAGGAACAGAAGACCCGGTGGGAGAAGAGACTGCTGTTCCAGGACGATTCATCCAGAATCCGAACAGCGAGTGCATCAGTATTGGTGGCTGTTGATCCCAGCAAAGAACAAGGCAAGCGCAAGGCGTGGTTGTTTGTGACTGGATTCCTGTCCAAGAACATGATTGCCGTGAAGGTTGAGTTGTAACTGCACAGGACATGGAAGCACGATGCCTGGTACCGGGTAAATCTGGCGTTGTCGTCATGGTAGAGAGATCATGGCAATACACGACCAAGAGAAGGTCTAAAGAATGTTAAAACTCTCCTGTCTTATCCAATAGCCTCCATCCGTGGCCTCCACCATTGCATGTAATAGGGTCTTCCTCTGCACTCACAAGACCAGGTATCTCTGATGCAGGCAACTTTCAGTCAGCGTTGACCTAGAAACTACAAAACTTGGTCGTCGGGCTACAATGTGGGCAGCAGGCCCGTTCTGAAAAACAAGCATTGAGCGTTCTGTACTGGATCGACCCTCATGAAGCCTTTCTTCTGGCCGTCGGATCCCACCTCGGAGATGGGAACAAAAAGTCTCCTTTGGCCCGTCCGAAATGCTCGAATAGCATGCAATTCCGCTGCGAGTTGAATTGCCCTTTTTTTTTTTTTTCCCATCGCGCTGAGAAGTGAACCCCAGAACATGCGGAGGCTTTTTACACCCCGTGTGGAGGCGGGGCAAGCCGCGCGGGGGCTGGCCGATGACCCGATAATGCGAATCGGAATAACATGAACGTTGATGAATCAATGATTGCAAACGCTCTGACCGGTCGGCGATCGACCAGGCAGACAGGGTGTACCTTTTTCTTCGATCCTTGCGTGTGGAGGTACCTCGGCGATTTTATGGCCATTGGAGCGATTCCCGGTCGGCAAAATACGCATTGCATGTACGGAGTCCCTACCCATGTATCGATATTATACGGATGCACTTGAAGTCTGTGCGGAGCAAACCCTTGACTTCCCCCAAATCGTAGCTCCATCCCACCTCACTCAGGTGACGTCTTCTCATCCCGCAGTCAAACAGGCCACCACCTACTACCATTGCCTCGTTATATCCTCCCTTCCTCTTTGCCTTCTCGCCCGCTTCCCCTACCAGGTCTTTCTCCCGGCTCCCCGAAACCCCCCGACCAGCTCCCTAGCGGCCTGCCCGGGCCCAAAATGTCGTCGTCCCTGCCCAACGTCCACATCTCCCAACATCCCAGCCTCCAAGCCAAGCTCAGCCAGCTGCGCGCCCAAGCCACCAGCCCCAAAGATGTCAAGACGCTCGTGAACGAAATCTCGCTCATCCTCGCATGCGAGGCGCTGGCCAGAAACATTTCGCCCGTGGACGGCCCGAGAGTAAATAAAACTTG
>KQ061748.1:62666-97882 GCA_001008035.1 Atkinsonella texensis | reverse complement strand
GCCGCAGCCAGTTATCCTGATGGACGGTCGTTACAAGCCATATTTTCCTTGGCCGGCCTGCATACGCGCTTTATCATCCATCTTGCTTGTTTGCCTGGGTTGTACAGTTTCGACCATTGCGCTTGGCCGTGTTACATGGCTTACAGCTGTTATACATGGCGCGGCAGCCAAAGGCCGCTTTGGTCGAAAAGGCTTGGAACGCGACATATCCGACAGTTCTGTACCAGTGCGATGTCAGGCTGGACCACTGGCTCAGTAACTCAACCGTAGCGCTGTCCAGCATCATTTAGGAAGGATCCAACACCAGAAGAGCATATGGACCGTGCCACACTGGCAATCAAATGGGGGCAAGCCGCTGTAAGGTATGATCTTGCCATGACTCTCCCTATGTCCTGCCTATCCCAGTATAACTTTGCTAAGACATCAACTGATAATGCAGAGCTGGTGAGGGTTGACTAACTTTCATGACGACCTATCGAAATGCGTACGACATAAGTTCGATTGAAGTACATATTGAGGCATGTAGAAATGCTATCCAGGGCGGCGAAAATGTTGTCGAGGAAACGAGAAAAAACCATAGAAGTACGTGGTTCTTATTGTGATGTCACGTACTATCAGTTAACAAGTCTCATTATTGCAGAGACTTTCAAAGCATACTCGCGCCAGATAGATGTCACAGTATTTGAGTGACTGAGGGCGCTTCAGTACCCCGGCATGGCTGTTCGAGGCTTGTTTGGACATGAATCTCTTTTCTGTTTCTCATGCTTTCATATCTGTCCAGCATGCCAGTGGTAGCATGCCAGTGGTCTGATCGTTTATCTTGTTTCTTACTGCGCACGGAATGAATGCCTTGACACTTTGTCGTCGTTTCTGTTCTCGCAATGACTTCTGAACTTTCAATACATGTGTTTATAAAAAATCGCATAATATTCGCCAACGCGTCAGGTTTTACGGAGTCAAAGTGAGGCATTGACCACATTCGACCGCCAGCCCGTGCATGCCCATCCTAGTAATATTATCATCTATCGTGAGACAGGCAAAGAATCATGCAGGCATAATATTACATACAGTTTCAATGGCTCGATGGAGCGAAGAGGGAATGTCCGGGATAGAAACGGGAAAGCTGCTTCACGAAATGATCCAATGGGAGCCGCCGGGCCGGGCTGGGCCCAGCCTCACAATATAGGCCCCACCTCCTCGGAACGGATGCAGCCCGGCTACCCGATTTGTGGAGCCATGCCCGAGCCTGATCGTACAAGGGCCAAGATGGCAGGCAGGCAAACGCGAGCCAACTATCTAGGCAGTGAAATGTCGAAGGAGTAGCACGGGATAGGCAGGAAGAACTACTGACGCGATGCGGCCAAGATCAAGGAGCTAGGGAAGAACCTCTACTGTAGGAGCTAATTTGATTCAAGCCCTCGGGTGGTAAAATAAGCAACGTCAGCTACATCTTGTAGGAGAGAGGTCCATGCTATCTCGTTACCGAAATTTTGCTACAATCTCATGCGTTGGATAGGTCGACTCTCACGCCGAGCTAGTCAAACAGAGCATGGCGAGGTGTAAACATGCATATACCTAACACAACGACGGGACGCCATCTGGTAGCACTTTCATCGTAGACCTGAATGGCAAGGCATAATTACTATCTTGAGACCTGACAGGGTAAGCACACATGGGAATGCGCGACTGTCTCCCCGGTCCCGACGTAGCACGGCCTTGGATATGCAGGGATTTTCTGTACAATTTCCCCGATTGGATGCTTAACATGTCAATAGATCGGTCTGTCAACATTGGCTGAGGCAATCGATTGACTGCAGGGATTATGTGGGTGCACTTTTAAGAGGGCACTCTGTGCTACCTCTTAGTGAGGATAGTGAAGCAATGCAATCACCATGAGTTGCACTTGTTAAGAGGCTCTGCTGTGGCAATGCCTAGCGAGCGCGATGAATCGTCTCAGATGGTGATGCGGCGTAGATGGAGTTTAAGGAGACTTGAAGGCCGGCTAATAAATCAGCCGGGGCCATTCTCACAGTTGGATCTTGGGACTGAACAGTAGCTTGAAAGAGGCTAAGGGCATGCCACATAGCATCCATCCACTCTGTGTGCATATTGGATAGTTTGAGAATCTCTCTAATGTGGCTTAACTAATTATAGACTATCTGGCTAACAAAAGCGTTCTGGGATGCGTTATCACTCTTGTAAATGCTTTGTTGGTGATCTGCTCCCGCCACTTCTCATCTTCTCCTTCTTGTCCTTTAGTTACTCCTTACTGTGCATTTCTGTTTGCAACTGTATTTTAAGCCCTGATTTTAAAGGGGAAAAAATGATTTGGAGTTAAATATGCTTGCGTTTGCTGTCTTTCACCGACTGGTTGCCGTTTCCGCTTCGCCGGCTGCTGGACCCGGCCGTCCGCCACCGAAACCTAAAACCACTTCCTCTATTACGCCTTTATGTCTGGAAGAAACTCTTTTCAGTATCCTTTAGAAGTCCTAGAGCATGCGAGCGGCTGAGCACTGCAGCGGCTATACTGCTTCCACTCTAACTATTATTCCCAACATAACCCTCACGTCTACTGCGACAGAACCACTCACCAAAACCGCCAACAGTGACACAAAAGAGAAAAAACTTTGCTACAATCATTTCCAGGTCACAGAGACTCACACGTCACTTGACACAGTTGTCACGAATGCAAAGTCAACTGATATTGTCACACCAGACTACCTCGTCACGAATAAGACAGTCGTCGACACATTGACGGACGACCAGACGCATACTGCAATGGACAATGTAACTGTGCAGACGACTAGAGAGGTTGAACTTACATCTACAGTGGCCACTATAACCTTAACACAAGCGGTAACATATTCCATGACTGTGACGAATACCGTGACTCAGAGCCTAGAGATTCTCGTCACCGCGACCAAAACAATGACGGTTAGCGCTGCGAAAACTACAGTAGATGTTACGGTCACTCGACCACAGACATGGTCGGTCATAGTTGCGGCTACCACGACTGCAACAGTAGCACCCACGATTTATCTTCATCCTGCCCCATCACTGCTCGCTCAAGCATAACATGTTCACTACCAATTTGCGCCAGCTCGTATCTTCAGTCAGCCGGGTCTGCAATTGGTTGTCAATCAACGGACCTCAGTTGTTCCTGCGGGTCTGACAAACGTGTGCGAATATCCCCCCTCGCTAGTGCATGTATTCCTGTAAGTTGCCCCCATGCAACAGTTTCTTCTGTGGCGAGGGTAACAGGCTCTGTCTGTGCTTGCATTTCAGGCCCTCCTTGTGGTAGCCCCTCTTAGTATCTCTTCGAGCTGACTAGTAAGGAGGTACGGTAAGCAACTGAGGTTATGATAGTAATAGAAATAAAAACAATGGCAATTCAAGTTGCATATAATTATCTGTTTCATATGAAATAAATTTTGCAAGACAGTTGAAGTCGAGGAGCTATTAATTCACAAGATGAAGATGCTACTGCTATACAGGCTTGATAACTAAGCATGAGTTATGAAGACTGCAGCTTTGGGTCATTTCTGTAAAGGCTTGTCGGGGGTCTACAGCTTGTACCAGAAAGTAAACCCGAGTCCTCTGTAAACATGGACATGAAGCCGTTAACATGGGTTCTCAATGCGGTATGTGATATCCTAGAACCGCGATTTGTCCAGACTTCAAACCTAACGTGAAGTGATTGTTCAAACTGCCAGTTATACTTCTATTAAGGCACCTGCTGTAGAAAGCTCCTTGGCCTTCCTAAGTTGAGAACGTCAGAGCCTAGTCTTAGTAGTTGGACTACATATCTTTGTTTCATCAAATTAGGATAGAAGTATGCATCGTAGAAGCCCTAGCTTCGCAGGACATGCATGGGATCAAACCCAAGTGCTCCATGTTCAATCCTCTCTTTGCATGATCAGCTAGTCCATCTTTAAAGTATTATACTGCTGGAGGACCTCCAATCAGAATGACTGAGTAAATATTTGCATAGATCGAACGCTCCGATGTACTAAGAGCCTTGATGCAGATATTTAGAGGCATTAAAGATGCACTAGAGACTGTAAGTTCATTGCGAAACTTCCTATTCGTGAAGACCAAGCTTTGTTGAGCTTCACGGATGTTCTAGGCTTAACTCATTGCGCTCATAGAAGTACCTCCGTGGCCACAGATGGCTCATAGCACTTTTGTTCTTTTTCTTGTCTCGTCTTCCGGTTGGAGAACATAACTGGGTACGCGTTAGATGATCCTTAACAGCACTCGCTCAAGGCGCCTCCTCTAGACTAGATATTATATATGCCTGTAAGATCGTAGACTCATACTCCATAAGAAAAGCACCATTGACATCTTCAGATCCATCTTCAAATCCACGCCTTTAGATTGTCTTGCTTACGAACGACATTTGATTTATGAATTTGCGTGACTTCCCCTCCCTTGCACACTTTCTCCGCTTTGGGGCCATGATATAGCTAACTTACACAATCACCATAGATCAGGGTGTATTATAAACTTAATTTTACCACTCCTGGTCCAATTGATCTGTCTGTTGTCACGCAGCCTCTACGAGGGATAGCGGTTCGTCGCAAGATGTTTGAATATGACCATCACGACGAGTCTTCAGAACCGATAAGACTTCAACCTCATGTAATGACTTCAATTGGATTTAACGCACTATACATGCGATCCAATCCATCTTGGTCATTGAAAGGTCCCTCTAGCTGTGAATTATTCGCCTCTTCTCTCTCCTCCCCTCTCTTACGACCTAAGCATGACACTGAAAACTGAGTTAAACTAACATCCCTGTCTTGTGGCCCTAAATTCAATCCCGAATGCTTTGTACAAGTGAGATTGATGATGGGTGGCCAGCTCAGTAACTTAACTAAATCTGCCCTGATACTAGGTCACAAGGAGTTCGGCCACCCGGATGCGGCACCGGATAAGCGGGTCCGCCGGAACGCCACCGACACGTTGGTTTCCATATTGGACGGACCTCCGACGCAGTTGTGGGTTCCTGATGAAGCCTTAAATGTAGACTACATATCATTAGTGAACTTTTATATAAACTGCCGCTAGCTGCCAGTGTATAATCCTTACTGAACAAAATACTCTCGTGTCTCATGGTACCATGTTCATCACACAGTCTAGCCGTTTACTTGATGAGAGAGAAATCCCAACTACCAATAGAATAAAAATGCTCATTTCTACGAGGTACCTGGCACACAAGGTCTCTATCCCCGCCTACCACAATTTGTCCAACCCATTGACGGGCTCACTACTATCCATCTTCTAAAGACGCACAACACTCCAAGACTCATCTCACTCACCGAGGGCAAGATACTAATGCTGCCTGTCCAGGGCCGGTCCAACGTTGCGCTAGCGTTCTTCTCAATCCTTCTGGTTCCTTGACCGGCCGAACTCTCGAACTACACTGCACGATTCATCCTCTGGGTAGTTCAGTGTGAAGCACACCATGTACTTAAGCACTGCTTATCGAGCCCCAGAGGCTTCATGATGGAACACTAATAACTTAGTATCAAAGGCCCTTTCATCTGTAGTATGGGAGGCGCCCTTGCCGCCGTTTCCTGCCCACAGCGAAGCCTCATCTCTTCTCGTTTGTATTATAAATAGGTCGAGCCTCCCATCACCTCTCGCATTTGTACCATTAACTTAATTATTCCTTGTTACCAAAGTTTCCCTCCCCCTTTCATCCGCACTGCCTGCCCATCATCCTCACTACACTTTCGTGGATCCTCCTCCGTGCAGGCCTTCTCAATTCGCTGCTTGGACCATGCACTCCGCACCTCTGCAGATTTTGGCCTCTAATCTTCGTCAACATACCGTCCCTAACCAGCACTGCACAGCGGCTAAATCTTGTGATTATTCTCTTCCTTTTTGCGTCGCTTTTGGCGAGTAGCTTATCGCAAATCGCCCGTTTTTCTCTTTGTCACCGTCGATAAACATCGCATCCTTCGATTACGATTCGACTAAACTGCTTGCTATTGTCTTCATAGGTAGAGACATCTCGCAACAAGGCCTCCTCCAGCGGCGGCACGGAGACGCACATGCCTGTAATACTCAACTAATAACAAAAACGCCTTAATAGGGCTGAAACGTTAGTTGTCTTATCCATACGAGCTAAGATGCATTAAGCGCATTGATCGCATTGATCCCCCCCCCTCCTCCTTTCCTCTACGCCAAAAGACATAGCAATAGAACTTTTGAAATAAGATCAATGCAAAAATGACTTATAGCGGTTCTTCATTCTCGGGGCTGTAATACACTTATTAAGCCGATAGTGAAAGCGCCTTAACAAGAGGATCGGCAACCGAAGGCTTAGGGGAAGAAGCTGATTGTACAATTATGACGACTCGCTAAGACGTTGACGCGAAAAGTGCGAGTGCGACGGACGTGCATGCGACTAGTGGAGAGTTAGGCTAACCGCAGAACTTATGTTAAGCCAGCTAAGGCTAAATTCACGGCCGCTTTGCCCGTAGAAGAAGTAATTCTTAAGGGTAGTGGTTTAAATGTAACTCGGCGAGGCTTTAATTGGCGAATAGGGCAGATTCGGAGGGAGTAGCTTCATGCGACGGTTTGCCAGGAAAGTTTGGGGGCAGGTCCAGATGAGGCCAACGAAACCGACACACAGAACCGTCGTAAGGATAGAGCCAACGGCAGCGGTAGAAGTATGCCTCTTCTTGCGCCAGCCAGCATCCATATTTATATGGCCAAGCCCGCTCGAGAGCTGTACGAGTGAAGCTTCACTACAGGCTTGATACAGATGATGTGTTACTTCTTAGCGCCGATATATCCATGCAGCCGGGAGGCAACAACGCGCCTCAGGTCTACCGGATGGCTTGATGCAAGCACTCCGCCGCAATGTTGCCAAGGAGACAACAAACGCCCGACACGGAAGAATTTGCCTCCAGTTTGAGCAACAATACTGTGCGAAGATTTCTGAAGGCTTTGGCCCAGCGTATCGAAGAGACTCTCCTACAAGTTGCCTCATCCCGTGCCCGTGTATTGAGATACTGGAAACTGTTCTGTCCGTCGACACGTGGCTGCCACGCAAAGTTAGAACAAGGTCACTATCATCTTTGTGAGAGTCGGCGCGAGAGACGCAGATGATTTTTAAGCTATTCGTCTTTTCTTGTGATTCATAACCCCGCCTCCGTCGTATGCTTTAGCAGTGAGCACATGAGCATTAATGCTGGCATAATCAACATTCGTGACGGAGCCTTTTCAAGTACACAAATCCATTAATCTACGTCGTTTTCGTATAAAGCGTACACAAATATCAAGTAGCGTAGACAAACTATGAAGAATCAATGTTGACATGAGGAAACATCCCTTCGCATTCGCGAAATAACAACGGGAAACCCATGTGGGAAAACCGAAGTCGAGGGCAAATCTTACATCAGCCAATAACTATAGTCCGGCGCTTCAGACCACGAGAAACCTGGAGAATCAATCCAACTTATAATTACCAAAACAGAAATGATGAAGGGGTGAAGTAGACTAGGCAATGCCCGTTACAATCATGGGCCGATTTCAGACCGGCCGCTGTAGATCCGTGAGGCTGTCCTTCAAGCCTTGAAACACCTTGCTGAGGTGTTCGCGTTTTGCGATTCGCTCTTTGGGCTCAGTGCCAATCCGTAGAAGATCTTCATCCGACCAGTGCGAGACTGTGTTCGGAGAGAACGCGTCGAGTGAAGGGGCAAGTATATGGCGTTCAATGACCTGCCGCGTCATGTTGTCGATAAAAGTCTTCAACGCAACCTGTGATCCAGTCAGCGTCATGGCGACGTAGAAAGCTCAAACAGAATTTGCCGTATACCTTATAGTACGCATCCAGCTGTGTCGCAGCCTCGTTGCACGCTTGCTCATCCATATTGACTGTGATACGTGACTCAACTGAAGAAATAAACTTCGTAATATTATCACGGATGTTGCTAATATGCAGCTTTCCAGCATGATCCTCTTCCATCACGAGTTTGATCGCATTCCTCATAGCCTTCCTCTGGCTGTCGAGCCTGGCCTTCTGGACATTATCGGTATAGTAGTGGTTATACGTCTGCGGATTTCGCCTTTCATCCTGGACGAGTTTTTCCAGTTCACCCAGTGCGAGCTTTTCGGCGGTGTTAAGCCATTCTTCTAAGATGGCATGAACTTGTGCGCGGACATTGTCTTCGCTAATAATCCTATGCATGGCTGCTCGTATTCATTTTGACACAATTTCCAGCATGTTGCAGATGTGTTGTTCAGCAAGCCTAGGCCACAAGTTGGACTGCTCCCGAAAGAGTTCTGCCAGAAATGCCGGATTATGATTTCCGGGTAATTCTCGGCCCCTTGTGCGCGAGTACACCTTCGGTTTTCTGTCAGCGAGAGTGCGGCAGATGTGCCTGAAGTTTTACGAACCTTTTTCACCCACTCCATCATGTCTGCCTTGGTAATTATAAGTTGGACTGATTCACCAGTTCTCTCGTAATCGTCTGAAGGGTCGGACGACATTATCGAACCAACAGAATTGCTTGTGGCTGAGACTGGCACCTTGCGTCGCTGGCCATGCTCTCGCATATGCGCAGCAAAGCTGGTGTTGGTCTCTTGAACACAGGCACGTAGTCTGGAGTCAGGTTGCTCAAAGAAAAGCACGTCAATGCTGTCGTAATTTCCGTCGAGAGCCGCCTGCAAGAGTTGATGAAACTTCATGCTGAGATCTGTCATGAAAGATCGAATGTGTCCAATACTTGGACGGGCACCACCTAGACCCTGGAGCTGCTCAGTTGTATGCTTTAAGGCCCTTTTGATCTCGTCGCGGACATTGGGCAACTCCCTTTCGATATGAGTGTCGAGCAGTTTTTGTAAAAAGCCGCGAAGCTTCACTATGCCGACGCGGTCCATGTCGAGGCCTTGACTTGCCCACTCTGCGCTCGAAAAAAAAAAACGCAGTTCACGAGCAGACCGCTCCTCCATGGTCAGTCCCTCATTCAGCTTTTGTAGGCTTGGATTTTTGAGCAGGAAGAACCCCAGCCTCAGCTTAATGCTGTCTTGGTTTTTTGCAATGAGTGCGAGCTTGGCCTCTGCACCTTTGTTGATCAGATCTGGCTTGGTAATGATGCCGACTGTTCGCTCGCCCTGACGGTCATGCTCCCTTGCCAATTTGATGATTGGCTGATTGGCCAGGTCGTTGTTCGCCTGGAGCACGGTGAGGATGATCGATCTTGGGTTTCGGAGGTACGAGGCGACCACATTGTGGACTGCCTCCACATCCTCTTGAGTTTGCTCGTCGTTGGATACTGCTATCAAGCCGGGTAAGTCTACCACGCTCAGATGCAATCCGATAGGACCTGTGATCTCGATGCGGAGGGAGTCAGCGGCAAAGGCAGGACCACTTTCGCCACCATGGCCCCGGATGTTCATGAGTTGAGACACCTCGTCGATAATAATGGGCAGCTCCGCCATATCTGCGACGTCTTTGCGGTAGGCGGCAAGAGTCTGGTGGATTTCTTGAGTCCTCGAGGCGTGCGGTCGAATGCTGGCAACGATAGACATGGCACTCACCCGAGCATGCCGCATTATGATCTCTGTGGGAAACCTGGTGCACAATCCATCCTTCCTAGGAAAGGGCACACCGGTGATGCCCTCCAAGACGGAGCTCTTGCCAGCGGACTGGTCACCACATACGACCAGTTGAGGTAAAGACACCACGTCGCCGACACCCTTCGCCCTGACCTCCTCGATTAGGTCAAGTAGCCGGCCCGTCGAGGTGGGACGTAAGTAGCCGAACCCATTGTCTGAAGGAGTTGCTTCGGAGAATTCAGTCATCATCTAATAGACATAGCTTATGGACAGCGCGCGAACGTGATGGAACTGCCGAAAAGGGAGAGGGAGGCGTAGGGAAGTTGGACATCAGCATTCGTCGCTCACCTTTATATATTCCATAATTCTAGTCTATGCTTTGAACGAGCTTCCACGAACGCAAAGGGGAATGCCGGTTTCGTTCATCGCAGAGCCCAGCTACTGAGTTTGACGGCGCAGCGTACTTGCGCTGAAAACGGCGCAAACGTTCAAGACAGAGTTGGCCGAGTCTGTTTCGCGTTGATAGAACTGCGGCTATCGTGCAAGGGGGGTGGTGTAGGGGGTGGGGCTACTGGCCGATGTTGACCCGCCCCAGCAGTTGCTGTCGAATGACGGTTGCGTCCAAGTCGATTGTCATTGTCCATGTTAAAAAAGCTCTCTTCAAGGGCAACTCCGCGCAGCTCATCGGTTCAAATGACCGATGAAACTCTTCCGCATATCTGGGCTTCACGACTAAAGGGGTTGGACTCCGCTTTTTACACTGTGGCGCCAATTCGTGCGTCGAAACACGTTTGCTCTCACCACACCGCAACAACTCGCCACGGCGTAAATTACGGACAAGGCTGGGTGTCCCAATGTCCGGAAAACCGCGGCAGAAGTGGCAATGTGGTATCGCGTGCATTTTCCGTTCATGCCAAACGTAGGATAAATCGGAGTACGCCTTGAAACGATTGCTGGTGCGGCGGGGCAGGTGGGCCTACTTTGGCCGGGTGTCGATTGGGTTCCGCCCTCGCTGTCAACGCTGCCAAAAGCGGCGACAGACATTCTGTCCGTATGTTGTTATGCTTGAAGGGAATTTGATGAAGAGGCCTGCCACAGTTTCTCAAACCGGGGCAAGTGGGAAAAGCGGAGGCTTCCAAGAAATTCGAGGGCTTGCTTGAGGGAAAGAGAGAATGACCGATTCTGGAAGACTTATCTTGATTCAGAGTAACAAGCCTTGGGTCTTGAAAGTTCATGCTCATCAGGCCTCGTTTGGGCATTTGGTTCCTCACTTACATAGAACTAGTAGTATCTACTGTAGTCAATTTAGCTTGAATATTCATTCGTAGCATGTACACTTCATAAATAGCCATGAAGCCTCGGGGCAGAATTGAAATCATGCAGCTGAACCCGCATCAAAAGCATACAGGAAATTCAACATCTTCAGCACAGTAATGCAATGTGCTGTTTGTCCAGAATACGGACAACCAGGGATGTACTCATATGCAGCGAGAGAAGCAGGAGGGAAACGAGGAGAAAAGCCCCCGACCCCCAGTTTTTAGACGACATCTTGATAGACAAAATCTGTCCGTCATCTATTTTCGTCTTCCGGACGGCGCCGGCTCAACTGGCATTTCCTCGACTACAGCATCAGCTCTTGTGATCATGCTCTGGCGCGGCCAACCAATCGGCATATTGGACGTCCTTGTCTGGGTTCCAAGGCTTTCATTCCGAATATATATGATCTTCACGGCTGCAGTTCCGGCTGCCTGGTTCTGGTTCTTCTCCACTATACTCGATGCTGAACTATGCCTGCTGTTGATTAGAACACTCCCAACCGCTTTATCGTTGATGGATGGGCTTTTGACTTGGCTCGGCCTGCTGTTGGCAGAAGTAAGGATTGCTGCGGATACAGACCGCTGGAATCCTATAAACTGCTGAACGGCAGATTCTTCTGATCGCTCATCAACGAACATCCACCCGATGCCCGTCGCCATAGCTATGAGAAATGTAGCTGTCAAAATTGCTGCTCCAGCTCGATCTCCTGCGGTGAGAGCCTTGTAGCTGGGTGGCTTCGGCTCATTCCTCCCAACATCGTTACCACCTGACCCTGGATTACCCTTGCTGGTGCCCCCGGTCTCAAAAGTTACCGGAGAGGGTCGATCTTTGATCATGCACGCCAGAGTCACCTCAATTGCAGCCATCTGTTGACCAACGCCAGTTGAACCATCATATTTGTCCTGATCCCACTTTAAGCCGCACATTCGTTTGTTACTTCCACCGATACACTGCTTAGCAGCCGCCACGGCCGACGCTCGAAGGTAGGGCATTACAAAGTCATACGTATGCGGCGCCCATTTCGTAATTGCGGCGAACCATCGACTCACAAATGCCTTGAAGGACTGTTGGTCGAGGTTACATAGATCCACAGGTTCACAAGCAATCTCGGTCATGATGTTTTTCTGGGGGCCAGTGAAAAATACCTTGCTTCCACTGAGTAAATTGTCCAGCCTCTCTTTCCAGACCAGATTCCCAGTATAGTTGTACATAGCTGCGGCACCAAGAATGAAGCCGCCGGCATTGTACGAAAACTGATAAGGAATGTGCTCCGTACAATTGGCATCAATATGCCCTCCATCAATTACACGCCAGTACTGGTCGATGTAGCCGACATCAACCATCCACTCCCAAGTTCTGTGCGCCCATTCTGCATATGAGTTGTTACCGGTGTACAGTGCTAATCGTGCGCCGAGGGCGAAGAAACAAGCTTGCGAAATGGAATTTTTGTAGTCGTATCCTTGGTTCCACTTGAAGATCTGCCACCTTAGGCCACCATTGCAATGCTGTGTATCCCATCGAGCCGCTTGTGTATTGAAGACTGCCTGAGCAAGAGCCAACCATTGTGGTTTGTTTTCTGGTGGGTCGGGGAATTTATATTCAGCGGCAGTCATGACTGCGAGTCCCCAGAAGCCTTGATCATCGTTACCTTCTGTCAAAGTCTGATTATGAGGCATGTAGTCATTGTCGTCGCCAACTTGAAACAGCAGACCCTGTTCCACAATTTTGTTGTATTGATCATCGCCAGTATAGTACCAGTAATCGATTAGTGATGCTAAAAAGGCGCCGGCTTCCCACCCTGGGGCAATTAGTTAGACGAGGTAAGCAACTCAGCAATAGGTGTCCCACGGCGGAATTGAATCATTGGCTTGGACATACAATAGTATGGAGAGGGCAGAAGGCCTGGCGTGCCGCCTGGTTTATCACCATCATAAAAAGTCATTAGATCCGCAGTCATTTGCTTGGCGGTTGATACAACGGAGGCTGCCAAGCTTGAGGTCAGCATCAGATAATCTTCCAGGGGAAGAGGACAGGACGCAAATATATATATATATATGTATATATCCAGGCAAACATACACGCTGAATAGGGATCCAAGTCATAGGCCGTAGCCAAATGGTTCGTCAGAGTGAGCATTCCTGTCAACAACAGCTTGCCGAAGCCCGTGCCCCGAGGTAAGTGCGCCATTGTCGCTAGGCTCGGATCGTCACAGCCACCTAGCCATACAAATGAGCCAAAGGCGTTTGATCACGAACCCACGCCAAAATGTAAATCGACCTCACAGCCGCATAGAAAGATTGACGGATGCCCAGATGATTCGAGAGGAGCAAAAGAATTTCCGCAAAAGCACCAAGAACGCCCTTCCAGACTCAGACGTCTAGTATGGTGCTTTCAGCTCGATCTCATCTTTGGCGAACGAGTTGGTCCGTAGACAATGCGCGTTCTGAGTCTAGTGTTGTACAATGAGCCTCTAATAGTGTGTGGGTAGAGCAGCGGAAAGCAACATGATGAAGAAAATTTGATATTCGAGAGGCGAGTGGAGAAATTCTCAGTCAACGTTCCTTCGAGGCCTCTTGTGAATGCTTTTCGTGATACCGGGGCTCACAACGTGTGGCATGCACGTTTAGGACAACTTACTGAAGTGTGATTCGAACAACGGTTCGTTTTTAATGTAGGCAGAGGTGTACGAGACGTTGGCAGACTGGAGCTGGAGCGTATCAAGGCGATGGACGGTTGGGCAGAATAGCTCCTGAACCTAGGTCTAGTTGCTGGGACCTTAGACGCATTCGAGGGATCATGATCCTATTGAAGACAGTCGTCGAGGCGGGGATTGCCCATTTGACAATTTCGCCTCGACTCGAGCGTCGAGCCGAAGCAGGGTGGGGTGATTTTTCAGTCATGACGAGGAAAGCGAGACCCAGCATGTGTGTATGTGTAGACTCGGGCCCCAGCCAACAATGACGTAATGGAGTGCATGTACTTATTGCAGATGTGGCCTTTGTACCTTGGTTCCATACCTAGACCTACCTACCTAGGTAGGTAGACAGTTGTGTTTTCCGAGGATTCCTTGTAGGGCCTCTCCCGTAGTCATAGGTGCGGCACTCGCAAACCATTAATCGTTGTTGCCCGGCGCAACAGGCTGCTTGTGCGCTGTCAAAACTGCAAACTGTCTAGGGACTCGGACTATAGTAGGAGCGCGCGCCGCTAGCGCTCTGCGCCCTTAGAATGGGAGCCCAGAATCCTTTGTAGGATAGATTGATCCCTTCGTTAGCTTCCTACATTACTGCGACGTTTTGTATTATCGATTGACCCCTTTGGAGCTCTCTGCGTGCAAGATTGCAACTGATTCCGTTTCAGGCTTAGCTCCTGCTCCATGTTTCAAAGAATGTTTTAGTTGCTAGTGCCTGACATGTCGGAGGTGAGAGCTGCAGGAGACCTAAGGTTAAATTAGGTACCTTGGTGAGTTGAATACATTGTGTATTTCTTGTAATATCAGTACTTTTTGTGATGCTAAACCAAGATTTGAGATGAATAACTAGATTCTCGTCTCCATTTATAAGCCTGGCCTTATGTAGGCGGCTTTTTTTTTTCGGATTTACATCTTGAAACTGTATTCGATACAGTACAATACGATGTACCTAGGTACTTAAAGCTCTGCTCCACACCTACGTCAGGCGCTGGATGTAATTGGCTGGTGCAGTCATGCACGTGATAGACTATCGTTTGGAGCCTATCGTTTGGAAACATGTCATATGTCATGGTAGCCAAGGACAGTGTAGGAAAGCAGCAGGGCTGGCTGATGAAATCTGCTGCCGGCGACTTATGTGAGCAAGACGCTATCACGAAATGAGATAAGCCTCAGCGACAAAGGATGCGAAAGGGCGAGCGCATTCATCTTACTCATGGTCGTGGCACCATTGGCACTTGAAGCAAGCTCAGACAGTCACGTGTATCAGCATGACGAGCCGAACAAGTTATTCGAGCGTCACTCATCGCCTGGGCGAGGCGGAGGAGCTACTTATCATCGACCCCTCCGAATGAGTGGATTCCGCTGCCTCCGTGCCAGTCAACTGCCTTCCCACCATGCACTGTTTACGCACTAACGCACTACGCGGGCGCTTCGCCTCGCCAACCAGAACAGACCCTTGACTCATGGCGTTTGGGGTTCCGAGGAAGGGGGGGGTGGTGCCTTGGCCTTTGGCCTCCGCCAGGCTACGCAACGCAAGCTGTTCAACTCCCGACGTCCCTTTTCCATCCGTTCCGTCCGCCATCGTCTATCCATCCATCACTTCTCAATTTCCTCCCCATCGACCAAACCTCAGCGCCATCACCTCATCATAGCAGCACTATTTCACTCACCGACGATCGTTGCTCCGATTTAGCGAACGTTCTCAAACGCATCTCATCAATTGTTCCTGATCCCGATCGGTCGCCAATCTCTACTCCAAAATGTCCCACCAAGGCCCCTATGACCCCCATCCCGCAGATGCCGGGCAACATACTGCGCAACCTGGTGCTGATCGAGTCAAGAAGATTCAGGAGGTTCGTCAATTCTTTAGACCTTGCGGCAATCATGAGCGAGTGTTGCCGCTGTATGCATGGCTTTGAAGTCTTCCGATCGATATGAAGCTTGCAACCACGAGGCCGTTGCTGTTACTGTCTTGGTGTCAACTCAGTATCCTCTTTGATGCTATTAGGATACTGCCTCGAGCACTGATCATTATCACATGTACCAGCAAGTGCTGTTAACCTGACCCCCTTGTGAGCGGAGCATGCTTTTCATGAAATTCTGCATCACAACGCCTCAAGACAGATAATGCAGGCCAAGCGCCGTACTGTAATCCATATCAACATGCACGAAGCAGCAAAGCACTTCAAATAGGGTCCATGTCGCATCTGTCTGAACACTGCTAACATCTCTTGCGCATTTCAGGATATTAATGATACCGTAGGAATCCTGCGAGACAACATCAACAAAGCTAATGATCGTGGTCAACGCTTGGATGCCCTCCAGGACAAGACGGACAATCTGGCCGTCTCCGCCCAGGGCTTTCGCCGCGGCGCCAACAGAGTCCGAAAGCAGATGTGGTGGAAAGACATGAAGATGCGAATTTGCATCATTGTTGGAATCATTATCCTCCTGCTCATCATTATAATCCCATCTGGTGTGTTTGCCTGACCCTTGACGCATTGTCATTAGCGTCGGAAGTAAAGGTCTAATTATTTCTCACAGTCGTTGCTACTCGTTCGTAAATTTGCGTACGTTTCAGCAAAATATCAGGCCAGGACGATTACGACTATCTAACGCGACGACATAGAGCGCTGCCGAAGCCTCACTCAAAGATCGTCGTGGGCGTCCTAGATAATGACTTCGCTATCACGAGTATGTCTCTTCTGTGCGATGGAGTTGGCTCATCGTGAAAACGGGGCTTGGGAGCTTTTTGTTTATGTTAGTTATTTGCTTGGATGGGACTGGGATTCGACAACCTGCACACGGCCAGGTGAATCACTACACCCTATACAGGGAGTGTAGGTTCCGTATGATCCGCCGCGTTACAGGCAGGCCAAGCAAAATGGGACTTGTGTATGATCGAGTATTAGGCGTTTTATATAATCATGACAATGGTTCAAGCAGCTGATGCTTCTAAGCCTCAGGTACTGGGGAACACTTAGGTGGAGATGCGTACCATTTGAAGCTTCAGTCACGGGTTACCCGCGCGGCGGAAAGCTGGAGGGGATGGCGTGGCAGCCATCCGAGTGTCGGGTCGCTTTGGAGATGGGCAGCATTGCGTTCAAACGTGTCATTACACTCAGCATTTTGCGACATCTTGGGGAAAACATCATGCTCACGAGTGCTGCCAAGCGGCAAGTTGCCGAAAGTGTCCAGTGTGGAGGGACAGACCTAGAACCACCATGCTACGTAGAAACTCAACACGATCCGTCCACGGAGAATAACGATCCGATAGGCCACCCACTTTGTACCACCACATGAAAGTCTTGGCCAACTATAGTTCGATATGCATCAGGTCACTTTACTACATGGGCGAAGCGGGACAGCCTGTAATTGGGAACGGCCACTGCTCGGTAGCACAGCCACGTCTATTTCCTCCACAAGTGCGTACCTGTATCGAGTGAATGAGGGAGGTTTAAGGTTGGAAGCTTGAACGAACGTGGGTGCCTGCCGCGGTTACTTCCTTGCCTGCACCATTGTTCCGGATATAGTTCCGGACAAGTCCCCGGGAGACCAAGAGGAGGTCAGGTTTCTTCAATAGCACCGAGTAGTGCGACGATAGTAGTCTGGTAGGTGTATGTAGCAATCAGAATTGGTTTCCAAATTATTCAAGGTGCAGAAATAGATCAACCAGTCTCAATTTAACTGACAAACTCCAGCTTGACCTGCAGATACCATCAAATCACAAGTAAAGCTTGCCCTTTTATCTATCTATCGTCCCAATGCTCCTTCTTATATTCTTACGCTACCGTTGAGCAAAAGACCTGTCTTCCCAAAACCCCTTGCTTTCCCTGTTGTGATTCCTTCGTGCAGTACTTATGATGCGTTGTTGTGCGGTATGTGGAAATGCCAGCCCCCTTGCCAATAAGATACGGCGGAGAAAACTCTTTAATTGAAGTAAGAACGAGAGAACCCATTTATCTGCTAGATTTTCGAGGCATGCTTGCAGGAAGATTGTACTTTAGAAGTACAGATACATGCGTCCTGCCCTGCTCGTCATGGCTTAAAGTATGCAAGCTGGGCATGGGACGGCCGAGATACTGCTAGAGTTAATCAGAACTCAGCTGAAAGTTCCCCTTGCTACCTTCAGCCAGACAATCTTGCTCCAGACAGCATCGTGGTTCAGTACAATCAACTTTACCGAAGCAGAGATCTTTCAGAGCCAATGACGCTAAACATGTTTGTGTGGCTTCGGGGAGAGGATGGGTTTCCTATTGCCGAACGAGCTATCCGGGAACATGAATGGATCAATGAGTCATGGAGCTCGGATGAAGAGAGTGCTTGTCCTGAGGGTGATGGGAAATCAACTTCAGAACGGCGCCATTTTGGTCCATGGCTATGTCGAAATATGACGACACGATGTAATACAATTTTAGTATGTAAATACATTCAGATTGTTCCGCCAATGAGAAATCCTTTGCGGGTTCTAACCAAAACATTACTTGCGACCATGCCTGCATATGCATAGTGGCTAGGTAACAGATCTGTAAGATGCTGCTCACATGGGAATTATAATGGGCTTTGTCACACATGATTTGCAACACTGACAAATTGCGACCATTTCCAGCACTAGATCACGGAATGTAAAGTTGTGAATCGTACTTTCTCGCTCAAGTTTATCTAGTCCGCGCCTTAGACATGCAATCCTCATCACAAGTAAACTGCAGAGAATCCTCTTCGCTCAAAGTAGCTCATCATGAAGTTCCTCTTATCAATCCTGGCTGCTGCCGCTGCCGTTTTTGCTGCGACTGACGTCGCTAGCAGTGGACGTACGTCAATGGGAATATATCGGAGCGGGCGAGGTATATCGACTGACACATTCTGAGCAGACTTTCTATATGAAAGGCTGAACAGAAATGACTCCGTAAGTTGTCTTCTTGCTCATTATCGGGAAGACGGGACTAATTTCAAGCAGTTGCTTATCATAGTAGACCACCAGGTCGGTCTATTTCACCTCGCGAGAGACTTTGACCCAACTGTCTACCGCGACCATTGACTGCCCATGCGGCCTTGGGAACAATCTTCAACCTGCCGGTGGTGATGACGACTTCAGCTCAAACTGGTATGTATACAATTTGCCTTGGGAGTTTTACTGACATCATGACATACTGATGATTTTCATGTGTCGAATTAGGCCCAAACGGACCACTTCCAAAGGAGATCCTTGACATGTACCCAGCCGCACCTCTCATCCAGCGTCAAGGTGAAGTTAATGCATAGGACAACGAGACGTTCCGCCAAGCTGTCAAGGCGGCTAACCGGACGCAAATCATCATTGCTGGCCTCACCACTGACATCTGCACCACTTTCCTGGCTCTATCTCTCCGCCAGGCCGGCTTCTCGGTCTGGGCCAATGTTGAGGCTTTTGGGACGACGTCTGTTCTCGTGCGAGACGTCTCGAACGATCAGATGGCTAGGGCTGGTGTGCATACCGTCAGTCTGTTCTCGATTGCCTGCGATCTCATGAGAGACTGGAGGGGTGTTCCTGGCGCAAAGGAGATGATTCCTTGGATGGACAAGTACTTCCCTGCTTGGGGCTGTGTGGCTCGGGCTCACCGTGCAGCTATTGAGAACGGGACTGTCTTGCCCGGGAGTAAAAGACCACAGGATTATTCTTACTCTACGCTGCATGGATAGCATAAACTGACTACCTAAGATGTGGAGCAAAAGATGCATCACTGAAATTGGGTGGAGGTTGTCTTGAGCGCTGCGTGCACAGACGGCGAAGCAATAGATGTCAAGGAAAGAAATTGGTTAAAGACGCTTAGATAAGAAAAAGTTCAAGGTACCAGATGGATAACCATGTTAGCCTATTGTGGCAAATAGTTTCATTCCCCCCATGGATCACGAGGAGACATTCTAATGATCAGTAAATCTCTTGCCAAATGGAGATTATTAAGGCTTCACAGTTTGCTTGAGCGAGATGCCTGGTGTCATACCAAGTAAAGCCACAGGCAAGTTAGCTGCTGAGCTGAGCTGAGCTGAGCATTTGAATCTCTGTGACATAAATGATTCAATATTTAGAGTCTTTTCCGCATGTGCTCATAGAAAATGACTAGAAATAAAATGCTATTAGCAGTCGCAGGCGGACGACAACCCATCTTACGCTCAAAATCAATTCCTATCGCGAGCCAGCATGTTGAATTCTTTTTCTCTTCTCCGACGTTTAACTCTTGGGCTTTGTTGGATGGGACAACTGCTGCAGCCAAAAAGAAGCTTTAACTTCAGAGCATTTGTATTGCAATCTTTGCGTACTTGTTGGAACCGGAGAAGCTCTTCTGAGAGTCTGACTGGTATCATGTCAGCCGTAGACTGGAGTCACCCTCTTGAACGATCTTCTCCTGACCTGGATGACTCTGGTCGTTCTAGGTATGCTATGACAACTCGAATTTTGTCCCTTCTAATCCCATGACGCTCCCAACTATAGCACATGGATGGCTGCTGTTCTAAAAGTCCTCCTAGATGCAACTACTCAGTGCTCCAAGAGCTCGCCTTCGTGCAACAGGATCTCGGCAGCTTACGGTCGCCTCATAAAAATGCAATCGTGCCAACTTCAGAAAAATATAGCAGCTCCTTTGGGTTTCCTTACCTTGCGTATTGTATCAAAGAACACGTGATGATGATGCGTTTTCGTAAGAGGGATTCTTCTTGGGACGTTCTTCACCCCTCTATTCTAGCACCAATCAAGTTTCCTATAATACCGCTTGTTATATATAGAATTTCTATTTTACGAGCTAGGCGAGTTTTGGCGTAAAAGTGGGGATTGACGAATTTGACAGGTCTAAAACTGGAAGGTTAGTGGGGCTGCTGCTGCGATAATTGCGATTTATCTACGGAGTACTGCGCGGATGACAGAACATTGAACCAGACTCTGACTCTTTTGCTTACACCCACCGTAGCACTCAAGCGCCCAGCCGCATCTCCTCCGTTCTCTCCTCTAGCCAGCACTTCAGTTCATCTCCTACTTTATTTCTGTACACATATGGATTCTGGCCAATAAACGCCTACGCCGCCATACCTACAATTTTTCCCTCGACCCCTCGACATCTTATTTGCGCCGTTCCGAATTATCCGTAGCTATCTCTGGCGGGCTCTTCTTTCGAAGCGTATCTGGTCAACTGCGACGCCGACCTTGCCTTCACCACAGCGAGCTCGTTCTTCAGCCATGGCTCCCAAGAAGAAAGTTGCTGTCATGACCTCTGGGGGTGACTCCCCGGGCATGAACGGCGTTGTCCGCGCTGTTGTGCGAATGGCGATCCACATGGGCTGCGATGCATTCGCCGTCTACGAAGGATACGAAGGCTTAGTGCGCGGTGGCAACTTTATCAAGAAGATGGATTGGCATGATGTTCGAGGCTGGTTATCCGAGGGTGGCACTTTGATCGGTACCGCCCGATGCATGGCTTTTTACGAACGACCTGGGCGATTGACGGCCGCAAAAAACATGGTACTGAACGGGATTGATGCCTTGATTATCTGTGGAGGAGATGGCTCTCTTACTGGTGCTGACAAGTTTCGTGCCGAATGGCCATCTCTGCTGGAGGAGCTTGTCGCCAATGGTGAGCTATCCAAGGACCAAATTGCTCCTTATAAGCACCTCAACATCGTCGGTATCGTTGGCTCCATTGACAATGACCTTTCCGGCACCGATGCTACGATTGGTTGCTACTCCGCCCTTTCTCGAATTTGCGAAATGGTCGACTACATCGAAGCCACCGCCTCGTCCCATTCGCGCGCTTTTGTGATTGAGGTCATGGGGCGACATTGTGGGTGGCTGGCGCTCCTGGCCGGCGTGGCGACTGGCGCAGACTTTGTATTCATTCCAGAACGTCCTCAAGAGCACGACTGGAGAGAAGACATGTCTGTGGTCGTTAACAGACATCGACAAATAGGCAAACGAAAGACAATCGTCATTGTCGCGGAGGGTGCACGCGACAAAGATGGCAGCAAGATCAAGCCTGAAGAGATCAGAGATCTTCTCTCTGATAAGACGGAAGGCGGCCTCGGCCTGGACACGCGCATTACGACCTTGGGTCATGTCCAGCGAGGAGGAACAGCAGTGGCATACGACCGAGTGTTGTCGACTCTGCAAGGCGTGGAAGCAGTCAAGGCCGTCCTGGAGGCCACCCCCGAGACAGAAACTTGCTTCATCGCCATCAACGAGAACAAAATCGTGCGGAAGCCCCTCATGAGGGCGGTGCAGGAGACCAAGGAAGTGGCCAAGGCAGTCGAAAGCAAAGATTTCGACAAGGCCATGTCGCTGCGGGATACTGAATTCGCTGATCAGTACAACTCTTACATCACAACGACCAATGTCTTGGTGGATGACCACAAGCTACCAGAAAAGAGCGTTAGTAGATGCCATGACTCCTCCGTAGGCTGCTCACGGCCGCTAATCTATGCATATAGCGCATGAAGATTGGGTTTATCAACGTTGGCGCCCCAGCTGGCGGTATGAACGCGGCTGTCCGGGCAGCGGTTGCCTATTGCATCAGCAGAGGGCACGAACCCATTGCCATTCATAATGGATTTGCAGGCTTCGCTCGCCATCATGACGATAGGCCTCTTGGTTCCGTGCGACCATTCGACTGGTTGGAAGTGGACAGTTGGGCCAGCAAGGGTGGCTCTGAAATCGGCACAAACCGTGAGCTGCCGGAAGAGTCTGGCATGGAGCTTATTGCCAATCTGATCGAGCAAGACGAGTTTGATGCACTATTCATTGTCGGTGGCTTCGAGGCCTTTCACTCTGTGTCGCAGCTGCGAAAGGCCAGAGATCAGTATCCCTCGCTCTGCATTCCTATCTGCCTCCTGCCGGCCACCATCTCCAACAACGTCCCTGGCACAGAGTACTCGCTGGGTTCCAATACCTGTCTCAACGAGCTTGTCAACTACTGTGACAAGATCAAACAGTCTGCATCTGCGACCCGCCGCCGTGTGTTTGTTATTGAGACGCAAGGTGGCCGCTGTGGATACGTGGCTACTCTCAGTGGCTTGAGCGTCGGTGCTTCAGCCGTGTACATCCCGGAAGAAGGCATCAGCCTGGAAATGCTCAACGCGGATGTGAATCATTTGAAAGACGTCTTCAAGCGGGACAGGGGCCAGTCGCGTGCTGGTCGTCTGATCCTCGTCAACGAGAAGGCCAGCAAAGTGTACGATGCGAAGCTCATCGCCAGCATTATTCGGGATGAGGCCCACGATCGCTTTGAGAGCCGAGAGAGCATTCCAGGTCACGTTCAGCAGGGTGGCGTTCCGTCGCCCATGGACAGATGCCGAGCCGTCAGATTAGCCATCAAGTGTATTCAGCATCTGGAACAGTTCGGCCGAAATGCTCATAACCGCGTCAAGAAGGATCCGAACAGCACGAGCGTGATCGGCATCCAGGGCTCTGAGGTTGTCTTTACCCCGATGAAGATCCTCGAGGAGCAAGGCACCGACTGGCCGAACAGGCGGCCCAAGGTGGCTCACTGGCTTGCCCTGCGCAGCGTGGTGGACATTCTGGGCGGACGGCCTGACTATCCGCGGCCGGAAAAGAGTTTGGCTGGCCTGATTGCCAAAGATACCAAGAGAGGTCTTGCTTAGAGGTTGTCGTGGGGCAATGAAATGACTGAAATGACACAAATTTGTTTAGTATGCGACAGAGTTTTTCCGTAGTATAGTAGCCCTATGCAGAAAGTAGCTTGTTAGAAAGCCGTGATTCCACGCATTCAGACCATACGACTCTCGCCTTTCTACGACTAGTGGTTGCTGTACTCTACATTCAGTATGTAATTCTAGGCTAGAGCACTAAGAATGTCTTGGCTGTATGTAGATACCTCAGCAAGCCGCTAGCCAGTGATAGGGTTATCTACCTACGTATTAAGACCGGCCAGCGACGACTTGAAAAGAGCTCCGTAATAATAAGTGCTTTGCAAGGGTCTGTAACAGACATCATCAAGCAACAAGTCTCATAAGGACTCTTGCAGGAGTTGTGTCCAAAACCACTGACTGAATTCACCATCTCTGTACAAGCGCTTGTCCAGTGGTCAGAGTTATCGAACTCTTGCCAAGAATGGACGTGGCATGCGATAGTGCCTGGACTACCCATCATAAGTTAGCATAGATCCAGCCGATATACCCTCTTTTGAGACGGAATAGAGGGAGGACTTATAATATATACACTAAAGGGTCCTAGCTTTAATGTCTCGCTGAAGAAGAGGGTGCTCCTACAGTATCCTCACTTGAGGGCAAATGTTAGCAAGCAAAGAATACTACATCTGCAATTTAACGATCACCAACTTTTCGGGTGCTTTATTTGTAATATCAGCAACACAAAAAAAAAAACATAAATTCTTGCGCAGCTATCACGAACTTTGTATCGCTGTAATGCCAATAGAGGCCAATATCATCAGTAGAGTGATAGTATGGGCATATGTAGGACCATATTATAATAGTCAAAGTACCATTTTTAAAGCTCAAAACATGATGGGAGGTCAAAATAGAAGCTCCATCTCAACAGTGGACGCCTATTGCGCGAATATCTTGTTGTACACACATGGATGAATGACGGACATTTATACGACCGGCTGCTGATAGGTGAACATACCTGTCACCGACCTGCTTGCTCACTACGCGCACTGAAATTGTGAGCTGTCCGATAAGCTCTTCGTAACTCGAATGCTTTATGGCACATGGATTGTGGTGTAAGATAGTGTATAAGAAGTATTCTATAAGCTCTGTGCTTAATTGAACCGGTATCCCCTGTCGGTACGAGAGTGTTGTAGTATCAGCACTAAAGAGATTTATACCGGAGACCGAGTGATCGGCAGCTGGTGCCTGATTTCACCGTGATCATTTCTCCTTTTCGTGCTCCTTCTCTTCATCCTTCTTCTCTCCAGGCTCCGTCACTTGATGCTTCTTCCTTTTGTCCCTTGTGTTCTTGGCGGTTGAGCTGATTAGTGGCAGAATTGGGTCATTGGCGATGGCTTGAGATGGCAACTGATAACCATTGATGTGAGTGCCGTCCAGTTTCCTGGCGGTCCAAGCCGCTCTCGCGGAACTATCGGCGAGTCGCTCGGCTTCGGCCCGTTCGTCGAGGGCAAGAAGCCTAATAACAAATTTCAATGCACATACAACGCGCAGTAAGGGATCTTGTAAGTCATACCATTCTTCATGCCAGAACGCGGCCGGCAAGTCAGCTCTGCTTGTAGCTAGGGCGTAGTATCGCCTCCCGTCATGATTCTCGTGAGACGAGTAATGGTTATTGACCATAACCTCATTTATCTCCCAAAGTTGCTTGACCTCGGCCTCCTCGCTCATATTTCTGGGGGTTTTCTCTTCTAGAAGAGAAAACGCAAGCGTGTCAAAATTGCGTGTGGATTTCTGTCGATTTCTGAAAATTGTGAAAGTTGTGAGTGATGTACTTGATGCGGAGAGCACAAGGCGGGATTTCGACTGTAACATGGGATTCCGAGGTCTTCCCCGCGCGTGACTCATTCCATATGTTGATTGGGCCACGATCTAATATTTCTGCCCGTTCTGCAATTGCTCGGCGATCGGCCCAGAACATGGGGTCAACTCCACTGAGCCAACAAGTATTATTGAATAGCTGGCTTGGATCTTCAGGTGTATGGTGAAGTATACAGTATCAAGAATATGAAGAATATCGAAGAGAATTTTCTGAAAAAGGGTTTGTTTGGTGCTAACTTGGAAGTCATCACGTCCTCTTGCTGCCGGCAAGGCCCCAATGGCGTACCACCGGCATGTCCGTCCACTGAATCAGTGAAATATAAATACCTACGATACACGCCAATGTACACAATGGCAAAAGTATTCACAAGTGTCAGTGTTACTACAAAGAGATATCTCGGACGCGTCACAACCTCACCGAGATTTTCGTGCTCTCCGGTTACCGAAGGTCGCCTCCGGTTCGAGTGTGACCAGCGTGAGGCCGTATCATTAAACCACCCAGCGGCCCATTATTATTTGATTACGCTAGGCTAGCTAGTACATCTATCTCTCTATCCTTAGGAAAACCTGTAGCAGGGGAGAAAGACCTAAGTGCTCCTATACACCCAGCGGCCCATGGCTCTGCATATAATTATGTACAGAAACATCAATGGCAGGTGCTACTGCGTGCAGGGCGGATTCCCGAACATGCAGCAGCAACTAAGCCTTAGCCTAAGCCGGAGGGTGTACTCTGTGCTCTTTCTGTACTTTCTAAACACCACCGCGTGTTAACCGCGATTCTCATACCGGCCGGCCTTAAACCCGTATTTGTTGTACGTTATATTCCGTATGGGGTAAGTGGGGGGGGGGGGGGGTCTAACCGAACGTTTGGTGTGGCGTCGCCACGTTGCAACTTCGGAGAGTTACAATAAAAAGTCCAAGCAAGTGCCCGAGGTACAGCGAGGTACAAAGAAACACGTCACATACATCACACATCGTGGCTATAACGCGGTCAGAGGTAGCAGTTGCGGCTGTTCAGAAGTACCTGCGAAGTATCCTAGATACCTAGGTAGGTACCTACATGTGCCTCCTTCCCTCATTCAAAAAGAGCTGCTGGGTAACTCCGTGTCACGTGCACGTGCGCGCACCCAGAGAGAGAGCGGATACCGCTAGCCTAAGGTGCAATGTTGCAACACTGGTGGATCTTTTGGTCTATTGGCTTAGGCGTCTGGCCGACTGACCTGACCTGACTAACTGTGGGTCCTAGTGGCGTTAAATAGCTCTTTTCATTAGTCCCTTTAATTCTAAATTAACCAGGCATCTAAAATAGAAAATAAAATGAGAATAAAAATATCTAAAATATCTAAAAATAAAAATAAAAATAAAAATAAAATAGCTAAAATATAATAAAGCTAATATTAGAACTAGTAGCATTGGGTAGCTTCGAGCTGACAACCTGCACGCTAATTAGTGGAGGTGGGTCGGATACATAGTTGACCCAGAACCCCGACTGGGCTCCACACCGCTACAATGCCTCTATCCCCACGAGCCTCCTGCGGCCGACGATAGCTTCCTTCTTCCCTCTTCATAGATCAATATACTCGTTACAACCCGTACGCACTAGTGCATACACACCTGTTCCCTTGGTCCTCCTAACAGCTAATCAGTACTTTATATATTTTTCTTATGTTTTTTTAGATTTTTTTTAGATTCTTTAAGGTAATAGAATAGTATAATACAGTAGTATAGGGGTAGTGTGGGACTAATGTAGGGTTAATTTTGGGCAGCTAAAATCCCTTACCTAATTGGTTAAAAAGTCTCTACGTTAGGACCCCCAGTTTGGTCTGGCCAGTGACCCTGTTCCATAGCTTGTAGTAGTCTGAGAAGGATTGACCTGATGCTTGTCGCAGGTCCAGCAGCGCTCTAGTTGCTTCTGAGCAGCGCACGTCCTCATCCATGGTTCCGGTCTTGAGCCACTTCTTGAAGTCCTTGTATGTAAAGTTGCTTAGGTCAAGGGCATCCTCGTCATCCTCATCCCCAGCGTATTGATACCATTGTCGCCGCACATCCCCTACGAGGCAGCTAATAGCATGCGACAGCTTAGCTGTATCATTCTAGAAGTTAATATCTGCGTTAAAGGTCTAGCGGAGGTCTTGAAGAAATAGGTTGACATTTTCAGACAAGCCGCGAGCGAGCAACGACACACCAGCTAGGACCGACAGGGACCCAATAATTTCCCACCGGAGCTTTTAGCTGAATCCAGTAAAGTCACTTTTAGTGTGATCTATATATAGATATACTCTAGAGGTTTCTTTCTATACTAGTTAGTTATATATCAGTGTTGGAAGCGTAAGATGTAACACCTAAGCTAATAGACTAATAGATCTACTAATATTACAATCCTTGCCCTTATTAAGGCCACACACACGCATAATAATAGTATAATTGTAGTACTAG
Organism: Atkinsonella texensis; assembly: GCA_001008035.1. Taxonomy (NCBI): domain Eukaryota; kingdom Fungi; phylum Ascomycota; class Sordariomycetes; order Hypocreales; family Clavicipitaceae; genus Atkinsonella; species Atkinsonella texensis. The sequence continues at coordinate 70,380 of KQ061748.1, read as the reverse complement.
TTAACTAGGCTAGCGGTATCCGCTCTAGGTACGGAAGTGTATAAACATGAGAAGTACTTTACCACTAAAAATAGGTACCTAGGCAGACTCTTCCTAACTCAGCTAGGTCTAGTGGGAAATGGATGTGCCCCTGTCCAGGGCACCTGACTGCAAGGGGCCACAAGGTCGCAACGACTGAGTTGTCAGCGAATCAAGAACATAACCGCGGTACTAGCTGACTAGGCTCTCTCTGGGTGCGCGCACGTGCACGTAACCGCAATCCGCAACCTGTAATCTAAAACAGGGACTTCGGTGTGGCTCGTGGCTGTGGCTGTCTGTGGCTTTTCCACGTTGCCCGCACCTCATACTCCGTGACATACTCCGTGCTTATAGCTAGCTTTCATTCCTGGTTGTCACCTACATTATAAATGGGCAAGACAGCATAATTGAATTCGTGATACCGGCGCTGATCATGGACGCGACTAATTCTGACGAAAAACTCGACACGTCTGCCATGAGCAGTGCTGCCGAGGAAACTGAAACCTCTTCCCTGCCACGCGACCAAATCTCCCTCCCTTCCAAACCCCCTTCGGTCCATGGCGAGGATCCGCAGGAACGCAGCGAGCCTACAATTACCATTCCGAAATCAACGACTCTTCCGCTTCTCCGGGGCAATATCAGTCTTGAAGATGCGCTAGAGGAAGACGACAATATCCTGACCCGGTTGCAATATCCAGAGCAAAAGAAACGGTTTTGGAGTTCACTGTATGCACGCAAAGCTGAGATAGAATCAATGATTTGCTGCCAATTGGGAGTTGATTGGTGCCACCTATGTGTTAGGGAGACATGGAGATCAGGCAGCTTTAATATAGCCATACCTGTTCTTTTGCGATTTGGTAAATCTGTCTTTCTGCGCATACCACTCCCCTACAAGGTTGGTGAAGAGAACGCCCCAGGAAACTTGGACGAGAAATTACGCACAGAAATCGCAACCTATATTTGGCTTGAGGAAAACTGCCCGGATGTCCCGATTCCGAGGTTGTATGCCTTCGGCTTTTCTGACGGATCTGTAGTAGGTCAGACGTTATGCCTCTCTTTTCTTTGTATGGGGACTAATTTTATCTAGTTCACAAATCCAGGTAACAGTCCGCTCGTCACCAGGAAAATATGGGAGATACGGAGATGGATTCTCAAATTACTAGGTCGACCAGTTCCATCTCTTTATGTACAGCGTGGATGCGGCCATCCGTTGGAGACAGGTTATCTCATCATAAGTCGAGCTGAGGGAAAAATGCTTTCCCTGTCATGGGCAGAACATTGCCACGATAAATCATACCGAGAGAGGTTATTTCGCGGCCTTGCGAACGTCTCATTATCAATGAACAGGATTCCTCTACCGCGCATCGGCTCACTGACCATGCTTCCTAATGGCTGTATCGCTCTATCAAACAGACCACTTAGTGTATACTTCCTGATGCTGGAGAACGAGGGCATTCCATGCGGCATCCCGCGACAGAGGACATATGCAGCAGTCGAGCCCTACTTATTAGATATGCTTTCTTTCCAGGACAACAAGATACTTCATCAGCCGAACGCAATTCATGACCAAGAAGATGGCGAGCGCCAGCTCGCGGCCCTCACGGGTCTACGAGCTGTTATGCACCGATTTATTAATCCCGAATACCGCGAGGGCCCATTCTACTTGAGTTTGACCGATCTTCATCAATCGAACATCTTTGTTGATGAGCAATGGAACATCCAGACGGTAATTGACCTCGAATGGGCACACACACACCCGATAGAAATGCAAACGCCGCCATATTGGCTTACATCAAGGCCCGTTGACGGCTTCAAGGACGCAGATGCCATAGCCGAGTATGAAGCCATTCTCGAAGAGTACTTCAGTATCTACGCGGCGGAAGAGACGCGGCGGAATGGTGTTATCACTGAGACGCCAATCAAGCGACATGTATGGAAGAGCGGTGGCTTCTGGTATTTCAATGCAGTCATGGTTCCAAAGGGCATGTACAACTTATTCAATCGGCATGTCCAGGCTCTTTTCAACAAGAAACATCGCGAAATGTCCATATTCGACGAGGTGTTCTTCTGGTACTGGGGGCAAAATGCTGCAGAGACGATAAGTGCAAAGCTCAAAGATCACGAAGAGTATCTTGAAAATTTAAAGCGGGCTTTTGGGCACTCATAGAGGGGGATCATTAGAAGTTGCACCGACTTGTTGTAGGTTCGTCATTAGCTCTGAAGGGCCATAGATCGCATCTTCACAGATACGCCTAAACTGCAAATGGGGGATAGGCAGCAGCCATAATGCTTCAACAGCTTATATAAAGAGGCACACTATATATCCTGGAAGAAAAAATTACTTGAGTAACTTGCCAAGCATGCTACAGTTGCGATTTATCTGTGTCAATAGAATAGGTCTCACAGAAAAAGATAAGAGCAGCCAGGCTGATTGTTTGGCTTGATTACGTTTACAAGATAGTGCGATGAAAAAGAATGCTCTTACTTGGAACAAACTTGTAGCTACGAGCGTTAATTATTCAAGATGGAAGCAGCATGGTTGGAATGAGTTTCTGTGCTTATTTCTCTGTGGTAGATGTAACTAAGGCAGACACTGACAGGGACGAGTGATGGCAAGGGTACGCAGTAATGGCGGCTGCTGTACATGGGGCCTTCGGAGCTGAATCCCTTAACAAGGTGATATATATCCTCTTCGGCCATTCAACCTGGGTAAGTGGCAGCATGAATCGAGCCTGTCCGCGTATTTGAAATATACATGAAACGTATGCGACGAATGAGAAGAGCCTGCCAGCACGGGAGTTTCCAAATGCAAAAGCCATAATTCTCGCCTGCAGAAACCCAAACCGCTCAGAACTGAGCAATCATGGTCCCGGTCATCAAACAGGTGAATAGATGGTATTGTAGAACAGCGGTTACAGTCACGTGAGCATGTGAATTTGCCGGCCTGAGCTGCACCCAGCTGGCGGCCAATCACGGGAGCTCCACCGTGAAGCTCCAACTCTCACAGTCAGCTTGACGGACTTCACAGCCCATCGCCAAAGCCACAAAGCGTTCGCCCAACTAGATACCCCCAAAGTATGGCATCGCGCTCCCGTTCGCCGCCCAGGGGCCGGCCTCGATCGCTCACTCGCTCCATATCGCCTCGCTCAGACGCCTCGCGCTCCCCCGCGCGCCAGCGACGACACGACTCTCGCAGCCCTTCGCGTTCGATAACGCCGCCGCGTCGCAACGGCAGATTCAGGAACGGCAGTCGCAGCTGGAGCCGAGGTCAAGGCCGCGATGGCCGCGATGGGAGTGAGCCCCCGGTGGGCAGAAGCACAAAGGTCTGTCGATTCCGAAACCAAGAATTAAAAAAAAAAAACAAGGCTAGCATTTGGGTTTCTAAATACACCCCTGTTCAAAACAGATTGTGGTAGAGCGGTTGTCCAAGAATATCAACGAGGATCATCTGTACGAGATATTCGGCCAATTCGGACCTATCAAAGATCTTGATCTCCCCATCAACAGAACTTGTAAGCTAATTCTTGAGAAACCCGGCTGTTTTGAATCGTCCGTTACTACAATACAAGTTTTGAAATCTTCCAACGGGGGGAGGGGGCAGCGTGGCTGATGTACACTTTTCTGCAGTCGGTACCAATCGGGGAACTGCATATATTCTCTACGACCACGAAGGCGATGCCGAAGCAGCCATTTCGCATATGCACGAGGCTCAGGTCGATGGCGCCGTCGTGAACGTGTCTATTGTTCTGCCGCGGAGAAGGCTATCACCACCTCCTCCCACAGCTCGCCGCGGTGCCAACATCGACCCCCGAATTCCCTTGTCAGGTTCTCGCGGCGGCGGCGGATTTCACTCCGCGGGTGGCCGTCGCCGACTGTCACCGCCTCCAAGTCGGTACGGCCCCCGATCCGACGTGTACAGACCATCGTCTAGACCGCCTTCCAGGTCGCCCGCTAGTCCAGCTCCCTCTCGCGGGGGTGGCGCCAGGTACCGCAGCCGATCTGCCGCACCGTACTCCTCCCGGTCGAGATCCAGGTCGCCTGCTCCGCGAAGAAGGGGTGGAGGGAGTGGTAAAGGGAGTGGCAGGCACGACAACGCCGACGACAGACGACGCACCCGGAGCCGCAGCCGCAGCTTCGATAGCTACGGTGACCGCAGTCGAACGCGAAGTCCTCGAGGCTATCGCTAAATGGCGCTTTGCCAAAAATGTACTTCTATGCGGATTTGTAACGATGGATCATAAGGGCTTGTTGTGGTGGCGTTTTGGCGTCAACTAGGATGATGTCGCTCTCGAGGACTCGGCTCTGACATTGGGAGAAAACGAAACCTGTGAAGATAATCAAGGGCGGTAGACATGACCATTGTAGCGGCCAGACGTTGCATTAGGCTGTCTTGACCAGAGGACCTACTCGGGATATTGTAGTTCAGGGGGGGGGGAATGGCTGTAGGTCTTCAACGCTATGGTTGGAAGACTTGATAATTCCAATCTCGAGGCTGCTGCTGTCCTTGTTTTTTACATACTGTCAAAGCAGAGAGTGAGTTCAGTGCGTGGCTACCTAGGCCGGAAGACAACAAGGGTCAAGGTTGCAAAATTATCGTGGAGAACATTCAGTATTAAGGGGTATCATAATCTACAGTACCCGTCTCTGCCGATAGCACGCCCAATTATGATTATAAAAAGTTCCACATTTCTCTACCAAGCCCTTTCATCAAGGATTTCGCAAATTGGGGTTTCTTTTACAACATGACCATGCCCGCACCTAAACCAAGCATGCCTATGGCAGCACCGGCCACATGCGCCGTACACTTGGGTCCGATGCCCTTGGAAGTGCTGTGATGCAGAGAGCTTGTGCTTGTGCTTGTGCTTGTTGCCGACATGGACACATTGCTACTCGTGACGGGACAGTCTGCCGTGCACGGCAAAGCCGTGGTGAATGCGCCGGAAGCGGTCGAGACAGGCCAGACTGGTGGCTGGGTGGGAATGTTGGGATTGGGAACAACAGCCTCGACATCGGGGTTCAGAACGTTGCCGATGATGTGCATGACGCCATTGGCGAGCAAGATGTCCGGCTGGACAATCTGAGCGGAATTGACGTACTTGTTGTTGCCGTCCTGGCGAATCGTGATCTGGGCGGCGTTGGCGCCAGACGCATCCTTTGCCAGAGTCGAGTAGCTGGTCCCGTTGATGAGGGAGTTGAAGTCGAGCACGCGATTGGGAATGATGTGGTAGTTCATGATGCGGGCCAACTGGGTGGCGTTCAGACCCTGGAGCGTGCCGCCGACGGCTTTGAAAGCGTTCGTGGATGGCGCAAAGATGGTGACGTTCTTCTCGTAGGCAATGTCGGGCATCAATTTCGCTGCGTACAGGCTGCCTAGGAAGGACTGGGCCTGGAAGGCGAAGGCCGTCTTGTCGATCTGCGTGGGGGGCACGAGCAGATTGTCTACGATCTGGATCAGGCCGCCCGTGAAGGGGATGTCGGAGTCGGTGACGGTGCAGCGTGCTCCTTGGCCGCTAGTGAAGATGACTGAGTCGCTCTGCTTGTTGATGAGAACGCCTTGGCCGGTCGTGACATTCGTGTAAGCCGTGTTGGTGAGGCTGGTTGTCTCAAAGTACGTCGGGCCTTCCCTGAGGCCCCCGATGGCGACGGTCCCCTTGAGGATGTGGTACTGGAGGAGGGGAATAGTCTTGTCCTTGTTCTCCGGGTCCCATAGACCGTTGAGTGCTGTGTAGGGTATATTGTCGATTGCTGCGTTGGAAGGGGCGGCAATCTGTTCTAGCATTAGCATCCCATCACGAGTTTCTAGGGGAAGGCCATGCGGATGCTAGCTCAGCTTGCGGCATGAAAGCAACTTCAGAGGCTAATGCATCATCTTGTTCCGATGAGAGGGAAAACAAAAAAACTTGCCGTCACGCCACTGTAGCTGGGCAATTGCAGGAGGACATCAGGAAACTTCTGTAAAAATAAAAAAAATAAAAATTAGCAACCGTCAGCAACGCCGTCATGCCAAGCAATTAACCCTCCTTCACGATGGCTGGCCAATGCAGCCAGCCCTCACGGCGATGGAAAGAAAAACATACCTTGATCAAGTCATAGAACTTGCTCAGGTCCTTCTTCCCAGCAAGCACAGCGCCCAAGTCTCTACTGTCATTAGCCCATCCGCCAGCCGCCAGAGAAGCCAGACCCAGCACAGCTCTGAGGATCATGACGGCGATATGAATAGAATCGGCGGGCTTTCGACGGGGTCGACGGCGCGGAAAACAAGTCCTGCTCGCAGGCAAGTTGGAAACGGAGCCGGAGTGAAAAGAGCTCTGCGCTCATCAGGCAAAGAAAGATGGCACCCTGCGTTCTGCTTTCGCGCCCGGACCCGGTCAGGATTAATAATGAAATAATGAAGCCTTCGGGTTTGTGAAGTCTAGAAAGGGAAAATGCAAAGAGATGCGAAACACAGAAAATAACGATTTTTACCAGCACCCTTCCCTTATCGGAACATTAATGCGGCACTCGAAATAAAAAGCACGATGACCAAAAAAAAAAAAAAAAGGCGCGATGTAGTTGGACGGGCGCCTGTTCCGTTTCACAGCAACGGGACGGCTGGCGGGCAGCTACTCCCAGGGTGGCAGCATCATAGCGACTGGACAATTAAATTACCGCCCTACATAATATGTATGTACGAGGCATCCAGATCCATAGGGGGTGGTCCGTACTCGGTCGGTATAACAAGAAGCTTCGTGGAGCCACGACAACGTTGACTTGGCCCGAAACGGCACGGCACGACACGGCACTGTTTGGCGGTGCCATTGATGGTTAGAGAATGAACACCAAGTACTCCGTAGGTACATACATACATACATACCCACTCCATCTCCGGTTGAATGCCTCTGGACCACCTCTGTTTTTGCTTGCTGTCATGTCCACTGGCCCCTGTTACTGGGCCAGATTAGACGCTGCGTGCCGTTCTTCCGTTATCGCTGTCGACTGGCCCTTTTCAAACAACAACAAGTTGGACATGACGATGTACACGAGTACGGGGTTAACAGCGGCCGGCTGAAACAGGGCTGGCAAAGGGTCTGGTGCCAGGTGCTGCACTCCGTAAAGAGATAACGAGGCAGGCAGGATCCAGGAACAACCCCCCAAGTGGGGGCAGACTTGCGGACTTGATTGGCAATAGGAAGGCACGACCGTGTACCCCGCCGACTCGCCGAAATACGAAGTGACCTACAGCGACAACTGAGCCCAGAACTCGATCCGCCAAGCCCTGCATTTCGCCATTTTCACTCCAGCCATTTACCTGGCATGGCTTCCCCTGCGAGACAAGCAATGAGTAGCCCCTTCCCCCCCGGGCGCTGCAGTGTGTATGTGGCAGGTAGGTGCTTTTGTGCTTGGCCTCTCCGTTCTTTGTGCGACGATACGATGATAATTACGGGACGGAGCAACTAGGCCCCCACACACTCGAGACAATATTCCGCATCTCGGCCGGGTATCTTTATGCACAAGGAGCTTAGCTGACAGGTCGGTTAATACGATTTCGAAGCCAGCCGCATGCTCAACGGCCGGTGTGATGCTCGGGTCGCGATCCGCGGGTTGTCATGCGGCAGGACGCCGTATGTAGCAAATCACAACTGGGAGTTAGCATGCAGTCAAGTCGGTTTTTTTTTTTTTTTAATGTGATGGACGACATAATATCCCGCGGTGTGGG
>KQ061748.1:0-51636 GCA_001008035.1 Atkinsonella texensis | reverse complement strand
CACCCCCCGCCCCCATGTTCCCCTTGCTGGAACCCTTTTTTTTTTTTTTTTTTTTTTTTTTTCCGCCAAGCGGTCAACGGACAATCCATGACAAGCCACATTTTTGCTGCCGCCTTCTTCATCGGGATGGTGCGTGCGCTGCTTGTTTGGCGCTTCCTACTAGCTAGGGGCAAGCTCCACTTAAACCCTCGCGGGCCAAGAAAAAAAAAAACGTGGACGAACGACGCCGTGGTGGCTTGTCTTGTCTCTCCCGCAGACGCCCCCTCTTTTCTTTTTCTTGTCTCTCCTCTCTCTCTTATCCGCCACCTCGCCTTCTCTTGACGCACGCCCCCTGAGCATCAATCCAATCCAATTCAGTTCGAGCACGAGCACGAGCACGAGCACGAGCACGAGCCCAAAGTCCCCAAGTCCACTCAATCATCTCCCGCGGCCGCGGCCCGGCCGGATCAGCTCCAGCTCCAGCTCTCCACCACCAGACGACCAGCTTCAAGGCCTCATGCCTCTGTTTCTTATCGACAGGCCCCCAATGGACTGGCTCGCCTTTGCTTGGGGCGCCGTGTTCACGGCTCGTATCCTATGCGTGTACGAATATCATTCCGGCTCCTCGTCGTCTCCGTCCCTCTCGCCCCTTACCGCGATGCCAGAGGGCTGACCTGCTTGAATTCTCGACAATTTCTCCAGTACATAACCGAGTACGGAGCACACCACTCTTTAATACCATCGGACATCCCGTCCTATTTCCCGCTTCTCCAGTTGAACCGGCCAAGACGGAATGCTAAGGATAACAATCCCCCCCACAGCATCGCATCTGGCAGCTTGGCATTGACAACCAACCGACCTCCGGCGAGCCTGAAGCAATCGCCAGCAACGAGCAGGCATCCTGCCCACCGCACACACCCCCCCTCCCTGTCGATTGACTTTCTCTCCAGTGCAGGTCCCTACAAGTCTTCAAGCAAGCGGTTCGGTTGGGTATTAAAAAAGATCGAGCTAATGTCCAAGATCTTGCAAGTCACTCAACCACTCCCCCCCCTACCTTCAGCGCTACACGGCCTGCATGGTTATCGCTGGCGCTCCTTGTCATCTTCGACCGTAGCCTTGCTTGCCTCTTTTTTTCCATTTCTGCTCCCCGCCTGTCTTCACTTGTACATCATTCTCCTCCTGTTCTTTATGGTCATTGTCGAACGGCTTGCTCAGTCTTCCATTGCAAGGCGAGCTCATCCGCCTTCTAATACCCCTTTGGAGCTTTCACATTCGTTTTGTCGTGTTCGTGAAAGTCATTCTAAGACGAGAGCCTAGTTGATTTTCACTCGTTACCATATCCACGGTAATCCATCTCTAGTCTCACATACATCGCCGTCTCGTTATACATGCATCACTCCCGCCGGTTTGAATCTCAGTCGCAGATACACCAACAGCACGATAGTGCGCACACATTCTTTCTCGACCCGGAAGCTCTCCAACAGCTCGTGGCCTCGTCCGCGTTGCGCATTTCCTTCGTTGCGCAGAGGAACATCTCGAAGGCTTCTTGTGCATCCTAGAGTGGTCCGCAATCGTATAATTTGCCATGGGTCTTTCCAATTACTTCAAGGCTAGCGGCCAGCCTAAGCCTAAGCCTGCCGCTCAACCACAAACTGATAATGAATCATGGCGGCCAAAAAGCAATCAACAACAACCTTCGGCCGTTGCAGAAAAACCTTCGTCTTCAACAATGAGCAATAGCAACGAGATGGAGCTTCTGCCGCCAACGGCCCGATTTCACTCACGACCTGAGTCCATTTCAGGCCGCTCCGACCGGTCCACCCCATCAACTGCTGCTAGCTCCATGTTTCTCGACGACATCAAGCATGAGGTTATGGTCAATTACTTATATCAGCAGCAATGTTCCCAGCTCTGGGTCAGTGACGGCTCCGGAGAGGTTGAAGGTGTTCTGCTTCGCAAGGTCCGTGGCCAGTACATGGCCTGCCCTCCTCAGTTGGGCAACTCGCCGTTTGCCATGGCTTGCACAACAATGAATTTGCAGTGCGCCATGACTGTCAACTCTCGTGTCATCAAGACCTTTCTTCAGTGGTCTCCTGATGCCGTAGATGTGCCCCTGATGAATGGCCTTAGAGTTCAGATTCTTCCCACCATTGACGATCTTCCCAGGGCACGAAAGCACCAGTTTGCTGCTTTTGTTGCTTCCGAGGGCCTTCTGATTGTATGGGATGACGATCCGATGCATATCCTGCAACGCGCCAAAGCTATCGAATCAGAGCTCATGGAACTCGTTTGGAAAGCCGGCAACGTTGATGATGAGGACGAGGAAAAGAAAGGTGCCAATGTCGCTGAGGCCGAGATTGACGAGGAAAGCGGTGAGGTCAAACCGGAGAAGCGTCCGGTCCACTTGCAAAACACTGTCTTGGTCTCTCTGACCTTGATTCTGGTTACTGTATCTCTTGGCGCTGCCTGGCGTGAGCTGGCCATCGAAGTGTCTGTCGATGGAAACTTTATCCGATTGGCACTCGTTGCGCTGTCTCCGCTCCAAATCTTCTTCACTCTTTTCTTCGCTCAGGTCATTGTCGGTTGTTTGGCTCAGATATTTGGTCCCATTCGTCAGCTCACCATCAACTCCAGGTTTTACTCTGCGAGACCTCCACCACGACTGCAGAGTTCAATCCTGCCTCATGTCACCATTCAATGTCCTGTGTACAAGGAAGGTCTGCAAGGTGTCATCATGCCCACCGTCAAGTCCATCAAGCAGGCCATGTCGACATACGAATTGCAGGGCGGTTCTGCCAACATGTTTGTCAATGACGATGGCCTGCAGCTCATTTCGGAAGAGGACCGTCGTGCTCGCATCGAGTTCTATGCCGACAACAGCATTGGCTGGGTCGCCCGTCCCAAGCATGGCGAGAATGGATTTGTCCGCAAAGGAAAGTTCAAGAAGGCCTCCAACATGAATTTTGCTCTCATGATCTCGTGCAAGGTGGAGGAAAAACTCCAAGCCATCAATCGCCCTCCGGAGTGGAGTCAGCATGACGAAGCTCGAGCGTACGAGCAGGCCCTCAAGGAGGTTCTCGAGGCCGATAAACGCGCTTGGGCTGACGGCAACATTCGTGTCGGCGATTACATCCTCCTGATTGATTCCGATACCCGTGTTCCGGCTGACTGTTTCCTCGACGCCGTTTCCGAAATGGAGCAATCGCCCGACGTTGGCATCATGCAGTTCTCTTCCGGCGTCATGCAAGTTGTGCACACCTATTTCGAGAACGGCATTACCTTCTTCACGAACCTCATTTACTCAGCTATTCGATATACTGTATCCAATGGTGATGTGGCGCCATTCGTCGGCCACAATGCCATCCTTCGCTGGTCAGCTATCCAGCAAGTCTCATACCAAGACGAGGACGGCTACGACAAGTTCTGGTCCGAAAGCCACGTGTCTGAGGATTTCGATATGTCGCTTCGCTTGCAGTGCAACGGCTATATCATTCGACTGGCTGCTTGGGCCGGTGACGGTTTCAAAGAGGGCGTGTCTCTTACCGTGTATGACGAGCTTGCCCGATGGGAGAAGTATGCCTACGGCTGCAATGAACTTCTTTTCCATCCTATCCGCACCTGGCTCTGGCGTGGACCCTTTACACCACTCTTCCGACGCTTCCTATTCTCCAACATTCGCTTCACCTCCAAAATCACCGTCGTCTCTTACATTGGCACGTACTATGCCATCGGCGCCGCCTGGATCATGACCGCCATCAACTACTTCCTCATGGGCTGGTTCAACGGCTATCTCGATAAGTACTATGTCGACTCGTGGAAGGTTTGGTTTTCCATCATTATCGTCTTCAATGGCCTCGGCAACATTGCTCTTGCCGTGATGCGGTATCGTGTGGGTGAGCAGAACCTGCTGTACGCGCTATTTGAGAATTTCAAATGGACCTTCACGCTTGCCATCTTCTTGGGCGGGCTGTCGCTTCACGTCAGCCAAGCGCTCTTGGCTCATATGTTTGAGATCAACATGACCTGGGGCGCGACCAGCAAGGAAGCCGAGTTTTCGAACTTCTTCATCGAGGTTCCCAAGGTTTTGAAAAAGGTGAGAGTGATTTTCATCCATATCCTTTTTGTTTTCCTTACGCCCTTTATTTATTTCATATATCCCTTTTCCGCCATGGAATTCCGGAAAGGAAGATCATGATTAAGCGGGGCTTTATGGAATGTCGAACCCCGTGGGGGGTTCACTTCTGTTGCTGAACCTTGAATGTTCGCCCAATCCCGAAAAGGACGGCATTGCTAATTGTTATTTCATCCTAGTTCAAATTCTCCATGGTGTTCTCAGTAATTACCATTGCTGGCATGGTCATCCTGGCCGTCGCCCCATTTGTTCCTCACGACTGGCGCATCACTGACTTTGTCGCCATCCTGCCCATGTCGACTGTCGCCGCCAGTCACTTCTTGCTGCCATTGGCGCTGAACCCCGCCCTCATGACATTCTCGTGGTAGAGACAAAGCTCCCATCCAGCGCAGGAATCCCTATACTGGGACAACATTCCAATGCCATTCCTCCCCCTCAACATTGCACAGCAAAAGTCACATATTTGACAAAAACACTAACAAGACTGCATCATCTACCACCATCATCTAAATCCGACGAGACTTGGTAATAGACGGGGCCAGGAGTTTCAAGGTGTTTTGAATTTTTTGCAATTTCACGTTGTCATGACCTAGATTCGGCAATCCGGCAGTAGGCCCGGTTCCCTTTAATAGACAGTCCAGGGCAAAGTGTCCCTTGGCACGGCCCGTCGCGAAAGCCGGGCAGTGACGTGCGGACGGTCCGGGCTTTTGTAGAAATTTGCGAAAGGGACATGGATCCGGGCTGGATGGTACATATTGAGCAGTCGGTACATGAAAGTGGTGAAATATAACTGATGGATCTTGATGCTGCTACGTAAATGACAGCTGCTCCTATGATTCGTGCATTGTGTCAACAGGACACGTGAATAGTGCATATTCATAGCGGATAAAACGATGTGCTCCCACAGTTCGTGCATTACATCGTCAACGTGGGTGGCATGTGAACAAGTCGAATTTCATAACAGACCAAAAGCTCCATCTATTCTGCTTTTATCGACGCCCATGGCGCACAACAAGTACAAAGTAACGCCTCTATGCCCAATCTACTCTATCTCATTCAAATTGAAGAAGCAAAGACGGAAAAAGAAAAAAAAAAAAAAAACCTCTATCCAAGTTTAACCCCCACACAGAGCTCACTCCTCATCATCCGTGTCAGGAGGATGAGGCGTACCCTTGGGACTGTTCAACCACTCAATATGCCGAAGCCGCCTCCTGACCTCCCGGTCCTTGAGCTCCTTCTTGGTCATCTTCCTCTTCTTCTTAGCCTTAAACTTCATCTCCGAGTTGTCCTCGACGCCAGAGTTCACCGCGCTGCTGACGACCGAGCTGGCGGCCGTGCTGGTGACGCCGCTTGCGGGACGGGAATCCTCGAAGCGGTCCAGCGAGACGGCGGCCGTGCCGCGGTGGGCCACGCGGCCGTCGTTGACTAGCCACTGCTCCGAGCAGAGAGCGCCGACAAACTCCTCGTTGTGGGAAATGAGAATAACGCCGCCTTTGAATTCGCGGATAGCGACGGCCAGACCGCCTAGGGAGTCGCGGTCCAGGAAATTGGTGGGCTCATCGAGCACGAGGAGATGCGGATTGTTCCACATGGCGCCGGCGATGACGACCTTTACTTTTTGGCCACCGGATAGGGATCCGATTTCGTTGTGGTTGGCGATCTCCGGGTCTAGACCTAGGTCTTCGAAATGCTTGGAGATGACGGATGGTTGGAGCTCGCGGTAGCCGAGACCTTCGCGGGAGGCTTCGTGGTCGTCGAATTCCTGAACGAGCTTGTCGAAGCCCAGCTCGATGAGGGTTTCACGCGAGATCTGGGAGTTGTGCTTGGGGAGGAGGTTCCGCCATTTTCTTGGCAAAAAAAAAAAAAAAAAAAAAAGGGTGTTAGCGTCCTGGGGTTCACTCCCCGAGAAGATTTGGTGAGAGAGGAAGGGAAAAGAAAGGGAGAAGTGGGGGATCTTCAAACGGAAAGATATGGAAACAAGTACTTACACTTCGTATTGGAAAGTCTTCTTGTATTTCTGACGACCGACAAGAGCTTCGACCTGTCGGGCGGCCTTGCCATCTTTCAAATCAACCCACTTGTCCATCTGCTCGCGGTCCTTGTCGGATAAAATGCGAGTCTGCTTCATATGGACCTCACGGTCGTCTCCGTTGGCATACCGCCACTGGAGGTACTGGTTGGGTGTCTTTTCAAGGTGCATCTCCACGTGCTCTAGCGCGTGCTGCTTAATGTAGCCGATACGCAGATTAGGGTGCTTCTCAACCTTGCCGGTGGAGGGAATGACTTCGCCGGTGAGTAGCTTGATGAGCGTAGACTTGCCCGCACCGTTGGGACCAATGATGGCCACACGAGATGAGAGCGACAGCTGGCAGGAGACATCGGACAGGGATGGCTTGGTTGCTTTGGGGTAGGTGTAGGAGACATTGCTCATGCGAATGATGGCGCGGGTCAGTGACTTGACGCCCGTAAGAATACCGGGAGGAGGAAACTTGAATTGGACGTTGGAGGCAGACAGGGTATAGTAGGCCTTGGCTTCAGGCCGGAGCTCCACGAAAGCAGCCAGGTTGCCCTTGTAGCAGGCCAACTTCTTGTTAGGTTCGTAGTGGTAGATATCCGTGGTGACATTATCCAGGAAACCGGAATCGTGGGAGACGATCAAACTAGTGATGTCTGGATGAGTCTTGAGGTAATTCTCTAGCCAAGCAATGTTGGTGACGTCCAGATGATTGGTAGGTTCGTCCAGCAGAAGCACATCTGCTTTTTTGAGCATGGCGCGAGCCAGAGCAAGCTTCATCTTCCAACCACCGGACAAGGAACCGACCTTGTGAGACTGACGACCCTCGGGTCCAGAGGTGAAGCCGAACTCGGTCAAGACCTCGGAGATGTGCTCTTTACCCTGAGGGCCAATCTCGGGGTCCTTAGCGACAAATTCGAGAATGGAGATGTCTGCGTCTTCGCCCTGGTTGTGCTCGACGTAGCAGGTTCGCAAGACATTCTGTGGGGGGAAACCTTCCAGCTTGCCATTGGCAATAGATCGCATCAGGGTAGACTTGCCGGCGCCATTGCGACCGCAGAGACCATATCGGTGGCCCTTGAGTAATCGCAGGTTCGTGTGCGACAAGAGCAGCATGCCACCGTATGCCAGGGAGAAGTCGGCATTCACAATCTCAATCTCACCGTCGTCTTCCTTCTCGGGAACGCCATATCGGCGCTGGTCCTCTTCAAGGTAGTGCTGCTGAATGGCTCCAGCAACCTTCTGGGCGGCCTCAGGATTCTGCATGAGGGAATGCAAGTAGGGACAAACACAACCTTCAATACGGTCGATGAACCGGTAGTTGGCGTCAGCAGCGACCATGTCGCCGATATAAGTGCGGGCAAACTTGAAGACGTCCGGTTGGCCGACAAGACCACCGTTCTTCTTGATATGTTCGTCCAACAGCTTGGCAACATCTTCGGCTGTAGTTCGAGCAGCAATTTTTTTGTCATTTGCCATGGCTTTTTCCATAATTTCCAGCGCTCGATTAGCAATCTCACGGACTTCGGGCAGCGAAGCACGGTCAGCCACGGCCTTGATACCGGGAGAGAGCTTGGGCAAGAACGTTCGGGCTTCGATCGGATCGTGTACGAGCTTGGTCAAATTTTCGGTAATGACACAAGTCTGTCGCAAAACTTCCTGTGCGGTGTTTGGAGAGTTGAGGGACCGCTCGAGGAAGGGCGTCAATAATGCCAGGACGGGAGAAGTGACGATGGCCACAAAGGTCGTTTGGGACAGGGCATGGATGGCCTTCTGGGTAGACTGAGCTGAGGGATGTTGCATCGTCTCCACGAGAAGTGGAATACGAGGTGCAACATCGTCATTGGACAACAATGTGGTAAGTGAGTTCATGGTTTGAACAGCTTGTTTTTCGACCTCGGACTTCAAGTCGTGCATGCCACCTTCGACAATGGGGATCAAGCCAGCAAGCTTGGCGCCCATGGTTTCGCGGAGAACATCCTTCTCGACAGCCTCCTCTTTGCTGCCACCCATGGCGAGCTTGGCCTTGTCTGCCGTCTTCTGGAGCAGCTTGTAAGCGCCCACAGTTCCTTGCCACTTGCCTGTCTTCTTGCCCAAGTACGTCGACAAAACCGGAAGCAAGCCGGTTACGAGAGCCTCCGCACTCAGATTGTTGAAGAGGGCATCGAGGCCATACTGAGCAGCCTCACGGACAACGGCACCCTTATCAGCCAGTGCGTCCAGCGCACAAGCCACCAGGCCGTCCTCTTGGCAGAGCAGGAGAACTTCGGAAATGCGTTGTTTCGGGGGGAATCGTTCGAAGATGGCGCCCAGGAGGTTCTGGCTGCTTTCTCTCCGGAGACCGTTCTTCTTGTCGGCGGCGGCCTTTCGCACCTCTGCCAGCACACCATATTGTTGCAGACCAGTGAAGCCGACGGAGTTGAGGAGGAGCTCGCAGAGACCATAGCTAGCGTCGACGGAAGCCGCAGAAGTCTTGGCGTTGAAGATGGTGTCAATGAAGCCAGCAATGTCTTCCTGGGATGGCGGGGGAGAGGCATCACCGGACACCATGGTCGGCGGTGACACGGGATGAGGCATCGTGGACGAAGCGAGGACACACTTCCACGACAAGATTTGACGTTGCCTCGACAATAACACTTGGCGCGATCTGGGTGATGTGGCAACTGCAAGACCAAGGAAGGAAAGAAAGTGTAGAGGCGCCAAATATGAACAGCGGGGGTTTTCGTCCGCAGCGCTCTCTGTCTCTCGCCCTGTCTGTCTCTTTTCTCTTTTCTCTTCTCTCTCTTTTCTTGGGCAAGAGGGTAGATTACGAGATGGGTGAGAAGAGGAATGCAGTATAACACAGAGGAAGGGAAGAAAGCAGTGGAAGTGGAAATCACTGCATGCCCAAACGAACCACACAGCTGGTTTCCACCAATCCAAGTGGGCAGTTTTCTTGAGCGTCGCTGGCCGAGGCTCTACGTTTTGAAATTTACCTTTTCTTTGGGTTTTTTTTTTTCTTTGGGGGGGGTTTTTTTTTTTTTTTTTTTTCCCTCCCTTTCGGGCTTGCAAATCCCTTTATCGGCCGCGGCGTTGCCGCTGGAAATCTCTTATCACCCCACCACGCGTGGCTGGGTACGTACCTGGGATGTCATCCGCCTGCGCGCCTAAGGTTTGAGGAGGGCCCCACGTGGGATCGCTCATTGATCCACGTTTGAAGTACAGATGCAAGCCCTGGGCAAGATGGCACATCAAGAACGCACGTTCCTGTAAAATCTCAAGACGATCTGTATGTCATCACAAGCCGCCACTCAAGATAGTGACAGACCTGTATTCAAGCAGACATCTGCACAAAGCCACACTTCCATATGGACTCAAACGATTGCTTGCTCACACTCAAAGCAAAAAGAGGTAATACAGACACAAGGTGGGACGCTCAGTTAAGTCACCAACAGACGACGAGACTCTCGACGCCATCCATTCTTACCAGCACCAACCGGAAGAAAACATCATTAGAAATTAAAAATATATATATCGTGAGTGTGCCATTGATACTTTGCCTCCTATATTACACTAAGCATGCAGTAGTTGCAGCCTTCAAACCGTGCCTGCTTCAACCCATACCAAAAACTGTCCGAAATAGAGTGACAATAAGAAAAATAGAACTCGGCACGCTGAGGGTATATGAAGAGCAAAAATACATTACATTACAGAACAGCCTCACTGATTCTCAGTGAAATATATAAATGTTTATACTTGATCCCGTTTTATGTTACTCCTCGCCGTGAAATCAAGACCAGAGGAAGGAAAAGAAAAAGTTAGGGCATGAACACATGTCGTGGTGCTAAAAACGCAATGCAAATCACGAGGCAAACCAAGTCGCATGCGCGGTGGGTGCTCTAAAACAGGTAGGTGGAAGAGAACTGGTTCTGCCAAGAATGAAGGATCCGACAGGCAAAAGATGTGAGACAAAGAATAACCAAGCTGTGGTTTAGTGGTGTCATATCATCGTCAATTAATCGCGACTTTGCCCGCGGAGTGCCACTGGTCCTTGGTAACTCGGCGATGTACCCGGCGGCACGCTGTCTAGCTCAAGACCCTGAGAGTTCTGCCGCGGTCGTTGGCGATAATGAATGCCCAGACGCTGATCGCCGGTTTTGTAGCTGCTCTTGAAGCGATAATATGTTGGCGGTCTCGGACGACAGAGTACCACGATCATATTCTTAAGCCAGTTGCCCTGATTGAAGGCCCTGAATCGTTCATTCTTGACAAACCTGTGTGAGACGATATACTCGCGCGTAGTTTCTCCGCGTGACATGAGAAACAGATGGTAGCCCACAAGGCCAGCTGGGTATGCGATGCAAAGCGCTCCAAGAATGACAAGAGCAAAAGTCACTCGGACATCATTGATTGACTCGCCGAAAGAGAGTTCTTCCCGGTTCATGTGAATCAGAATCTTGGTCAGACTTGTACCAATCACATACGCTGACAAGATGGTGGCGGATGTGACGAAGGCGAAGAAGAAGCGGTAATTTCGTTTGCCAACGCAGTTGTTGAGCCACACACAATGGTGATCATGACCCTCGACGCAGTTGTCACATAACCGGCAGTGGTGCGCGCGAGGCGGGCGCCAGATGTTGCATGTCCGGCAGTGGTGAACCGGAAACTCCATGGCTGCGGCGTCGGGCTCTGCCGATTTGACCAATGTCCAATCGTTAGTAGGATGACCCAAACGAAGAGGATCATTCTGATCTGGTCTTTCTGGAAATCTGTGGAGGTTTCGTGGGAGAATCTAGAAATCAATGGTAAGCAAGTTTGTCACCATTAGGAATAAAGAAAACTATGTTTTACGAAGAATCTTACCCCAGGATCTGACACAGAGGCATGAATAAATGATGACATGCAAATGTAGGTCAAATATGCGAAAGTGATGGGAATTGCTGGTGAGATATTCTCCCACAACCACGAAGCCTCAAACCCGAAAAAGAGAGCACATGGTACGACCACGAACAGTGCTGTCGCAATGTTGACCGGCGTAGACTTGGCATTTTGCCACCTGCCGCCTAGGCAGAACACGGTATTGCCTTCGAAATATTGATATACCCTGCCGGTACTTTGCCCTCTGGAATTGGCGGCCAGGGGTTTCGGGCCAGGTTTCGATTCGGTCCCTGCAAACAGAGGTGACGAAGCTGCAGATGAAAGCTTTTCAGCACCACCGGTGTTCCTGTGTCGACCACTTTGTGCTTGCCCGACTTTGCCGGGCAGAAGGAAGCTCGAGCGAAAGGATCTGGTAGACTTGACCGGACTCGGAAGGCCAGCAAGGTCTCTGTAACTCTTGTCCAATTTAATATGCAGGTTCTGGCCGTGGTCGGACTCCTTCTGCAGCGGTCGGACGCTATCAGACATGCTGCTAGTGTGATGGTGGCCAGTGCTCGGGCTTGCGTTGGCCGTCATACGACCAAATGCTTCCTGATCTGTCATTTCGGTGCCGCGTGATGGTAGAGGCCGCATGCTGTTGCCGGTCTCCCTCATTTTGCGATTGTCATGGGCAGTTTGCTGCTGCTGCAGATTATCACCCGATGCGCCGTCAATAACACTGCCACCAATATCAGTCCGGTCATCGTCAAGATTAGCTGGCGAGGGTTGCAGTTGTCGGTTGACTGGAACCGGCCTCGGACCAGCGCTTCGCTGCGCTTGGAGCTTCTGCGAGCTCATGGGTCGGAAAAAGGCATCCGACGTCAGCGAAGGAACATGGCTCCGGGATGTCAAGGTTGGTGCTCGTCCCGGAGCAGTCATGCTTCCAATACTCCCCCTCTTCAGCTGCAGTCCTGCAGCGAGTTCTTTTCGCCCTGTTTGCCCCCCCCGAGCAGCAGTCACTGGGCGTGAGTCGGAATGCGCTGCCGTCGTTTGCGTGGTATTTTTTGCTTCATATCTATCGTCGCTAACAACATGGCCGATTCGGGATGAACCGATGGTCGCTGGTAGCTGGTCGCTGTCTCCATGTTGCTGAGAGGGTGAGCAAGTGGTGTCTCCTGGAGACACAGGCCTGTCGGCTGAGTCTTGTAAATCCATGGAATACGGCAAATTTGAAGTCAATGCAGTCAGTTGTTGAGTCGTGTTTACAGAATAATCGAGCCTTCTTGCGCCTGTCTAACGAGAAAGAGGTCCGACAACTGCTCCGAGTTGTAGACACCAGGATACGTTCCTTCCACGTGGCAAATGCTGGCTCCTTCTGTATCAGCGGTATGTCGTCACCCCACAGGATCTCGTCCTGCACCAAATTTACGTCGTGGGGATGGATTTCGAAAGATTACGTTGTGGTTGTTGACCGACTTTGTTCTGTGGCGACGTTTATGGTCTCGATAATCTGTCGGAAAGTGTGATCACAGAGAGGGATACTGGAGGCAGAGCCTAAATACAAGAAATTGACGAGAAAAAGCCAGGTGGTGTGTTGGATGTAAAAGGGAGCGGCGGTAGGTAGTTGACGTTGGACAGACGAGGAAGGAGGATGAGCGAGGCGCAGACCTGCGTGGTGTGCTCAATAAATGGCAAAAAGAAAAAAAAGGCTCGATAGACCGAATAGGGAGAAGGGTGATGCGGCGCAGCGCGGAGAAATGGCACCAAGCAAATGCTAGTGCAGGGGAAAGGTCGATGTAGCAAAGGCAATGCTCATTTCTTTCTCCAGTCTCAAGCGCATCGTCATCGGCCAGTCGACGTCTTTGTTGCGCAGAGGCACCTGAGCAGATGGCACCAGGAGTGACTGAGGATGGATGCAGCGGGCGATCGCAGAGAAGCCGCAGAAAAGACGCAGACTTGGCAAACTAAAGCCAGGAAGGCCCCATCTCTTTCTTTGACAGTCAGCCATAAGACAACACCTGGGTCACGAATTAGCTAGTGGACCAATCATAACGGGCGAGCCCTAAAGGCACTTTAATTTACTCCGTACATGCGAACCTAACAGTATGATGGAAGTCCTAGCAAGACCCTATAGTACAAGGAGGTACACACACATCGCAGCTACAACGCGTCCCCCAGGCTTGATGTCAATGAGCTACTAAGCGCGTTCAGAAGTACCTTACATGTATCGAGGGAGGTGTGGGTCCCGTGACCTGCTTGTTGTCTTATAAAAGGGGGAGCCTCTCCACTGCCGCTTCAGAAAGCCGGGGTGAGGTGGGCAGGTCACTTGCAGGATCGTCTCCCATCGGTAGCAGGTGGCGATACTGCTACTTCTTGTTAGTAATTAAATTCTGAGGAGTGTAAAGTGTATTATCTATTATTACAATGGCAGATTAGTAGATATTTTGTCCTAGTTACAAGGATTGGCTAATAATCGATAAACAGTGGGGCCCACGACAAGCTTGCTCCCCAGCCTCACGTGCGAACATCACTATGATATCTCCTTGAGGGCTAGCCTTATGGCCCTCAAGGAGTTACCAGCAACTTCTGGTCGTATAAAGAGAAGGTACATATATCGCGCATGTTGCAACCACAACGCGTTTTGCGGCTGCTGTTGTGGCCGCACAGAGGCATCTCACAGTGAGCAAACTGGGGTGAGTTCCGTATCCTGCTTGGCGCCTTATGACTGTCAAAGAGATAGAAAATGCCGCGCGCTGTATGTACTGTATTAACAACCAACTGTCGGCGCCCCAATTGGGTAGGCCAAGAAGCTACTGCATCAGACCGAGACCAACATTAAACTGCTACTGCAACAACCAACTACTTAGTTTGCCTGTGTTGCTTTGTGTCCCAGTTAACATCATCCCAAGCGCTAATATGCTCCTCCTAAACAGAACTGCATGCAGGCAATGATTCCAGCAAACAATGCAGATGTTATCCCCTTCGATCCTCTCTGGTTGTTGAGCTATCTTACGAACACTTGCTATTGGTCTCGCAGAAAATTGGAAAATTTCAATCATAACACTCTGTACAAAGCATAAAGAACGGAAGAAACCCGTTACAGACAAGTTCGACCGTCATATGACGTCTTGGCTGGCTTATTTTCACTTTCCTTCGCATTCACGTGACACACCCACTTCCCTATTGGCCAATCAGAAGCCTCCCGACCAAAACCACAGCTCCCAGTCCGACCCGGCTCCGAGCTTCTGACCTCACAGCATCTCTACCTACTCGTCAATCGCAGCTCCCTCGCCATCATCGAACGTCCGCCGCCGCCGCACCACAACAACCATGTCTTCCCAAGTCGCTCGCCGTTTCTTCAGCACTACGGCACGTCGTCTGCAAAATGAGATCCTCAAAGCCGAGACCAGGCGCAACCCAGAGCTCATGGTGCGTGGCAAAATCCCGGACATCCCCTCCCGCCGTTGCACCCCATACCTTGTTTCATTCACGGCCTCATGGAAACTCGTATACGGGCATGTCATTCAGGGAGAACTAAAACAATTGGTAGATCCTCGGTGGCGTCATGGTCGCTGCCCTCGGCGGCGCAGGCTACTACTTCGGTACGACGACCCCTTCCCAAACTCGTAGCTTCGCAAAGTTCTCCTAACTTTTCTTTTCTTCTTTTCGTTTTTGCAGGCCGTACCCCTACAAAGTCCACCTCGGAGAACCCTGTGTCCATCGCCAAGGGCGGCATGCCCTGGGAGGGCGACTCCCAGGGCAAATACAAGTACCACCCTGGTGGTGACCTCAGCGCCGAGCCCAAGGACGCCCCCAGTGCTCTCAACGTCGTTATTGTGCCTAACGTCACTTTGCCCAAGGCGTTGCATGACAAGTACAACAAATGGGGCAAGGACGGATATCCTTGAACGCATCTCTTTTTTTTTTTTTTTTTTTGGTGCAGATGGGGGGACTGTGCTTGGTTGATGGGACCTCTCATATCACGACAGGGGCAACTGGGGAGCGAAAATAAGTTGGTTGCAGAGTTGGGGGCGCCATAGATGGGGGAAACACCAGTGTAAAACTTATTGAGAGTTGTAGTTTCGGGCATTAGAGGGTAGAATTTGGTGTACTATTGTTATGAATTTCAACTACAACTACAACTACAACACATTTATCATGCCGGATGTTTCTTGCAGGAGACACGATACAACTTCAGCGCACAGCTTGAAATACGGTGAATGTGTTTAAATATGACAGTCTGTTATGTAGTTCAGCTATTGCTACTCGAATATCGGTATCCTGTAGCACCCTACCAGAACTCAAACACCCCGCTACGAGAAAAGATGCCCTTTCTTGGCGTTTCCTCTAAAAGCCATTACTCGGCCATCCCGGGATTATGCAGCGAGCCCGCTCAACGTCCTAACACGCATTACGCCGCCAACATCTGGATCTCATCAGCTGTGAATCCAAACAAGTACAGTAGATCCAGCAGACTGCCCGAGTTCAGTCTTGCATCCGCCTCCATTTGCACCATGGGCTTCGCGTTCCAGGCCACGCCCAGGCCTGCCTCACTCAGCATCAACAAGTCATTGGCCCCATCACCAACCGCCACGGCTTGGGACAACGCAATCTTTTCCTTGGCCGCGACCTCTACCAAAAGATCTCGCTTCCGTTCCTTGCCGACAATCTTGCCTTTCGTTCCTCCAGTCAATTTTCCATCCTCGATGACCACTTCATTGGCAAAAGCATAGTCAATCCCCAACTTCTCAGCCAGCCAACCTGTCAGGGGCAGAAATCCTCCAGAGAGCACTGCTGTCTTGATGCCAAGGCGTTTCAGGGCCTTAATAAGCTCGGGGACGCCGTGAGTGACTTCGATCACCTGCCGCAAATCATTAAATACGGAGGAACTGACACCCTTGAGGAGGGCAACTCGCTCGCGGAAGGAAGCGTCGAAATCCAGCTCTCCCGTCATGGCTCGGTTGGTAATGTCCGCGACGCGGGCCGCCAAATTGGGAGGGTTTTTGATGGTCTCGGCCATCAGTTCAATCACCTCTTGGGTAATAAGCGTGCTATCCATGTCAAATACAACAAGGCGAGGGTGCCTCCTCCACACCAGATCCCGTTGAAGTATGACATCCACGTTCCACTCTTGTTCAAAGCGATAAATCGTTTCATGCTTGCGCAAGTCCGAAAGGCTCAGGTGATCGGATGATGGAGCTGGCGATAAGGTAAGCTCAACAATGCGAGGGGTTTCCGGATTGTCCAGGCATCTATGGGACGAGTGCGGTTCATCTGCTCCGTGTGGCAGAGGGAACGTTGACATGAGGTGCAAGAACGAAGCAATGCACAAGGGCGAGATGTAGGAACCATAGATGTGGTCGAGCTGTTCTGATTCCTGGGTAGGTGGTTCCAGAGGAAAAGAGTCCATGTTTGTCGTCGGAGCCATATTCGATGGCAGGATCTCATGACTATCTGAGAGCCCGGCCGATCGTGTGTGGGTTGGAGCAGCACTAGAAGAGGGACCTTTGTAGAAGAGAGTAGCCACAAGACGATTGGCTTTGAGTCCTGGAGAAGGTGCACAGTTTGGATGCGAGAGGCTGTGGTTGACGCCGCTGTCTACAATGGTTGCGGGCATGTCATCGCTAGGGACACCTCGAAATGGCAGAATCGGCTTCGGAGACGCCGATTTGCGTGCGCAACTGCTTCCGACCACTTCATCAATCCCATGATACTGCTCCGTCACTTTCGGAGCTCTGTATTGTTGATGATCACGAAGATAGGAGCTGGTGCGCATGCCCTCCGTCATCTGTGGGCGAGCCGCATTTTGCTTGCGAGTGCCCGCAGTATCAGCCATATCGTCAGACTGGGATCAAGACTGGACTGTGGCGCATCAAGGAAAGAGGTTTTACGACGGATTGTGCAAGTGTCGGTATCTCGATTCGAAAAGCTTGAAAATCGACATAAGGAGCGTTTCGACAGGAAGGAAGTCGGTCTTTTTTCAGCCCAGGGTATGACGGGGAGAGTGGAATCAGGCGTCAGAAAAAAAGCGTGGTGCGACGTCGGCGCCTGTGGCTTTTTGGATGCGATTTTGGCGCGGAGTACGGATTGCCTGGAACGTCAACAAGCAATCAGCACCCGAGACAATCGTCGACCGAGACTGCAGCAACTTGCGAAGGTGCAGATTTCAAGCTGCTGGACGCTGGGCACGAGGATGAAAGACTATGTCATAGGGAGGCTGAGGAAATATGTCTGGTCGGTGTCTCTGGCGGCGCGGATGCTTGCTCGCATGCACGCGTGTGCCCGGAAGCAGGAGACAGGGGCCGGATCGGATTTAGCGAGTCGTGTGGCGTCCCGACGAATACCAGATATATGGGTACCTACTAGGTAGACATGGAGGTACCTAGCACCTATGCACCAGACCTTAATGGGCTTAAAAGCGAGACATTGTACATACTCGGCAGATACCCCGCCGTCGCCGACCCCGCCATCACCGTTGACTGCATTAGGTACCCTACCTACCTTGGTACCTAAGGTAAGGACTGTACGGAGCAGTCCTGTCTGATGCGTAATGGCTTTCAATCTCCAGGTTCCAGACCCAATGTCAGTCATTCATACGCGACCATTGCGGCTGGAAGCTAGACTTGGCGGAGCGTTTCAATATTGCAGTGACATGGGTTAGAAGAAACACTTAGATACCTTGTCCTGAGCACAGTTTTAAGTACCTACATAGGTACCTAGGTTGAATGACACCATGACTGTACAGTCATACCACAGCTTTTACTATTACAAGCTGTCGACAGGAATCACGCTGGCGCGCGGTGGTAGTCAATAATATTGCGAACTACAGACAGCCTTATAATGACTGGCATCATAGTCCAAGTCAAGTCACCTTTCTACCAGTGACTACCTACCTAGGTACCTAGGTAGGTAGGTAGTCTACTCGCGTCCAGTGATATGATAGGCCAGGGGCTTGGACATTGACCTGTGTTGCGGCTTGTGGCCCACTACTCCCAGGTAGGTAGGTAACCTAGGGTAGGTGGCTAGCTGTCTGGTTCCTTCCAGTATTGGCGCCTCGCGTAATACAAGTCCCCGCCGACATGGGCCATTTCACTTCATGAGCCCCGAAGAAAGAATTCCACCACGGCGGGCAAACAAGGTTGTTCTGAAGAAGAAATCTTATCTCAGCCCAGTCATAAGATTATTTCTCATGCACCACCGATCTCTGTTGCCCTCCGCCAGCCATAATCTGCGCTGCGCGGCAGTCGGTCGGCTCGGCCGACTCCCGCATGCTCCCCGATGAGCCGATGCAATCTACTATTGTAGGTATAGCCTAAGTAGTTGCAGCATTGAATCGATTAGCTCCGCGGCTCGTCGGCATCGAATGCTCAATCACCATGGGACCGCTGACTCAATTCATGGGCTCTAGTAGTTGCGGTTCAACAGACATGGCCATCGGCGTGGACTTCCGATTCCGCGCATATTTCTAATCCGTGCCCCAGAAAACCCTTTTCTCGCCCCAGAAAAAAAGATTGGGGCAGGGCGAGTACTGAGTACCTTCTCCTGGAACGGAGTTAGACAAGTGTGTCTAGGTACCCGCTACGCAAATCAGATCGAGCCCCCACGGTCATCCACCAATCACGCCCCACGCTCCAACATCGCGGAAGCAATGGCGTCGATGTCGTGATCGGTCCTGAACGCAGAACCCAGCCCCTGTTTGTAGTTGCGCTGTGCTGAAGTAATGCCGGAAGGCAAGGGATTTGGCCCTTGGAAGCGGATAAAGTTGTGTATGATGTGCTTTGTGTTTATAATCCGGTTGGTACAAATTAGTCAGAGTGATTCCCCTCTCCCTACCCTTTCTTTCGAGAAAACATCCGCAGACTCGCCATTGTTCTTGCAAATAAGAAATTCCTCTTCTATATGTTTCTGTTTATGAAGTGATTCTATAATCATATTCATTCATCAGCGTTGCTTTATAAAAGTAGAGAGATTCGTCAAGAGCATCTCGAGATAACTCGTCAAACTTCCAACACCGACAATAGCGGTACTGATACAAACCTCTAGTCAACAAACCATCGACATCCTCGGCAAGACTCAAGAAGGGCGACCGTACACTTCTTCCTTGTTCGATTCGAAAGTTGCCTCGCTTTGCGTCCACGGAGTGCTTCCAGTCATGGCAGACAGCACTCACTCAACGTTCGTGGCCGAGAAGGTCGAGCCAGAATCTGGATATGCCTCGGGTCAATCTGACTACACGCCAGAAGAGCCCTCTCGACCTGACGTCACTTTGACCAAGGCTCATGTGGAATACCTCAACAAACAGATGGAGTCCATGCACCCGATGGATATCCTCCGCTTCTGCAAAATCATGTTCCCCAACTTGTTCCAATCAACAGCTTTCGGCTTGACAGGTCTGGCCACAATGGACATGCTATCCAAGATACAGGACGAGAACCCAGAGTCAAAACCCGTCGAGCTCATCTTCCTCGATACCCTGCATCACTTCAAAGAGACGTATGAGCTGGTGGACCGGGTCAAGGCCAGATATCCCAACGTGCCTGTCAATATCTTCCGACCCGACGGCATGGAGACGGTCGAGCAATTCGAAGATACGTACGGCAAGGAGCTGTGGGAAACCGCAGATGAGATGTATGATTGGATCGTCAAGGTCGAGCCCCTAGAGCGAGCGTACGAGGAACTCAAGGTCACTGCTGTCTTGAACGGACGTCGTCGATCACAAGGTGCTGCTCGGGGTTCTATCCCCATCATCGAGTTGGACGAGGAACGAAACGTCATCAAGATCAATCCTATGGCCGCTTGGTCATTCTCCCAAGTCAAAGACTACATCAAAGAGAACAATGTTCCATATAATGCTCTCCTCGATCAGGGATACCAGTCCATCGGCGACTGGCACTCAACCTCCCCCGTCAAGGAGGGCGAGGACGAGCGCGCCGGCCGATGGAAAGGCAAAGCCAAGACCGAGTGTGGCATCCATAACAAGAAGTCCAGATACGCACAGTTTGTTTCAGAAATAGATTCCAAGCAGAGCAGCAACCTCGTCGTTCCGGTATAGGACGAACAAGTCCCATCCAAGGCATGCTGCCCAGCCTCTGTAATGAGACTGGACGGGATGCGCTCCTCCAGCATTTTCTTGCGGGTGGTCGCCTGGCGCAATATTCTCGAATTTGATCAATGGTTTTTATGAGTTCTTGATTCAAAAAAGGAGTTACGAATGTTGACGAAGGGCTAGCAACGAATCTTGGCTCTTTTGGAAATTTGACGACATCATGGATCCCCAGCGTTGTTAGCATTTCTTTTCTTTGCGTCAGTAGGGCGCTGTAGGCACTGTAGCTACTGCATCCACACCGAATAAAAAAAAGTACGATTATTCAAACTGGACTCACTCGAGCTAGTGCTAGCCACGGTGCATCTCATCTGTGCTTAGTGAACGAAGTCGTATGGCGCGTTGAGCGACAATATCCCATGACCAACCACTTTCTTTGCCCACTTCCCACCCCGCGTCAGGCCGTGATTGGCTCACGCATAACCATGATAATGCAATCTCAAAGAACGACGGCCCAGATATTCGAAAAAACTATATTCTCCAGTCCGCTTATGTGGCGAAGAGTATTAAAAAACCCCTTACCTGTTGAAGTCATTCGTTTCGATAACTATCTGCACCCTAGTCTCTATTGTTGTGCGAATCGTTTTGAACGTACAACAACCCAGCACCGCCTCAGGATAGCCACTTTCAAGACTTGGAGACGAAGATCAAACAACCTATTGCAGGAACCGAGCCACAGAATAGCATGCACCACTCTGGCGGGACAGCATTCCCCGGGCCATCACAGGCCTTCTCTTGCAGAAAATCCAAGATTCTAGAGCAGCTCGCAGTTCCAGATGCCGAGTACACTGATGCGTCGCCAAAGGGCACAGTCGACGAGGGTATCCGCTTCCTGATAGACGAGATCAACAGCGCAGAGGGCTTCGTCACAACAAGCAGCTGCGCGGGGAGAGTGAGCGTGTTCTTGGAGGGCAACAAATCCTCCGCGCCTGATGCGGATGAGCGTGCCGCATCACAAATAGCTGGTGTAGGGGGCAAAGGCGCGGGCGGAACATGGCTGTTTGTATCTCACGATCCGGTTGATGAGAGTGATTGGATACAAAGCTTAGATATGAGGAATGGACCATGCGATTCTACAAAAGAAAGGAGACTGATTCATTTCAAGTTTGAACCTATGGTTAGTGCCACTTCGCACGAAGCTACCCTAGGCTCGAGAACGAGAAATCTGCGGCGCTTCTTTCGTGACACAAGATACATACATACATACATAAGAGGCTAACCGTCTTCAGATCCTCCATGTTCTTACCGCATCACCAACACATGCACAAGCGCTTCTGCGCTCCGCCCTCCAGGCAGGCTTCCGCGAGTCTGGCGCCATCAACTTCGGCCCCAACGCAGACTCCTCTGTCTCGCCAATCGTAGCCGTTCGATCCACGGGTCTGGGCTTCGAGTCCCTCCTCGGCTACGAGTCAAACGGAACACAATACTCTCTCGTTCCACAGACGTATCTCCAAATGCTGATGGAGATTGGGAACGAGCGGTTCTGCGAGAATGCCAAGCGGATAGCGAGGTTTCGCGAGGCCTTTAAAGCAGTGGTGTTGGAGCCTAAGCGGAAGTTGAACCCAGAGGGGAAACAGTGGGAAGATGCGGCAGCGAGACGAGAGAGATTGAGAGCGGAAGGATTGAGGCGCAAGGAGGCGTTACGAGACGAGAAGGCGAGGAAGGGCGACATTGAGGATGCGGTGGAGGTGGATGTGGCTTGTTTCGATGTTCCACTGTGAGACTATTTCGAGGAGTTTGGGTATTTTAAAACATGGCATGGAGAGGTTGGGAATAGATTTTGATTCTAGCGCTGGTTTGGTCTGGGCATGGGATGCTGCGATGGGTTGGAGGTGGGAAGTAGACAAGCTGAACGATCTATATGAAATGTTGTCACTGCAGGTAATGCAGGATCACTATTAGAAGATATATTGGCTCAGTGACTGGACCAAGGTTGATTAGGACGTGCACTGACAGCCATTTTGATCGCTTGGCCCTGGTCCGAGACAACCGACCTATCTCTGTAGTCGTCAATGGCTGATGTTTGCAACAGATGGCTAATTTGCTGACACTCTAGTACCATATGGGTACAACATGTAAAGGCCAGCCCGGTGATTCCTTTGCAAGTTATTGCCCGTCTATATCGCTCAAGTCTCCATGTACCAATGCATTAATATACACGAAAGCACCGTCTCTCGCCATCCATCATATCAGAGTCTTCTCCATTCGCCAGAGATGTAACGGAATCGCAGCTTCCAATCCTGGCCATGTCCCCTTAGGCTCTACCAAGCTCACAATGAGATCGTTCGCTGCCCCTTTCACGAGGTAGCCTTGTCGACCCAGGCCTTCTCCAATTTCTTCACCTCTGCCTTGAAGTTTTCCACCTCTTGCCAACAGTCCAACGGCCTCCTGTCGTTCTCTCTCAGGCACCAAATCACCTGACTGCGAGCCTTGTCCACACCCTCAGGCAAGTCGCGGATCCTTTTTCTCTCCTCGAGCTTGCGTCGCAGCTCGTCGACTTCCTTGCTAAGCGAGAAGCTGGTGGTGCCCTTTTCGTCAGCGGGCTCGGAGGCGGCGATTTTCTCGTGAGCGATGTGGAGAGCTTCCGACTCCTTCTGCTGCAGTTTCTTGAGCTCTTCGGCTACGCGGGCTTGGATGTGTTGCTCGATCAATTTGGCGCGGGAGGCATCGGTCTGTTGGGGTCATTGGCTTGATTAGCAAACGAGCTTGGGATCAGGGAACTAGTCTTTGTCTTTCGAACAAGGCCAGATGACTGGGTTGCGCAGAGCGTATGGCGTGAGCAGCCGTGTATGGGGGGAGGGGCGGTTGTACCTCAGGGCTAGATCGCAATGCGTCGACGACGTCAAGAGAGACGCTAGGAGGACCTGAGCTATACGCTTGTCAGTTGCTGAACTTTGGGTTTTCTTCCTGCAAGGAGTGGGAGCAGTCGATGCTGAGAAGGAAATGATGAACCTACGCCTTCCATTGATACTGGCCATTGGCGTCTTGCTTGGACGTATTGGCACCCATGATTTCGAGCTCAATGGGCGGGGCGACAATGGTTCAACGACAGCTCGTGATGCTGTTTCGGCGCATCTGGAAATTTCCGGCTACTGTTTGGGTGCGTCACCAGACGGCCGCGGGCAGAAAGTTTGGGTGCCTCAGGCAGGAAGCCATACTGAAGCCTGTACACTCCGTAGGCCTTTGGGCGTCAAGAAAATTTGTCGCAGAGCTGCTGCGGTTGGGCTTTCACTCTCATCACAATGTTCACTTTTAACTTGAGCAATCAACCGTATGTATGATGAGAGAACAGTCTTTGATCATCCTGCGACAATGGACGGTCATGCTGATGCATACAGAGTGCAGACGTGGCTTGGCCGTTGTATCTTCAATGCTTATTCCTTCCTTTGTCCTGCTTCGCTAGATATTCAAAGAATTATGCCCAAAGTGACCTGAACACGCCATGGTATCATGCACCGGTGCATCCATATTTCCCGTGCAAAGAAAAGGCTATTGCATGACTCTATCATCAGACTTTGTTCCGAAGTCCCCAGGAATCTGCATGAACTCATTTAACTTTGATACGGACTAGCGGCCTTGGCGTAGGAACGGGGACTGGACAGAAAAGGGTTTCCGCACTATAAGGCAGCAATCCGTCTCCAACTATCACAAGTCAGTTATCATCCTCTACATGGCTCCTGATGCTAGGCATGCGTTGGTGTAGTGGACAATGATATTCTAAACTAGTCCTCTGCGGTCGAGACCAGATGGTAATACTTTCATACCGACGAGGGTTATTGGCCAATCAAAACATTGCTATAAGAGCTCAACGGAACGAGGCTACCCCACTGAGCCAGCGAGGACAAGTGGGCCAGTATGAGAATGACATGAGAATGACATGAGCATGACATGAGCATGAACCATAATTACCTACCATCGCGCGCCAACGTGGTTCCGTAAGAGTAAAAGCTCTTGTATGACAGTACAGACATAGTGATAGAACTCTACGTAAGCGTCACGGACTGTCATACAAGTGATGACAGACTGGTCAGAGTCACCAGGAACCGGGTTGGCGCGCGTAGGTATCTTGGACTGCTTTGTTTTTCAGATCTAGTGAACTTCGGCGTGGTTCTTCTCCATTCTCATGCAGCCAGTATATGGTTATCTACCTAGGTAGGTTCATCTCAACAGGCATCAGCGAGTACTCTGGATATTAATCAGGTGTGTGAAGAGACTCATTCGCATGATTATCCGGCGGCTGAGAGCAGCTGAGCTGTCAATAATGTCGCTGGAGCCGAGTGTGAACTGAACTGCACTGGTAGGAACAAGGCACGCAAGGGATGTTGAATCATTAGCCCTCCTGCCTGCCAACACGTGAAAAATCACACATGTCTTTGAGGACCGGGAAAGGGCTTCAAGAGGCGATAGCCTAGATCTACAAAACTCTCTACCATCAAGTACATGCTGATTTTAGGTGGGTAGGTAGGTCATCGCGCGCCGACCCGGATCCTGGAGACACTTTGACGGCCTCCATCATCGATCACGAGACAGCATTCTTACCGAAGCCTGGTAACAATTTTGCCCGCATCTTGGTGAGAGCCTATCAGTGCATGACTGTCACTGAAACCCCGGTTTGGGGGCGATGGGGAGGTCACTCCGTAGCGAGGCCTCGTGCAATGCGTGCCACGTCAAGGTTGACATGCATCTTCAGAACCTTCGAAACCGTCATGGCGTGTTCGGTGAATGGTGACCTACAAGCCAGCGCAAGGCTGGTGAATGAATGGTGAACGAGAAGCCGTGAGAAGAGAGCTAATGAATCAAGGGCAAGAGCACTGTGAGCTTCCATTGTTTGGGAAAAAAAGAGCGGGCAAGAACAGGACGTCTCCATTGAAGGGGCCCATTCTTTAAGAGGCGACCCTCCAGTTAGCGCGTCGAGATTTGGCGATCCAAGCGCTGCCTACCCCGTATTACCAGCAGCCAGCCAGCGAACCAGGACAGAGAGAGACGAGACAGTTTCAGGAGAGGGGCGGCAACTGGCAGTAACAGTGGCAGTGGCGGCAGCGGGTGGCAGCGGGTGGCAGCGGGTGGCAGCCAGCCAAGAACCGCCCTTGGACTGGAAGTGGCGCCATACGAAATCTCGGCTGCAGCTCATCGAGCCTCTAATATTCGAGCTTTGACCTTGTCGGAACCACAGCCATGCAGGGGCACATGCAGGGGCGCTCCGCCAAAGTGGCACGAGAGCCAACCATCCATCTGCTGGAAGGAAGCAGAGCAGGGAAACACGAAGGCAGCCAGCCAGCCTCTGGAGTATTGGAGCCAAGGACAATCAGTGGCAGAACATCTGCGAAGACAATTGTTATGGAGAGCCAGCAGACAGTGTGGCAGTCAAGAGGACTAGGACTGGGGGAGACGTTTTTCTCAAACTTCAGAAGGGTGCAGGTCTGTAGGTCTGCAGTTCTGGTGTCCAATCTGGCCGATGCCCCCCTTGAGGACAAGGCCCGGCAGGATCGGCATTGATTGATGTAATTAATACCGGCGAGAGGCAGTGCCAGCCTTGGGCATGGCTAGCTCTGTGAACCAGAATTTGAATCAATGTCCCAGAAGCACCCAATGAGGAGGCGCGGGCGGCGGTGAGGTGCTGCGCTGTGCTGCGCTGTGCTGCGCTGTGCTGCGCTGTGCTGCGCTGTGTTGTTCGTCATCTGCGTTCGAAAGCGCAACGATGGGCGCTGCCAAGCAGCGTCACCCCTGAATGGATGGGTGGTGAGATTGTAACTCCGTAAAATATGGGGCGCCCAAGACCCCTGCGCCTGGTCAATTACGCACCTCAGGTACCTGGTATGGTGGGCTGGCCGTACGCGTTGTACCTGCGTTCATGCCAAATTTCCCCCTTCGCCAGCCAGAACAAAGCAGAACAGATGACATTGAGAACAGATGAACTGGAAAGCTGTTCAACGCACAGGGTTCCTGTAAACCATTCAGCCGGCGGCTCTTTGCTTGTTGCCTCGCACTCTAGCGTGTCCACCATACTACTTCATATTTGAGTGGTCACGGCCACTTTCCACTGCGCAATTCGCAAGTTGACCTGTTTCTCGAGTTTTGAGCTTCTGGGGTTTTGCCTCCACCACTTCTGTCTGCCTTTTCCTTCTCGACCTGCTGGCTCGCGTTGTGTAGCCAGGTGGGCCCTGTTTGCCTCGCAAGCCATCCGTTTCGTGCCTTTCCAACTTGCATTCCTCATCACCGGGCAGCAAGCGGTGCCACGTCCGTCCACACATCCCACCCAC
This sequence comes from Atkinsonella texensis, assembly GCA_001008035.1. Lineage (NCBI taxonomy): Eukaryota > Fungi > Ascomycota > Sordariomycetes > Hypocreales > Clavicipitaceae > Atkinsonella > Atkinsonella texensis. The sequence continues at coordinate 25,312 of KQ061748.1, read as the reverse complement.
GCACCCATTACATTTCTGCCATTCTTTTCCCACTCCTTCTTCCTGCGGTTCCTTGGCAGGGATCAGGACCAGCACATCTCACGGTGATCAACCTGCAAATCGACAACCCGTCCTTTCCGAATCACGCAGTTGTCGTCACCGTTGCGACCCCCTTCCCCAACCGTCCCCGAAAGAAAAGCGAGCAGCTCGAGCAAACCAATACCAACCAGCCCCGAAAAACAGACAATCCATCTGGCAGGCCCTCCGCTCTTTCGCCAACTTGCCAAAGCTGCAATTTTGCACCAGTCCCGTTGGCATTCTTGGCTCTCCTGCGCTCTCCTCACCTACCGTCGCCTCTCGTCCAGTCAATTGCTCGGCTCTGCTGGATACTCTTGCATCATCGAAACAAACGGAAAATCAGAAACCGCAGACAACTCCTCTCGTGCAGCCTGTTTATCTTATATATTCAATTCGCGCGCGGCTCGTTCTCTGGGCTGCTGCTGCGACGCATTTACCCGGGTTAATTGTCATAGCTTGGCATTTCGATCTACACGTGCTACGGTTTCGCCTTTTGCCATTCCCTACACCAAAACAAGGAAGAGCCCGCGGTTAGGAGCCCGCAGAACCTCGCCTATTCTACCAAAGTCGACAAATCTCCGCCTGAGAGCCGTCTGTCCTTGGTTTCTTTCAATCCTTCTGTACTAGTTCTTTGCCCGTCCTTCCCTCTCTCTTCCCGTTTCGCAAAAAAAAAAAAAGCTTCAGGCTCCCAACGACGAGGCCTGGCCAGCGTGGAGCGAATTAATTGATTTCTCTCCCGCTGCATCCCACGTTCCCAACTAGGCATCCCTGACTCTTCGAAACCGCCATCTCTCGTTGTTGCAACGATCCCTGTGACCGAGCCGTTCCTTGCATGCACACATGATGCAATCGAACTTGTTGCTGTAACAGGAACGTCGCCTCTGCCTCAGCCCAACCGTTTCTCCCTGTCATAAGTTGTGTGTGTGTGTGTCTGCGACTTGATCGCTTTCATACCTCGTTCTTGAGCTTTTCGAATCGCTCTTGGACGGGGACAAGACGGACACACTCAACTTCGCGAGCGGGTTCACATTCTCTTTTAAACTGCCTATTCACACCACAATCTTTGTGACGTCCACGTCTCTTGTTGTTCCCTCGCTAACCTTCCCCCCCCTCCTCTCGATCGTTTCCGCTGGCGCTGGATCGCCAGCTTGAAGAAGGCCAGACACAATGGATCCTTCAAGGACCTCAGAACAGGGAGGGTCCAGTGGATCTTTAGAGGTACAGCCCAGTTCAACTGTTGAACCATATACCACGGCACTAAATGGTGTAAATCAGTCTATGAACCTCCTCTTCTGTGATCTCCTCTGGTGGACGCTCGGCATTACCGGTTTGGTTGTGCTCTCCATCAGAATTATAGAAATTCTTTGGGCCAAGCTTCGACAAGTGTCAGCCATGTCCGTACCACGAGATAAGCAAGGATATTGGAAAAGATCGCAATGGAATTGGATGCCCGGGATGAAAAGGCATATTATCTACGCCCCTCTCTGGAACAAACGACATAACCGCGAGTTCAGGCTTTCGTCTGCCATCAACGTGGGCACACTGCCATCCCGACTTCAAATGCTTATGATTGTCGCCTATCTCGGTAGCAACATTGCCTATATGTTTGTCCTCAACTGGTCCGTCAAGAACAGGTTCGCCCTGTGTGCTGAAATTCGTGGTCGCTCGGGAACCCTGGCACTGGTCAATATGGTGCCACTGATTATCTTCGCAGGCAGGAATAACCCCCTGATATCGCTTCTCATAATAAGCTTCGACACGTATAATCTTCTACATCGCTGGATGGGACGAATGGTGGTGGTTGAAACGATTGTTCACACGGTTGCATGGCTAATACCCAGTGTTGCCAGCAAGGGCTGGAATGGTGTTGGCAAATCCTTGCTCGGCAGTACCTTCATCGGATCTGGCTTCATTGGCACCGCTGCCATGGTCATTCTGTTCTGTGCGTCAATATCGCCGCTTCGACATGCTTTCTACGAGACGTTTCTCAACCTCCATATCCTCTTGGCCCTTACCGTCTTCGTTTGCACATGGATCCATTGTGCAAGCTCTGCCATGCCTGGCGGCCTCCCACAGCTGTCATGGATCATGGGCATAGTGGCTTTGTGGTTCGCTGACCGCTTTGCTCGCTTGTTCCGGCTTGTCTATGCAAATTGGTCTAAAAGGGGGTTTAGTGACGCTCTCTGCGAAGCCATGACGGGCGAAGTCACTCGAGTCACCGTCAATCTCCCGCGATATATGGATATTCGGCCTGGCACACACGCATATCTACGGTTTTCGGGCATTTCTGCCTGGGAGAGTCATCCTTTCTCCATTGCTTGGACAGAACATGCATCGGACCATTCTCTTCCCATGTCCGAAAAAGAGCCTTTACATGGTGGCCTCGACAAGAAGCAAGCGACTACATCTGTTACTTTTATCATTGGAGCGCAAACCGGTCTCACTAGGAGACTCTTTGAAGCAGCCAGCACGTCTCCGCGAGGCATTCGTCTTAGAGCAGCAATGGAGGGTCCATACGCCGGCCACCACAACCTCGATTCCTATGGTCATATGGTGCTTTTCGCCGGCTCGACAGGTATCACGCACCAAATATCCTATTTAAGGCATCATCTGGAAGGTTACAATGATGGCACAGTTGCCACTCGACGCGTGACTCTTGTCTGGATCGTTCGATCGTACGAGTCACTAGAGTGGGTACGGCCTTTTATGGATGCAATTCTTCGAATCCCGAACCGCAAAGATATACTTCGCATGCAGGTGTTTGTCACACGGCCGCTGAACCCCCGTGACATTGTGAGTTCAAGCTCAACAGTCAGAATGTTCCCGGGTCGGCCCAACATTCCCCTTTTGCTCATGAAGGAGGTACAGGAGCAAATTGGTGCCATGGTAGTGACTGTTTGTGGGCCCGGTGGTCTTGCAGATGATGTACGCGATGCCGTGCGATCCGTGCAAGGGGACACAGTGGTCGACTTTATTGAAGAGAGTTTTACGTGGTAAATAGTGGGGGTTGAGCCATGTGGTTATCGCGATCGAGCGTCGGGTTATTTAATCTCACATTTCCACGGTACATATATATATTTATATATTTTTTATGAGTCACCGGACACAGAAGGGATCGAGCATCTTTGGCCACTCTGCCATATGAAACACGGAGGAAAATATGGAGAGGCATTTGTGCAGTGATATCGCATATACTTGTATATTGTTTGTGACGGCAACATAGCATAGCATTATATTAACATCAAGCCCAGTCACGGTTATAGAGAAGTGGCGGCCTCCGAGCCGTGAAGACTCTGTCAATTGAAAGACCATTTCAATACCTGGTGAATGGTTAAGGAGACATGTGAAGATAATTTGGTATGGTATTGAGGTTGAGAGTTGAAGTACTTGATGAATAAGCGTCTAAACTCCATGCTTATGTATGCAAGGTGACGACAACTGACCAAAGAAAGCGTCTATCAATGTATATATACCCAAATCAGTTAGACCCCCCACGGTACCACAATCGACCATGTTGGCAGGATACGCCTCCGTGCATCACATTTCAGGTGCCATGATGGCGGCCTGTAATCCAAGCGTCCATTTGTCCTGTTCCGCATCTATATCCAAACCGCTGAAGCCTTCTTCCACAACCCAGGCGCGGCCTGGTGCCTTGTCAAAGAGGAGTTCGCATGCACGGCCGACGACAAGAAGACCCGGTGGTCTGCTTCCTTCGGTTTCAATGGCATCCGCCACATGTTGCAGAGTGGTTCGGATAACGCGCTGATCGGGACAACTTGCTCGTTCGACGACTGCGCACGGGGTTTTGATGGGGAAGAGGGCGCGCAGCTTGTCGGCCTCGACTTGTTCATCTGTGACAACTTGCTGGGGAGGAGGAGGGTCTTGTGGCGCTTCGGACGGAGGCGGCAGCGAGAGATGCTCGGTCAACTCGGATATGAGGCCGTCGATACGGTGCAATGCCATGAGGAAAACGACTGTTTGGCTGGGGACGTAGGGAGGCGGACGCGGCGGCCTGCCCTTCTTGCCCGTTCCAGTACAGATGAGGACCTGGTCCGCGACGTCTCGCTGGGTGGCGGGGATGCCGGCGAAAAGACTTGCGCTGAGGGCGCTGGTCACGCCCGGCAGGACTGTGACGCGGGATGCCATGCCGCGGTGCTTGAAGAAGATGACTTCCTCGCCGCCGCGGCCGTAGATGTACGGGTCGCCCTGCTTGAGGCGGAGGACCGTCTTGCCGGACTGGACGCCGTCCATGGCCGCGTCGAGGAGCTCCTCTTGGGCTTTGTCCGCATTGCCGGGGAACTTGCGGGCGATCTGGACGGGGGTCCGGCGGGGGATGAGATCGAGGACGCCCGACGGCACGAGCTTGTCTGCGAGGACGAGGTCGGCCGTCTGGATGGCCCTGAGAGTCGCGGTGGTGAGCAGGCCTGGATGTCCTGGCCCGGACCCGGCGAGGATGATCCTGCCAAGCGGGGGAGACAGACTGCCCATCTCGTCGGGAGACGATGACGACGAGGCCGGCGCGCGGAGCCCCAGGCCCGGCCCGGGGTACGCAGAGAGAAGCTTTTCCACGTCCTGGTCGGTGATGTCGGCAAGGCGCTTGAGAGGCCAGTACTCGCACATCTGGCCCAGCCACCTCATGCGGCGCCCGCGCACATCGTCATCCTCCCTCCCACCGCCAACAAGCCTATTAAACGAGCTCCCCTGCTCCCCTGCGTCGTCCAGATCGGCCAGCGCAAGACAGTCATCCTCCTGGATGCGCCTGCGCACCGCCCCAAGCCGCTCGCACCCGGCGCCCAGCCCCCGCGGCAGCAGCGACGCAACCTCCCTGCGGATCCTCGACGCGAGCTTGCACCCGCGGCCGTTGGTCGTGACGCCGATCTGGAGCGGGCCGTCGGCATGCGTCGACAGCAGGGAAAAGGTGCACAGGTGCGGCGCGTCGACGACGTTGACGGGGATCCGGTGCCGCCTGCACAGCGCCGAGATGTGCGCGGCCTGCGCGGCGTCGCGCGACGTGACGAAGACGGCGTCGACCACGCGCTCGACCTGCGGCCGGCCCAGCGTGAAGAGGTCGGCGTCCTGGAAGGCCCTCTGCTTCCACGCCACGAGGCCCTCGGCGATCTGGGCCTGCAGGCTGTAGTGCAGCGGTGCCGTGGGCGGCGCGATGAGGATCGGGTTCGCGCCCGCGCCGAGGGACTGCGTGCAGCGCGCCGAGGCGAGCGGGTTGGTGCCGATGACGAGGTGCGTGTTTGCCTGGGCGTTGATGCCGGCGAGGAGGACGTTGGCCATCGTGAGCTAGGGATGGATGGTGTTTTTGATTGTACGAACCGGAGAAGGGCCCGGGAATATGTCGCTCGTTCCAGTTGATGCCGCTCCCTTTCTCTTTCTCGTATTTCCCCCCCTCCCTTCTCTTTCTTCTCATCTCTCTCTTTTCATTCGCACGATGGTGTATATTTGAGTCGGTGTTGCAATTCGTAGTCCGCCGCTCACGCTCCTTCCAAATCAGGTCGACAACCTCGATCGAGCTAGAAAGGGAAAAGCAGGAATTTCGAAGAAACGGGCGAGCGGGCAAGAAAGCCGCAATTCTAGCCGACGACCCGAGCACGCCATCACGCCCCGAGTCCCCCCGGCTTTTGCGCAACGCCATGTCCGCGTGTGCAGCCGTTCGTTCGTTGCCGTGCCCGCTAAAACTGACGCCATTTGTGGCAGGCACCTTCCTGGGTCGGTTGGGGGGAAAAGGAGGGGCCGCTAATCGGACCAATTGCGCCGGGTGGATTGCTATCGTCGCAGGCCCGCGGTTTTATCTTGTTATCACCTGGTTAGTTGCATCTCCGCGGCTGTCGAAACGGTCCTGCAAACTGGACAATTCAGCCCCTTGGAAATGTGTTGCTGTGCGGGACTGTAGTTGTGCTGAGGCATATCTCACGATTTTGGACAGACGACTGGCACGAGAACTCGACGTCGTTTGTATGCAGGCTGGACGTCCATTATCCGATAGCTTCTTCGACCTCGTACACCGAGACGCACAAGTGTTCCAACGTGCTCGGTCAGGTATGCGCCCTTTGAGGTTATGCCTCAAGATGGCTTCGTCCAGGTTTATCTAGCCAAGTAATTGCTACATGCGTGCGTCTTTATGGTACAACCGCCGTGGGCACGAATCTATCCCTGTGTCTCGAGTTATTTACCCCGTCTTTTGTACATGCCTTGTTCCAGATTCCACAACCTCTAGCGTCAAGGCCGTCCATCCGTCTTCTCCAGCTCCTCCAGCTCCTCCAGCTCCGCTTCCGCCTCGTCGTCTAGTTCCTGCTCCAGGGCAGCCTCTTCCCTGGCTTCCGCATCAAACAGCTCTTTCATAACGTCTCTCTGCTTGGCAGCCTTGCTCTTCGGCCTCCGATCGCGCACTGCGTTCTTCTCGCTCGCGGAAAGCCGCCCTCCGTCCATCGATATATCAACCTTGCGCGGCTTCTTGCCCCCGGTGGCGGCGGCCGCTCGCCTTCCACCATCGTCAGGCCCGCTTCCTGCTCTGACATTGCGCAACACCCTGGTCTTTGCGCCCAATGCCCACAGATCGCCCCATCGTGATTTCCTGGCGTCGTGGTAGGCTAGCTTGCTGTAGCTCTTGGGTACTGTCCAACGCTCTATCTTGCCTTCGGGGGTACACAGATCCAAGGTGACATGGCCTTTACGTTTCAGAGGCGGTAGAACTAGCCGTGGCAGCGTTTGCATATCGGGAGCTTGGTCGCAATGTTCATATCCGTGAAAGGCCTGCACTGTAGCATCCCTGCCTGTCAAATTGCCATTCTTCGGTAGTCCTCTGCGGATGGCAACGTAGCTAAATTCAACCTCGCCCTGATTGCTGGCTTGTTTACCGAGCATCTGTGAGTAGAACTGCGGCTGTACGAAGCGTTGACTGAAATGACAATAGTCCTTCCGACCTATGCTCTTGCCCGCCTCCCTGTACATCGGACATGCCCCGTGATTGGAGCAGGGCGCAATTATATGGCCCTGTTCTAACTCACGATGATATGCCGGGTTGAACTCCTCGACACTGGCTCTCTGCTCGCCCGCCTGAGGGAGGAGGAACTGTTTCAAAAGAGTATCTCGAACGTGTGCCACGGCCTCAAAGCCTCGAGGATGAGCTTTCTCAATTATGATCAAAACGCCACCGTCTTTGTCCAATAAGCTCCAGAGGTTGTTAAGAATCGCCTGCCGGTAATGGTCCTGTTTTTCTTTGACAAACAAGTGAGATGCAATAATAAGGTCGAAGCCCTTCCGAGCTTGCGGCTTCGAGCCCGCATCGAGATGGTCGCCATGCATCTCGCCCGAGTGTTCATAGTCGGGTAGCCGAGGAAGAAATGTCGTGTTGTGGAGGAAACTCTTGAGGCGATGCCTTAGTCGATCTGAAGCAGCTACCACCGTCTTCTTTCCCAACGGCAGCGACCCGTTGACTTCTCCCATCTCTTTCAGCAATTCCCACTCGGCATGAGCAATCTGTTCCCAGGCGACTAGTCCGGCGCCTCCCGCACCGGCATCTAATACCCTCAGACCACCGTCTGTGCCTTCTTTCAACCTTGATTGAATCCAATCGCTGCCGACTCGCTTTCGCACCTCTTTCAGAATCGATGCAATCGATGCATACGCAGGAGGTAGATAACCCGCTAGGAACGCATCTGCTTCAATTTCCGTCATGTGTCGTTGGTCGGGTGGAAGCCCGACCCCTCCCATTCTGCCATTCTTCATCCCTTCGAGTGTTGATGGCGATGTCGGTAGGCCGCGACCGCCAAAAGCCGCCTCGGCTGCCTTCTTGACATGTTTCATGTGTGTCCGCTCAAGTAGTTCTCGAATAGGGGCAGTAAACTCCTCGCGGGGTAGAGCAATCTCCACGGGGCTGCCATGAAATCTTCCTTCGAGCGTATACCGGTGAAATCGTCGCGTTTCGCCGCTTTCTCTCTCCACCAATCCCTCTGCTTCTTCCGGCAGCCAGTCAGACTGCTCCTCTGTTTCCATTTCTTCATCTTCAGCTGTTGCTGACTCGTCCTCGATTTGATAGGATGTTCTTTGTGCTCTTTGAAAGTCTTGGACCAGCCTTTGTAGTGCTTCGTGCTCTCTCCGACTTCTCGCCACAACGTCCACATAACCGGGGGCCTTTTCGACAACTTCATGAATTCTTTCTGTTGATCCATCGATATCTCCCACAGAACTCGACTTGTCCTCCAATTTCTCAGTTTGGTAGATCACTTCCTCAAACTCTCCGCCCTCTCCGCCCTCTAGCTGTCGTAGCAAGGTGCTTTCATCACGAGGACGCGGACGACCGGCGTCCATGTCAGCGTGAGAGGGAATACCAACATCTTCTGGCAGGGTCTCTCGCAGCGGCGGTCCATATAGACGTTCGTAAAGCGCATACTCTTGGTTGTTCAGGTAACCTCTTGGTAGAGTATCCCGAAATCGTTGTTTGGCGTCGCGCACGACCTTCTCGATGTCTTCTGCAGAAGGTATTTGGGGCTCGGCGGCGGCATTCTCTCGAAGAGGACAAGAAGTCGACAGAGCGCGTCTGCTGTGGTCGCTGCTCGCTTTCTTTTCGGAGTTGCCAATACACCGCTGGCTTCCGATACTAGAGTAGGCGACACAATGGTATCTGTAGTGTGCCGAGTGTGCACTACCTCTTTTATAGGCATGTTGGATGCCTCTTAGAAACAACATTTTACGACATTGTATGGATAGATTGGATGGTAATGCTGGAAAATGGTCGAGGTTCAAGTCAATGGAACTTTTGCGGCAGCGACTCACGTGACCGCAATATTTGGTAATCTGGTGGCAATGATTGGTTGCGAGATAGTGCTTTACACAAGGTCAACTGTGAATCTATTATTAGTTGCGACCAAGTTAAGGTGTTTGTATCTCTGGGAGGAATAAAAAGAGTTAGTTTCATTACAATCGTATATCATAAATGATCAAAGTCTGTGATCTGAGATACGCGGTCTTTGTATGTCTACTACTAGAAAACGATCCACCCGATGAGTCTACGTCCTACATTGAGTGCTTTCGTTGTCGCTCAGCCATGTACAAGCCGAGAATGACTGAAGATGTTGCCTCATGTGACATCGGCCCCCCAAGGAGTTATCATTTCCACAAAAAAAGGGGCACGGTAACGCTTGTTTTCCTCCAATTAACATGGAAAGACACATATTTGGCCGACTTCCAAAGAGTCTAAGCATTAGAAAAGTGGATAATCAAGACCAACATCCGCCTAAGGCTAACGCATTGAGAGTTGAGTTTTGAGAGATTTATACTTTTCTTTTTCGTGAATGTGGTTCTACAAGTCAGCCAAAGTCTTGAACGCAGCTCTCTGCTGGGGGCGAGCCGAACTCCCCGATGGCCTCGAACCAGACCCAGATCCTGACCCTGAGCCAAAAGAAGATCCAGAGGCTGTATTTGAAGCGCGTGTCGTTGCAGACTGTCTCTGCTGCACATTGTGGATATTGAATTGTGATTGCTCGGCGGCCTTTTGACCATCAAACTATTTCGCTAGTTAGCATGCACGTCTCTTTTCAAGAACCATCCACCCATCCAGTCACTCACCGAAAACAAAGATACGAGGTATAATCCAATAAAAGAAATCAACATGCGTAGCAGCTTGTCGAACTGAAATCCGGATCGAGATGTAGCACCACGTTCTCCTCCAAGAGTCCTGCCCGGCGTCTTGAACACAGCCTCTGGCGACTTGCCAGCACCGGAAAGTAGAGCAGCCTTCGCAACGGCCTGGGAGAGAGCTGTAGGGTCTGCTCCTTGGATAGTCTGGATGCAAGATCCATTCTGGAAGATCTTGAAGGTTGGCATTGCGGATACTTTATTCTGCTGGGCTATCTCGGGCTGGGAGTCGACATTGACCTTGGCAAAAGCGACCTTTTTCGGCGAAGAATGCTTCTTGGCAAGGCCCTGGAATATGGGGGCAATCTGCCTGCAAGGGCCGCACCAGTCGGCATAAACTGAATCTCTCAGGTTAGCTGATGAGCGCTGCGCATCGTTGCAGCATGGGGAGAATGCGAACAGTCAGCGACAACAACGGTTGTACCGGAGAGAAGAGACTGCCACTCCGAGGGCGACTTGATGTCAGTGAGGCCACTCATTATGCGACGATTCTTGACCAACAATGCGAGTTTGGGTTATGAGCTCGATGGGTGACGATGCTTTGAGAGACGGAAGTTGCCAGAGAACGAATGTCTACTCGTGCGCCGCCCCACCCTGACGACGGACTGAAGGGCCCCAGTCGCGTGACGCATTCCATTTCCTTCGGTTGCATATTAATTTTAACACCTTGTCCTCACAGGGCCGCTTCAGCTCATGAGTCATCTCATACTCTACAAGTTACTGTATATAAACCACCTACATATGTAAGCTTCAGGTATTATCATCAGCCTCCTCCGCGGTAACCAAATCCTGAACCTCCCGCCGTCGACGAAACTCTTTTCCATATTAATGGAAACGCCAAAATCCTCGAGAATACCACTCAAGGGCTGATGCCATTGCGGCATAGTTCGATGCACCTTCTACCTGAACTCAATCTTAGTGTGACTGGTCATACATTTGATGCCAATCAATTCGCTCTTGCAGAAGTGAAAGTCGTCATGTATTGCGATTGTTTGATCCCGCTGATGAAGCCCCGTTGACTTATGAGCCGCCACAGAACGGGAGATGTTACTGACCCACAGGGCTAGTGAACATTATTCTGTGCGCAGTCTGCCGCTTAGGTAGATTTGATTTTAGCCTTTAGCCTGCGACACACTTACTATGAGCAGGCTTTGTTGAAACGAAGTCCATGTTGCGAAAAGAAAAAAAAAAAACAGATGGGCCTCGTGTTCTACGAAAGCAGAAAATCACCATGTTGCCTTTAGGAAAGAGCCTCGTTCATGGCTATCCCATGCTGCCTTTTCTAAAAGCCCTGATGCAGGACATCATGTTTAACTATACAGAGTATTATCAAGCGGTTATTGTATTAAAAGCTGTCCGACGAACCTTTAGGTGGAGTGCTTCTGGTTGGAGAAGGCGGTGGAAGAAGTGGATTCCATTCTGCCGGACGTATTCCACTTTCGCCTTCAACTTTTCTAGTGGTTGAGTAAATGTAGAAGCCTCTTGTTGACTGGTGCAGTTCAACCATTTCGACAGCACAGAACAACATCAAGCACCATGTCCTACCACGAGCGTAAGAACAAGGCGAGCCACAAAGAAACTCATCCAACTTTCACCAAGCATCGAAGCTAATACAGAATATAGAAGCGAAAGACTGCCCACAATGGCTCACAAGACAGAGCCTCGTTCAAGCCCTCGGCGACCTTCACGCCGTTAGAAGGCGGAAGAGATTGGACAGTCTCGGTTGCGATACCTAGCAGCATGCTCACAAAGTCGGTATCTTCCGCGACATCGCTCTTCTGGTTCCGCCTTGTAAACGGGAGTTAATGCTCGTGCTGACTGACGAGTTAACACCAGCCTGGCCACAGCAGACCAGCGGATGACGGCCCCCGGCCGGATTGCCCGCGCCCTCGCCGTCTTTTCAGTCGACGAAGTAGTCGTGTTTGACGATTCGCCGCTCTCATCTCGGCCCCGACAGACCGATACCACCGGCTACACCGGCGATACCGACCCATGCCACTTCCTCACCCACATACTATCATTCCTCGAAGCACCGCCGTTTATGCGCAAGACCCTCTTCCCGCTACACCCCAACTTGCGGATGACGGCGCTTCTACCCAGTCTAGACATGCCGCATCATCCCAATCCAAAGGAGTGGATCGCGTACCGCGAAGGCGTCACTGTTTCCGGGAAGACGAGCACCGGGAAGGGCACCCTCGTCGAGGTCGGGCTCGACGAGCCCGTGGAGATCACGGAAGAGATTCCGCCCAAGACCCGAGTCACGCTGCTCTTCGCCGAAGACCAGTCTCAGCACCCCGAGTGTGTTGATCCGCAGGCTCCCAGGACAGAAGGCGGCTACTACTGGGGCTACACCGTCCGCAAATGCGGCTCCTTGTCATCCGTTTTCACCGAGAGCCCCTACGAGAATGGCTATGACCTGAGCATTGGAACATCGGAAAGGGGAGCCCCTGTCAGCAAGGCGTTCTTTTCTCCAAAGCCTGCCAACTTTAAGCATTTGCTAATAGTCTTTGGTGGACCGAGAGGATTGGAATTCGCGGCCATGAATGACGAAGAGCTGGCCAAGATGGAAATTCAGGGGCCCAAGACCAAGGAGTTGTTCGATCATTGGGTCAATGTGCTGCCGAATCAAGGGAGTAGGACGATTAGGACGGAGGAAGCCCTGTTCATTGCTCTCACGGCGCTGAGAGGACTTTGGGATTCCAGTTGATGCTTTGATCAACAAGTACGTAGGTACATGTGATACCCTTGATGGGAAAATAAAAAGAAACTGAATGCAGTGACGACCACGCTTTTCCCTCTACTTTGAGTGACCATGATGTGAAATGCGTCGTTACCTCAAGTGCTTATTACATCTTGTCGCGGAATATCGCATCCTCGTCACTTCTATTTTAGCATAAACATTGTCATTTACACATATTCTACAGTCACCACAGAACGCCATTGTGGAAGGCACTACGCACTACAGCCGTTGAAACAAGCGACCCAAACGCCATATATACCAGGCAACACCTGGAACTCTGAATAAGACCGAGTTCAGCAGACAGCCGCGCCATAAGCGAAATCCTGACTCAGCGAGTCTCCGCGTCCATAGCCACAAGCGTAGCCATAGTAGCATCCGTGGACGCAGCATCAGCGGCCGCCTTCCCACCAGCTCTCTTGCGCAGCACATTCTCAATGAATACCTCGCCCGCCTTGTATGAAGATCGCACAAGGGGACCGCTAGCGCAGTAGATGAAGCCCATGTCCATGGCGCGCTGTCGCCACATCTCGAACTCAACAGGGGTGACATACTTGTCGACCTTGAGGTGGCGCTTTGTAGGACGCATGTACTGGCCAAAGGTCACGATGTCGACATCTGCATTTCGGAGTTCTGTTCAATTCAAGTCAGTAAGTGCGACCGTGGGGGGGGGGGGTATGATGCAAAAAGCAATAGGGGACTGCATACGTCGCAAGGCGTCCATCACTTCGTGTTCCTGCTCGCCCAGACCCAGCATGATGCTAGTCTTGGTGATGATGCCTTCTTTGCCACGAATATCCTTGGCATGCCTCAGGACCTTCAAACTCTGCTGGAAAGTGGCACGTCGGTCGCGAACATAAGGCGTCAGAGCCTCCGTCGTCTCGACGTTGTGAGCATACACGTCGAGACCGCTTTCCGCCACAATCTGCACCATGTCCAGATCGCCCATGAAGTCGCCCGTCAGTGCTTCGACGAGCAGGGATGACCTCTTCTGCTTGATCTTGCGAATCGTCTCGGCGAAATGCCTGGCACCGCCATCGGGCAAGTCATCACGGTCCACGCTCGTGAGAACAACGTAGCCGAGACCCCATCGAGCCAGGGCCTCGGCTGTATTCTCCGGCTCGTGAGGATCCAGCGGGCCAGGGGCTCGATTCGTCTTGACGCTGCAGAAGCGGCATCCTCGTGTGCAAGTATCGCCCATGAGCATAATGGTAGCAGTGGCGGCGCTCTTGTCGGAGCCCCCCCAGCACTCCGACATGTTGGGGCATCGCGCCTCCTCGCAGACGGTATGAAGGCCAAGCCCTCTCAAGTCGGCCTTGATCTTTTTAAAGTTCTCGTTGCCGGAGGGAATCGGCGTCTTCAGCCATTCGGGCAATCGTGTGATGGTTTTCTTCTTGCCAGCGGGTCCGACTTGGGCTGTTCGGAGCGAGTAGGCCTCTGACGGTGAGAGGCTTCGCGCGGGAGACGAAGGGGGAGCGATGAAGTCGGAGAAGGGTGCCAGGGCAGAGTCTTTGAAATACGTCTTGCGCTTCGGCTTGGCTGGTGTTGTGTTGGGGTCGTTCGCGGCTGGCACTGTGGCGAAACTTTTCGTAATAAGACAAGAAGGGCCTGTGATGGCTCTGCGGGCGGGACGAAGCGCTCTGCGAAGTGATGAGGCTATCGATGCCATCTTGTAATATGGTGTGTCTTGGAACGAGGCAACTGCTCCTAGAGGCAAGAGGTAGGATGGTATCTTGCAGTAAATCCAACCTATTATGATGGGAGAACCGAGAAGCCGGCGATGGCTCATGGATTGGATTGGCGATTTTTTGCTGGGGGTGGTGCTCGCTCGTTGTATTACGTAGGGAAATTTAGAGGTATTACGGTTGACAATAGCTACGTCTGTGCCACAACTCGTAGTGTCGATGTTCGGACCCTACGAGGCGTGCCGTAAGTTTTACGCGACAACGACGCAGATGTATAAAATGAGCGATAGAAATAATGGAATCGATGGAATTATTGGAAACCATGGAATGAACAGCCGTTAAGCATGGGACGTTGCACACCAGTCCCAACCACGTGATCTATTGTCTATGAGCTCCAGTCCTTGTCTTCCTAGGCGAAACAGTTCGGCCATCGTGAGTTCGAGACACGAGGACAATGGAGAAGCGGCGCTCAAAATATCCCAAGCCCTGCGCTAAGGCTTTCTGACCTTGTAACCGCAAGGCCTGAAGTGAGATAGACTGACAAAAGGGGAAATTCGAAAGCGCAGCAGGTGACGATATGTGTGTATGATTGGGCAGTCACGTGCAAGGCTGAGACACAGCCACTCGCCCCAACTACCGTGTGTGGGTGAAGACTGCGTTTTCCAAACGAGGCTGAATACTCCGTTGCAACTCACTATATCAACAGCCCATCTTCAACACGAGAGAGCCTCTGAGAGTTCTTCTCTATTCTGCGCACAATATTGCTACTGTAGGCATGTCAAAGTCGTGGAATGAGGCTCACATACGCAACTCTGGGGGTCTCCGCATCGGTCTGTGCAGCTTTCCAGAGTGCTTTCCAGGCATCGGGAGATATATCCGCCAAGAAAAAAAAAAATAAATAAATAAAAAGAGATGTCCGCGACAACTCGGCCGGGAATGGTCAAACCAACTCCTAGCCTGGCATCATCGCGATCTGCCAATCAGCTGCAAGGCTTCACCAATTGTCAAAGTTTCCTTTGTACACAACTCCACGCATGGTCCTGCATATTTACCATGCGGTTCCAAGACTGAACGGAAAGCTCGCTTCCTCCTTCTCCCATGACATCCGTACGTCCTTGCGCATTCTTCTGCCAGCCGCTTCGAAGGCGTTGCTGTCCGACGGTCCAGCAGCGCCTTGCACTCGCAGATGCTACAACATGCTTGTAGCTAAACCTAGGACAAAATGGGGCCGCAACACCCCGTCACATGTTTCTTGGAAGAAGGGGGATAAAAGTGTGAAGTATAACGAATTCAGGGATGCCGCATCCAGGATCTGCATACGAAGGTGGATTTCGGTAAGAAAAGTGGAGCCTCTGATGTGACACGGTACATATCACTAATTGGCTATTTCTTGCTTTAAGGTTTCATGCTATGTCGATGATCGGCTTAGCATAACACTTGGCTAAACCTAAAGACTGCGCCCGCCTTCCAATACGAAGAGAGGTACGGAGTACTTTGCGCGCATAGCATTGCGAGCGTGTTTACGGAGTATCTACGGACTCGACATACCTCTTATGTTATCGAAGGCGAAGCGGGTGAGGACATTCCCACGGATCCCCAACCCAACGAAAACCAACAAAGAACAACCTTCACATTGAGTTTACTGGTTCCGCAATCATCTTTCTGTACTTTAACTTGTCCGACTTGTTACCCCAGCGGACGCCGAGTGCTCCCCCCATCCTGACATGCCGACCTCTCTGCACCAATGTTGACAAACCCTCACTTCACTCCCCTTCGAACCACTTGTCGCATATCCCCACGTCCTGCCCGGCGACTGCCTTCTCCTTTGCCCCCCGTCCCGTTGGAAAACAAGAAAAAGATATCGCGGACAAGATGTGGCCGTTTCCGAAGTGCTCCCCGGACGCATGCGCGGCTCGAGACCCCAACAAGCTCGACCACCAAGCGCTCGTCGCCCTGTCACCCTTCGTCGCCGCCTTCATCATCATCAACGTCCTTGTTGTCCGGCACGTCTTCCCCAAGCTGAGCCACGCTGCCCACGACGAACACCGCGACGGCGAGGACCATTACCTCCCCGCGCATGCGCCGCCCAGTCTGCGCCAAGCCCATGCTGAGCACGGGGCCAAGAGCGGGAAGCGACGCGCCGCGGCGTGGGCTTTCGGCACGACCGTCTCCCTGGCCGTCGTCCTCGGTCTTCTTATCCTGGGGGAGATACTCGAGGTCCTCGACCCCGTGGCCAAGAACTTGGCTCTGCACGTCACGGTGCCGTTGCTGCTGTTCCTCCTGGTCGGACTGGTCCCCTGGCTGCAGTGTTGCGCCATCATCACCAGTGCGGGATGGAACTTGCGGCGGAATGCGAAAGGGTCGATCCCCAAGTCTGCTTGGGGCCTGCAGCTTGCCTTGTTCGGCGCCTGGCTCTTCAGCTTCTGGACCATTGGCAACACCGTGCCGAGCCAAAGCCCCCCGGTATCAGCAGATCCAGGAGACTTGGGAGGCCATGGAAGGACCGGCGGGCGCACCATGTCCATGTCTGAGACATTGACGAGAGAATGTCTCGAGAGAGTGGGCGTCGTGGGAATCTGCCTCATGGCTCTGCTGGCCGGCTTTGCGTCCGTGTCCACGCCGTGGCACACGTTGATTGATGCGTCGTCGCGCAACAAGCGTCCTGTCGCAGAAGCCGACCTCAACAGGAAGCAAGCCGGGCTCGATGCCACCAACGAGATGCTCGCCACCAAGCGTCACCAGCTGCTCCTGCTGCGGAGAAAGGGCTCCAACCCATCATCAGCAACGGCCGAGAGCTCGAGCGGCGTTGTAGGGAAGATGATGGGCACTTTCAGAGGCATATCCAGCGACGAAGCCGAGAAGCGCGCGCTGCGGATGGAAATCGCCGGCCTGGAGTACCTCGAGGCCAATCTTGCCTCGAACCTTTCTCTCATGCAGCATCACCGAGCAGCCGCCATCCGAGCGTCCACCATCGGGGGCCGCATCATGCTGGTGCCCTCGTATGCGTTCGCCGCCTATTGCGTGTATCGCATCTTCGCCACCCTCTGGACGACAATCCGACGCTTCTACTACCCGTCCGCGAGCTTCGCCAGCACAGACCCCATCAACCGCTTCCTCGGCCTCATGGCCCGCTACTGGGACCCGGAGCTGGACCAGCTCGCCTGGGCGAGAACAATCAGCTTCGCCCTCAGCGGCGTCATCCTGCTCGCCAGCGCGAACAGCAGCATCCAGACCTTCCACCTCTTCGCCAAATGGACGCCAGGCCTCCTCCGCCACGCGCAAGCCAACCTGGCCCTGGCCGTCGGCCAGATCACCGCGACGTACATCATCTCCGCCTCCCTCCTCCTCCGCAGCCAGCTGCCGGCCAAGGCGGGCGGTGCCGTGGCCGGCGTCCTGCAAGGTGCGCTGAGCCCCGGCTTCGCGGACTTCTGGTTCGACACCTGGTTCGTCCTGGGAACCATGCTGACTGGTCTGGGCATCTGGATGGGCCGCGGCCTGTCGCGCTTCGACGACGACTGGGACGATTACGGAGCAGAAGAGATTGGGGCGAAGAGGTCGTGAGGGAGCGGCCCTTGCTGGCTTGTGTGCCGCCTGCGTTGTTTTGGATTCCCTGTCTGCTGGGTAGACCTCTTTCTTGTTTTCTTCTCCTCTGTCATTCATATGTACCATCTTCCATCATTCAATGCCATGATTTGATATTCACGCTCACCCGCGGTGTAGCTACACAGGGCTTTTGCTCTGCTCATCCTCCTCACCATTGATGCGTATCGACGAATTGGTTAGGATGCCCACGCACAGGACGTTTCGATCGAGCCATTGCGCCCTTGTATCTAGATTTGTCTGCCTTGTATGCTGTAGTTTTCCACTTGGAGATATGATCCGTATAGAGGATACAGTTTCACTATTAAGCCAATCTTCTTGCACCATTTTCACAAATGCCACGATGATCTGTTTGTGCTCTGTGATTGATGGATGATCTGATTGCATATTTCGCCCCATGCCGCACCCAGGCCCCGAATGCTACAATCACATGTCACCATTGACACCTCACCTCCACGAGTTAGCTCAGGAACCCCCCAAACCGCCTTGTCCAACAAACCTAATCAATCTCCGTCCCTCGTTTCCCTTGCCCGCCATTCCATAATCGTCCCTCACTCCACAAAACTCTATATCCCCACCGTCCCTGTCATGCATTTCTTAGCTCCTCCGCAACCCCAGGCCCATTCATCGTGCCCCCTTATCTCGAATCTGGATGAAGCCACTCGTTCAAATCCGGTTAGGAACATGTTGCATACTTGATTCGAAGCCGACGGTTTCATACCGGCCTGTCCCAAACAAATGTTTTGTCGCATGAGCTTCAACTTACATCACCGTGGCAAGGCATCATCGCAACATAGCACCAACTCACGCCTGACGAGAGCAGATTTAATGAACTCTTTATTACCAGCCTTGTACTCAACAGGAAGTACTGCAAGTGCATCTCATCCGCCTCCCGTGTCCAGCCACCGTACACCCATCCCGTCCGTATCTCATTAAAAGGCCCTTACCCTCATCCCACAGACGAGCACTATTCCCTCGTCGCCCCACTTTTCATGTGCCGCGCGCTAGATGATCTTCATGCCAATCATATGTCTCGTCGAATTCTTCATGATTCGTGCAACATGTATGTGTGTGACATAACATGACAGGAAATTGAACGAAACCGGGCCAAGTATTCGGAGCTTTTGTTGGGAGCAACATTTTGCTCAAAATGACACCCACTTTTCAAACTTGCAGATGTTAACTTTGGGACCCGTGCGAAAAGAACATGAAATGGATGAGCGTAGATCAGATGAATGGAAATGCTTCCCCATCCCTTGTTACTGTGAAAGTAATAAGAATCATGCCCCCTTTCCCACTTATGAAGGGAGGCAAGAAGTGACGGAACGTGGACAGGTCTGAAGCCCATGGGCATAATCTTGCGATGGCATCTATAGGTCGCCGTAATAAGAACCGGGAAATGAAAAACGAGAAAGATCAGACGAAGAAACCGCAAAAAAAGACGAAAAAAAAAATAAAAAATTGAACAGACTGGAATGGAAATCCGAAATCAACCACATGTACGGGGTTACGGGGTAAAGAGAAAGAAGCAAGGGCGGTTGAACTAGAATGTACAAATCAATCTCATTGCTTTTTAGTCTCCCTAAGACGCCATGGGACGTCCCTGACGCCCCTTCTTGTTCGGTACAGTCGTCCACCCGTCTTCGTCCACGGGCGCAGCTTCACCTTCGCCTGCCCCTTGGGCAGGACCCTGTTGAGCTCCGTTCGCACGGGATCCTCGGCCGTCGTTACGAGGTCCTCGGGGAGCACCACCGCGTCCGCCTCGCGCACCAGCCTGGGCACCACGAAGACCGCGTTGATCACTGGAGGCAGATCTCCAATTGGATACGTCGGCAGCCTTTGACTTGGGAGCCTCTTTGGGCTCCCGAGGCTCTTGGCCTCGGGCACCGTCTTTTTTTTCAGCCCGCTCTTTCGTCATATCCACCTCGCCGATGTTGGTCTGCGTGGCGTTGTCTCCCTCCTCTATACCCTCCTGCCCCTTTGCAGCATGTTCTTGCTCGGCAGCAGCCAACTTGGCGAGTCGTTGCTCTTCCTTGGCTTTCTCGTCAGCCTCTTTCTTCTCCCGAAGCGTCTGCTGTCGCTTCTGCTCTATCTCCTGCTCTCGGGTAGCTGTATCAATAGGACGAGCAGCGCCGAAGGGGCTAGCCTTAGAGTCACCGCCGGGGGTGATAGTAGCGTCCTGAGCCTCGGAAACGGTCCGCTTTTGGAGGTTAAGACGAGGGCGGCTAGCAGGAACGGGGGCAGCAGTCGACGGGGAAGCAGGATAACTGGTCTCTTCCTGAGCTTTGGCAGAGTCAGGCTTCATGTTGCTGCGCCACTGGAAATCCTTCTCGGCTGCTGTAGGGGCACGTTCTGGCTGTTCGCGTCGAGGGCGAGTAGATTCCTGTCGACCTTCTCCCCAAAGTACGGAGCCCTGTCGGCTTCCACGGTGAGACTCGCCACGTTCACCAAGGCTGTCAGGCCCGGGACGAGGCCGGCTGCCATCACGAGGTCCAGAGCCGCCCTCTGGAGGCGACAAAGGAGCCAAGGGTCCGCGCCGCTCCCAAGTCATTTCTCGAGGAGCACGGGGTTCAGCAGCGGGCTCACGAGGTCGACGCTCACGGTCGCCAGCGAAATCAGAGCCCGTACGGCCACCACGGCCAGGCAGATCGGGGAGAGGTCCTTTGCGAGTCCAGTCGCTTAGGTCGCGCGAAGAATCGACGCGACTCTCACCCCCTCGGGCTGTCGGTCGCCCAGTCAGTTCAAGTCTAGAAGTCGTCAGAGACCAGGGGCGTGGATTTGACTCACGAGGATCGGCAACTTTAATCTTGATCATACGACCTTGGAAAGACTCTCCATCAAGGGTTAAAGCCTTCTTGAGCCCTTCAGCGTCGGCGAACTCGACATATCCGAATCCCTTGGGACGCTGCATCTCACGGTCCTCAATGATGCGAACGCTTAGGATTTTGCTACCCTCAAAGAACTCGGTGACGGTTTCTTGGGTTGCATCGTACGACAAGTTGCCCAGATGAGCAGTGAACGGAGGCTTCTCGGGAAACTTCTGAGGAGCGCTCTCGCGAATGGAATAGCCTTCAATTAAGTCAGTCATGGTCATCCACGAACTAAGTAACACTCGTACTTGCCGGGGATGCTCACCGCGATCTTGCCAAGACGACATGCCAGTGCTGCTACTGTTACCGCCAAAGCGAGGGCGATCACTAGGAGGCAAGGGCTGCGTGCCTGTTTCTACATGATTAGTTGTCGCAACTCGGAGGTGTGTGCATGACGGAGACACGTGGATATTTCCCCTACCAGTCACTGTAGAGCAACATGTTAGCTTGCGGTCATTAGAGCGATGTGACTAGGGAGTAACCAGCTCACCACAGGTTTCTTCAACTTCATCAGCCCAGGAACCACCCCCGAATCCTATGCAAGTATTTTAGCAATTCGTTGTCCTGTCGAGGCAAGGACAGACGCGGATTGGTGGCGGGGTCCACGACAGCCCCGCGACTGAGATGCAAGACGCACCACCATCAGTCAGAAAGTCCCCCAGAGACATCTTCTGCTGTTCCTTCTTCTTCGGAGCTACAAAACCAAAAAAACGGCACACTGTCAGTTGTGTTCTTAGTTGAATCGAGAGTTGGCTGATCGCATATTGGGACGTCGCGTACCCATGATTGCGGTTTGGGCGGCCACGCGCAACGGAGTCCGAGGCGCGCAGAATCAAATGTCAAGAGGCGAAGAGCCGGACCAGGCAGCTCTCTCCTCTTCCCGCGGTTGGTAGGAAGGCGAGGCGACAAGGACAAGTCGCTTGACTGGAGGGGAGTATCGTACAAGTCGAAGGTCGGTAATGGAGCGGGACCGGAACGAGTGCGTAATGTTGACGAAATAGACCCCGACGAGTGTTGCCGTGTCTGGGGTTGTTCGAGACGAATTTTGCTGGAGCGTGGGACAAAAATGCTGAAGTAAGATGCGAGGGTTGCCTCAATTTTCACTAAGCAGGGGAGTGGGAGACGCTAGTCCCAATTGGGGTCAACAGCGCCTACTCCTACTCCGTAGTCTCTAGGCTCTAGGGTCTGGTGTGCGACGACAAGTGGGACCAGACAGCACAGTTTGCCAATTGGGGGGGGGTTTGGGATACCGTCAACCTCAAACTCGGCTTTTGCGGTCCAGCCAGGCGGGACCCATTTTGGACCACAGCCCGGACTTGATGAGCTCGGCGCCTCTTGCCCATGGATATGAGCGAGCTTGCATCAATCCTGATGATAGTATCGTCCATCTGGAATTAAGCAGATCGCCCGCGGAGCTGCATGCCCCCTCAAGTGCTGGCTCTTTGCCCCAGGAGACGTGCCTCTGCCCACCTCCTACCCGATTCAATTCTCTCGAAACCTTTCACCATGGCGGCAAACGGCGGTGACAATTCCTCCAGCAGCCCTGTGTGTCGAAGCCAACGACCAGGCTTCTTGCCGCCACAGTTCGTCGAGCTCGTAGTGCCGCCTATCAAGATCGGATCCTGTACCGGTATGTCCACCTTCGCTCCATATCTGATATCCGGGGGGGGGGGGTTCTCATGTTCGCATTGAAAAGCAGCTGCTAATCTGGATCATAGGGCTCTTCGGAGCATTGGCCGGTGTTGGAGGAGCGATTGCAAGAGACACTAGCCCGGTTGCCAGTGGATTCTTCTCTGGTGTACAATGGTTCATGCTTGGCAGCAGTTACTGGTGTGCGTCCCTTTCTGACCTATCCAGAGCGCACCCCGTTTCACTGACAAGTAGTCACGAAGTCACTCGTACTATGGGTATTAGGGCATACGGGGGCGAAAACAAGATGCGATCCGCAGACAAAATTGCGGTCAGTGGTGTAGCTGGTTCGACGGCTGGTGTTGTGGCTGGTTCGGCACGTAAGCTGGCTCAACTCGCATCTATATCCAGTGATGTCATGCTCTAACATCTTGCTATCTAGGCGGCCGTACGAGGTTGTTGCCGCTCATTGTTGTATGGGGCTTGATGGGAGCAGGTGGGCAAGCAGTTGCTAATAGATTGTCATCGCCAGAACCAAGCGAAGCAAAGCAAGGTGGCCAGAGCTGGCTTTCGAAACTAGGCCCCTTTAGAAGGCTCACAGACGACGAATATATCGACATGATGAAAGAAAAGATTTTGAAAGTTGAGGTGGACATTGCGCTGATTGATGATCGAATAACTGAGTTGAAAACGGCTGAAAAGGCAAAAGGCCAGGGTGAGGCAGGAGATGGCTCCAAGTGATGGTTGAAGGGGAATTCCCCCAGGATAGCAGGGCCCTTGAATATTAGAGAGTCATGGTTGTGTCACTCTCCGTATCACATGTAAAACACTGAGCGATATGTTTCATAATTTTATATCATTTCACTATGAGCCGTTCTTGAAGCTCATCTTAGCTTTAGTATACCAGTCCGATTCCGGTTTGCAGAGCGAGAGAGAACAAAAGAAGTGATGAGATCTGTAGATTTAAGTCTAGACTTGGCCAATTTAGAGTGAGATTGCGACGGACATGATGATGCAAGAAAAGAAAAGGCGAAGGAAGGTTCAACGGGCAATATCTCAATGATTGTATAGAGTTGTCGGCAGGAAAATGATGTGGTAGCTCTTGCTCGGACCCATACCTCTAGCTATCTATGAAAGACAATAGAATGCGGAGATACTCAGCCATTTTGTATACACGCTCTTGTTCTATCCGTCCGGCGTCGCCGCTTGCATAACCATAAAACTTAATATAGGCATCTTGGCAACACGTCATATTCATTGCCTCCCAATAGAGGAGTGGAGTGGCCCTATTGGCAGCAGCTAGCCCTATCAATGCTTCAATGGTTGAATAGTGAGATGTCAACGCACTTCAAGGGACCGTTCGGTGGATCATTAACTCAATCATAGGGCCAGTCAGACATATTCTTATAAAGCCTTCTTAAATATATCAATTTAAGTCGTTTTGTTTGGTGTTTCATGGTTCTCTAGTTAGGGTGCGGCTAGGCACACGGTGTTACATTATTGGGTCTTAACACATGCAGTGCTGGCATGAATTGGGATAGGGTAATTAAATCAATAAACTAATTAATAAAAATAAGACGTTATCTATCTACAAGTAAAATTACAAGTTCTTGATAAAATATATGTACAAGAAATTGCTGTTCAAAAAGTGTGACTTTGTGGTGTAAAATGGGCACTCGGAATCGCCTGGCGGGACCGTAGAAGCTAATGAATCGAATGAGTCAAATGAATTGACGAAAGCCACCTGTTGTACCCCGGCTCCTTCATTCTTGTATCCCCGCCTGTAACGCCTCCTGTAACATACAACGACTTGTAGTGCTTAACTAGATAAGTACGCAACTGCGATAGAACTCATCAAGAAAAACCACAACCTCCTGTACTATACTCAACTGCCTAGTGCACAGGTCATTGGGTAAAATCTGCCAGGGTGATTGTTTCGGTTAGGGCTATATGCCTGGCCAGGTTCTTGTATGGTGAAATTAAACGAAGACTGTTGACCATAATTACCCATAACGATTCGCAAGGGGTAATAGACTTGTTTCGAGGCTGACTGAATCATGTTTATCGTTGCGCAATTGACAGGATTGATGAAATTACCACCCTTGGCCTGCATTGAAAGAGGAGTGCCGGTTTGACTAACAGTACCTGTCACGCAGTCAAATGCAGTACCCTGCCCGATAAATACAGCCACGCTGTTATCTGCCGAGGCGCAGACCGTGTATTGACCACTAACAGGCGGCTTATAATACCCTTGGTAAACAAGCAAGAAGCTATTACCATCGACACGAAGACCGCCGTTAAGAACTCTGTTGTAACCAACCCAATAAGGAAATCCACCATGCCCGTCAGTAACACAGGCGTTAGCACCAGGATCAGGATTAGTGCGTCTTAAGCCATTGAAAGCTCCAGGACCGTCCTGTGGGAAGTAGGTAATATTTGTACGTCCTGGCCCTGCAAGAGGGCGTTGCGATAGGTAGAAATTAGGTCCTGAGACTTTCGTACCACACCCCGGTTTACCTGGTATAGCAGGACTGTTATATCCATAGTAAAATCTGTTCGCATAATAATACACGTCAAGGCCTCGAGGCGCACAAGTAGGTTTCACTGGACAACCACCTCTTGACGTTACTACCGGCGTGGTTGTAACGACAACTCTAGTAGTACAAGGATGTACACAGTTGGGTGCAGGGGTAATTGTGGTTGTGCCTTTCTTAGGTCCAGGCACAGTAGTTCGAATTGCTGTATCTGGAGGATGGGTCGTAACTACAACGCGAGTTGTGCAAGGGTGCACGCAATTCGCAGCTGGTGTAATCGTAGTTCTGCCTGACTTATTTCCAGATACAGTTCTTGTAATTATTTTATCTCCAGGATGGGTTGTAACTACAACGCGAGTTGTGCAAGGGTGCACGCAATTCGCAGCTGGTGTAATCGTAGTTCTGCCTGACTTATTTCCAGATACAGTTCTTGTAATTATTGTATCTGGAGGATGGGTTGTAACTATAACGCTAGTTGTGCAAGGGTGCACGCAATTCGCAGGTGGTGTAATCGTAGTTCTGCCTGACTTATTTCCAGACACAGTAGTTGTAACT
>KQ061747.1:125377-150380 GCA_001008035.1 Atkinsonella texensis | reverse complement strand
CAAAATGGGAGCCAAAAACAAAAAGAAAAAGGGGAGAAACTACCAAACTGCCACATCGACGCCCCCTCGTCTTAAAAAAAAAAAAAAAAAAAAAAAAAAAAAACTAACAGCGCCAGAAGTAACCAAGCGGAAGGCTTCAGAGGACCCCTCTTCACCGTCAGCGTCCAAACGGGTTAAGCACGATGAAGAAGCCGAGCCAGTCGAGGAAAACAAGCCAGTGGTCATGAAGCCAATTCCGTTTCCCGAAAAGGTACAACTCAGTCTGAAAAAAAAAAAAATTCCAAAGGGGAAGATGAAAAAAAAAATGAAAGAAATACAAGATAAACCCCCCGCCGCGCAAGTCAAGTCGCCATGCTGACCAAATAGCCCGCTGTGATCGAGGAGCGCAACGGCGAAATCGAGTTCCGCGTAGTGAACAACGACAACGAGCGCGAGTCCCTGATCATCTTGACCGGGCTTAAATGCATATTCCAGAAGCAACTGCCCAAGATGCCCAAGGACTACATCGCGCGGCTAGTCTACGACCGAACGCACCTGTCCATCGCCATCGTCAAGAAGCCACTAGAGGTCGTCGGCGGCATCACATACCGCCCGTTCAAGGGCCGGCAATTCGCAGAGATTGTCTTCTGCGCCATCAGCTCAGACCAGCAGGTCAAGGGATACGGCGCGCATCTCATGTCGCACCTGAAGGACTACGTCAAAGCCACGAGCGACGTGATGCACTTCTTGACCTACGCTGACAACTACGCTATCGGCTACTTCAAGAAGCAGGGGTTCACCAAGGAAATCACGCTCGACAGGAAGGTCTGGATGGGATACATCAAGGACTACGAAGGCGGCACCATCATGCAGTGTTCTATGCTCCCGCGAATACGCTATCTCGAGATGGGCCGCATGCTGCTGAAGCAGAAGGAATGCGTGCAGGCCAAGATCCGCGCCTACTCAAAGTCGCACACGGTTCACGCTCCGCCCAAGGAGTGGAAGAACGGCGTCAAGCCGATCGACCCGCTGGCCATCCCCGCCATTCGCGCCTCTGGCTGGTCTCCCGATATGGACGAGCTCGCTCGCCAGCCGCGCCACGGCCCCAACTACAACCAGCTCCTCCATCTCCTCAACGATCTGCAGAACCACCAGTCTGCATGGCCCTTCCTCGTTCCCGTCAACCGCGACGACGTCGCCGACTACTACGACGTCATCAAGGAGCCCATGGACCTCAGCACAATGGAGAACAAGCTCGAGGCAGACCAGTATGCCACGCCCGAAGACTTCTGCCGGGACGCCAAGCTCATCTTCGACAACTGCCGCAAGTACAACAACGAGAACACCCCGTACGCCAAATCGGCTAACAAGCTCGAGAAGTTCCTGTGGCAGCAGATCAAGGCCATCCCAGAGTGGTCGCATCTCGAGCCGGAGAAATAGAATACCACTCCGGCCTCGAGGCCCAGGATCCGTCTTGTTTGTTTGCTTAGAGGGCATGCTCGCAAAGTGATTGAACGATGAGCAGTTTTGCTTCTTTAACCCCTCCCTTTTTTTATATACAACATGAGCTCGTCAGGTTTTTTTGATTTTATTCCTTTTTTTAGCGTGGCGTTTTTATGCTGACATTGTGCACCGAGTCACGAGTCACCGGGTCAGGATTGGAATTGGGATGGGGGTCCCTAGATAGTGAGACCGCAACTCATGGACCACGGTAGCATTCTATTCTTGCAGACGTGAAATACTGAATACCTCAGCGTGGGTTTTTTTAGAGCGTTGGTGAGGAATGCATGCCTATGACTTCTTGGACACTTGTGAACACATCCTGATGTACTTGTATGCGGGTGATCAGCCTTGCGGAGGACTGAAATTGGAACCAACTGCACATACACCCAAGTCATTGTCGGATCATTCTTTATATTCTTATCCCTAGTATAATACAAAGGTGGAAAGTAATGCGACAGCGGACTCGACGCACATTTTTGGCCATGCTGAGATGGCCTCGACCCCCAAAGCAAGCTAGCAAAAATCCGAGATTGAGTTCCAACTGCACACCAATTAATCGCTACCAGCAGTGTTCTCATAAACAACTGCGGTTCTCCAGACAAAAGAAAGGTGAATTCTTAGAATGAGCAACAGCATATCGTCAAGACATAACGGGCCAGGACAGGCCGTATCTGTCGGCGGCGAAACGTATAGAGAATAACGCCACATCTCTGATATTGCATGGGAAGATTCGGCTGGCCGAATAGCAGGGAAATCGTGAAAATCATAAAGTGTACATCTCGCTACCAGTCGTGCGTTATTGTGTGTTCACTTCGGTGCCTTTTTCCTCCTTTTTTTTTGGAATTATGTTCAACTTTTCTTTTTTGGCCCTCTATCATGCGGGCGCTTTAATGTTAAATTTCTTAAAATGCATCCTGTGCACTCGGGAGGCGAATGGTTGGGCGAGCCGCCCGAGGCAGAGTGGATCGTGTCGCGGAGTCAGGGCCCGTAAGCCTCCTTCGAGATTCGGTGCTGCGGTTGGGACTTTCGGCCTCAAGGGTACGATGCAGCATTGGATGTAGGACCTCGGGAATCTCTGACCAGTGACCAGCTCTGGCTGCGATGAGCATGCCCGGAGGGATGAGAGCGGCTGGTATCACAGAGGTGGTAGATGCCCGGCGAAACATTTGCTCCGTCATTTGCTCAGTCAATAGCGCCAGCTCTCCCGAGTCAATAGCGTTCTTCAACCACTGCTCCCATTCCTCGTCCAGTACCACAGATGTATCGCCAGCCTCACGCCGGGTTGCTCGATCACGAAGACGCTGATTCAGGTCGACACCCACGCTTTCAAATTCGTCGTCACTCTCTTCTTGGTTGGAGTCTCCGTCTTCATCCCTTACAATGCGCTCGCCCAGGTTTCGCAGGCTACGAATCAGAGATTGCTCTCTCTCGTGCTCCGTCTGCATGGTAACTCGTGGTGTCCGGGGAATAGGTTCGTCGGATGGCGGGACCCAGTCAAACACTTCATCTGCCGTTGTATCTCTGATGGTGACGCCCTGCTCCTTCTCGAACTTCTCCTTGGCCCATCTCGTGCCCTCCCATTTTGTCAGGCTGCAGACCTCTGCCTGGGTCAGATGAAGTGTATCAAATGCACGGAAGAGACGCCGGTGCCATGGCCATCTTGAAAGGCGAATCCTATGCGTAAGGTGCGTATAGTCTAGGCCGGGATATTTGGCCTCCTGAGTATCGAGATGACCGTAGAAGGCATGAGTCTCCTGACGGACCTCCGGGATAAGGCAGCGCTGAAGAAAAGCCTGGAAGTTCTGGGGGTCGCTAGTTTTGGGCTTGGGGTATAGCTGGTCGTAAACAATATCTTCCACGAGACGGCCTTTCATTGTGACAGATCAGTGCGTCTGGGCTCTCTCCCGCTTTTTTTCTGGCTGTGGTTGTCGAGCAATGCAGGCGCGGAGTGGAATGCCCTACGATGGCAGTGATGTAGCAAATTCCAATCAAGTAATTATGGCTAGCGGCGCTCGTGAAAGCAGCTGGCGATCTCGAGGGCGAAGGGCGGAGGGCGAAGGGCGGAGTGAAAGGGACTGACTTGTTGGGCATGGACGTCCAACCCCTCGAGCGTTCGTGGCAATTGTTACGTGGTCGACGTGCACGGGAATCAGGGCGATAATCCACGCAGATACACACCGGCAAGGTGTCGAGAGCAATAAGTCAGATTAAAGAGGCCGAGACAAAAACAGCCAAAACCGAAATGCTGAGAGGGGGGAAATCATTCCAAGCAGGCGCGCCGACTGCTGAAGGCTAATTGGCTGAACTGGTATCAGGCCAAAGAAAAATCTGGGGGATTGGAGATTATCGGCTTTTATCGGGGCCGCTGCGGGCCCAGTTCTGCTGCTGCTGCTGCAGCTGCAGCTGCAGGCGGAGACAGACAGGATTTGCCTGACTTTGTTATCGAGTTGATCTCGAGGCTTTGTTTGATATACCTAGTCGATTGTTTGTGGCCGCTCGTTTGCTCTCGTGCCTGACCGACATTTTCGACGTGGTAAAAGAATGGCTTCGAGCCCTGGGTACACCTTGACGACGAGAAAATCGAGGGGTCTGCTTGCCACGAAGCACGAAGGCAGACACACACCGGTCCAAATAAGGCAGGCAGGACACTCCAGGACACTACTCCTGGCAGCTGGCAGAGCTGGCAGGTGAAGAATCCTGCAGAAACACTTCGACAGCCAGGGAGGCCGGCCAGTCTACAAGGGCACATGGTTTCAATCCTGACCACACCATTCGACCATCATGCTCCACGTGCTTGCTGACGGCCTCATTTGACGCGTCACGTCTACGTAAGTCCTTGTTCCAATATGCTACAACTTCACCAAAACACTCACTTTCACAGCTTCGGCACTAACTGGTTATAAACATTAAAGCGTGAATGGAAACGAGCACAGAGACGCAAGTTAATGATTCCATGTTTCCTAGGCAGAGACGACATTATGAGTCACTACAGAGTTTGACGTGTAGCTGGAGAGTGAAGTTGGCGCATAAACAGCCATAAAAAATCCTCGTATCAAAGCGAAACATGGTCATGAGTTTCGTTTACAAATAAAATGTCTCATATATTGTCCTATAATATGCTCGGCCGCCTGGCTCCCCCAGCCAAAAAAAAAAAAAAAAAAAAAAAAAAAAGAAGAAGAAGAAGAAGACAAACGACATAAATCATATTTATATGTGGTCGCGAGCTATTTGTATGTGTCATATCGCCTTCATCCTTTTATAGCAAAATGGGAATGAGCTTCTTGGCGGCGTTCGGCTTGGCTCCTTCCTGGCGGGGCGATCCGATCCGGCTTCTCATCAACTGTACGCCGCCTCAGGATGCATTTGCCGGCTGGCCATAGCAGCAGCTGGGCTCATAGAATCGGCATTTGGCGATGGTCGTCGTCCCCATTTCCTTCTTTCATCTCGTAATCGCTCCCGATCGCGGTCTCGGTTGTGATCGCGAAGATCCCACTCAGGCGGGTCTCTTCGCCTGTCGATGTCGGCATGACTGCTCGTTCTTCTTTGAGGGTCCACCCGCCGCAGATAGCTCTTTGCTCGTCTCAGATCACTGCCTCTGTCTTCTTCCCAGTCGTCCCAAGCTGTGCTCCTCTGCTGATAATGATCTCGATCTCGCTCCCGCTCCTGCTCTCGCTCTCTCTCCTTGTCTCTCACACGCTCTTCCCCAATCCTGTGTCTCCTTCGCGCATCACCTTCTGATGCTACAATGTTCTCAGAATCGTCCGAGTCCATGTCGGAGTAGCTTCGGTTGAGGCGTGACGGCTGAACCTGTTCTCGGCTTTTTCTTGATCGAACCGACCCAATACCAGAATTCTGTCTTGAGCCTGGTCGAGGACGCTCAGAAGTCAACCCATTCGGCAGGATACTGCTAACGGTTTCTGACAGTTTTTCTCGAAGCGATCCTAGCGGACTAAATCCATTGCGTCTCTTTGCCTCGTCTAGTCGAACATCGAAGCGAAGGGGCCGTGAACTGCTTGAGCCATTCGACAAGCCTTGCGTAGTCCCCGAGGGGCGAACCACTCTTCTCACTGATGGCGGAGGGGACGAGTTAAGATGTCGGCGACGTTTCTCTCGCTGGTCTTGCATAAGCTCCTCTTCCGATGACGTTGATGATTGTTGTCTGGGATGGCTGTGTCGGCGCGCCTGGCACGATCTCTTCATATCTGCATCTAAATATGTGGGAGTGTACCCACGTGAGGGCGGATAGTCCGCATCAGGAGGCAGATTCGCATAATCAGAAAAACTTTTTCGTCTCCCTCGAGCATCTGCTGGTATATCTCGACGCGCCCGATCTGGGGAGCGCTCAGCCTTGCGTTGACTGGCGTATCTTCGGGGAACATAAGCGAAAGCCGATCGGCCAAAATATTCTTGGTCCACATAACGAGGATTTGGTGAAGATGCGGATGAGAAGGGCTTTCGGGTATGAACATAGGTATATCTCGGTTCAGGCTTCTCGTTCGGAGAAGAGGGTTTGGGGGTTGAGCTCTCGACATTGGATGACGATGCTGCCGCCGTCCACAATTTAGCTGCACAGGTCTTATGCCAATGATCAACCTCTTTGTCTGTTTGCGAGGGAAAGCACGATGCAGGAAGGTCGGCAGGAAACTCTTGGCCGGTTTCCGGGTGTTTCAAATTCCAGTTCTTGACAGCATATTGTAAGAATGGAACATGTTCCTCTGGTCCTAGCAGTACCTCAAGCGATTCCCACCTCGAAAACCCACGAAAGGTGAGGGCAGGTATTGATGGACGCTCGAAATCGTTGCCCGTCGGCTGAAGGGAATGCTGGCATCCAGTAACTTGCCAAATGTAAGAAATAGAGGAGTGTGGCATATCCACGAAGAGAGCTGTTTACAGATGGGTACTTTAGTCAGCACCGCATGTCTTATGGGCAATGGTTGATGCAGGCGTTTCCGCTGCAGCTAGTGCTTGAGGTCATACAGTCATAGTTGCCTCCGACCGCTTTGTAAAAAGCCGCCAGTTTGCTCGGCGTTAGATGCGTCTCCGACTTGTCC
Organism: Atkinsonella texensis; assembly: GCA_001008035.1. NCBI lineage: Eukaryota > Fungi > Ascomycota > Sordariomycetes > Hypocreales > Clavicipitaceae > Atkinsonella > Atkinsonella texensis. Next base: position 143,847 of record KQ061747.1, on the reverse strand, counting down.
CCGATCTCAAGCACCTAAGCCGGGTCAGAGGAAATTGGACACATAAAAACTGCCATGTGCGACCACGAAGTGAACTTTGCATTCGCCATTTGGGACACACTGCACTGCGCTGTGAGGACGGGACGGGCACATCTTACCACATATCGAGCGATAGCCCTGAGGAGGGCATCGAACTGCTTGGTCGGGCTTTTGTCCTTCTCGAACATGTAGGCATATTGAACGACAGAGCCGGGCGTCGTATCAGAGTACAGTGACGACATGGTAAACGGCCACTCTCCTCACTCACATTCGAAGCGGTGAGGACGTCAAAGCGAAGCACGCACACGGTCGGGCAGGAAGTATCAATTTGCTTTCGCACAACGTGCTGTGACTGATCGGATGTGGGAGCACAGCAGAACATTCGGAAGACACGCGCCAGAAATCGATCAGCTGGGAAAAGGTCCAGTCGTTGCAGGATGGGCTATCAACAAAGACGGTAGCAAAAGGCCGGTGAAGGAATGATACACGACGCCGACAACAAAAGGTTGCGGGGAAAGCAAGAGAAGAGATGTGCGCACACGGCACACGGCACACGGCACACGCTGGTGAGGGATATAGGATACTCGGAAGACAAAAGTCGATAATCCAGCTTCTTCTGCCTAAACGCTGCCTAAACGCTGCCTGGCAGCACCACGTTGTCACGGCTTGCTGCGGTCGAGTTGGCTGGCAAGGTCAGGCGGATTCGATGTTGGGCACGCAGCCGTGGTATGCGGGTGCTAAGCAAGGGAGATGAGGATGACGGATGGGTCCCCCCGTCTTACCCGGTTCATTCATTGTGTAACGGACCTTTTGTTGGTAAGCAGGCAGCAAATGCCCTCCTTGACCCAGGCTGTGACCATGACGGGACCAGCGAAGACAGGACGCTGCTTAAACTTGCACTCTCGTCGGCCATGCCTACACACACATCTAGATCCATAGCCCACCCAGGTTGGTGGCCATCGAAGGAAGGTGCGCCACACAAAGTCGCTTGTTCTCCAGGGTAGCCCAGTTGCGACGAATTGACCAAATGCAATGTGGCTGTCGCAGCTCGGCCGGCACGGCATCAAACTCTCCACACCCAGGCAAAACGTCACTCCTTTCCTGCCTCGGTGCTTTCCCGCCCTTCTCGTCTTCGCGCTCCTCAACCCGTCGACCTTGCCCCGGGCACAGCGCCTCCCACGATGGACGCCCTCCGATCCGCCGTGCAACCCATCACGCACAACCTCCCCGCGCCGATCCGCGACCTCGGCGTCTCCATCATCGGCGACAAATGCTACGAGGCGCTCCTCCTCGACGTCGACCTCGCAAACACCGAATGCATCAAATACGCGGTCAGCAAGGGCCTGGGAATCGGCATCATCGCCGCCTCGGCCATCGTCAAGGTGCCCCAGATCCTGAAGCTCGTCAACTCGAAGTCCGCCGACGGAGTCTCCTTTCTCTCCTACCTCCTCGAGACGAGCGCGTACATCATCACGCTGGCGTACAATGTGCGCAACGGCTTCCCCTTCAGCACCTTTGGCGAGACCGCCTTGATCCTGGGCCAGAATGTCGTCATCTCCGTCCTGGTGCTGAATTATAGCGGCCGGGCTAGCATGGCTGCTGTGTTTGTCGCCGCGCTGGCCGGCAGTCTGGCTGCGCTGTTTTCCGAGAATGTCCTGGACATGAAAGCTCTCAGCTACCTGCAGGCCGGTGGTGGTGTTCTTGGCGTTGCCAGCAAGCTTCCTCAAATTCTTGCTATCTACCAGCAGGGTGGAACCGGCCAGCTCAGCGCGTTTACTGTTCGTCCCAGCAACCCTTCCTTTGCCTGCGAGTTCCGACTAATGCATAATTTCCCTCTTGTAGGTCTTTAACTACCTTGCCGGCTCCCTGTCGCGTATCTTCACCACGCTGCAAGAGGTGGACGACAAACTGATCCTTTACGGCTTCATTTCGGGCTTCCTTTTGAATGTAGTCCTTGCGCTGCAGATGGTTTACTACTGGAACGCCCCATCGACCAAATCTCAGGGTAAGCGTAAGGCCAAGGCTGCGCCAATCGAAGCCAAGGCTACGTCTACTGGTACTCCCAAGAAGGGACCTACCACCCGTCGCCGAGGTTGAAGGAAATTTGTTAGACTTGGTTCTGTTTGATTTCACTGTCCATCATCCAACACACCTTTTCTTAAAAAAAAATTTTTTTTTTTTTTGCCATTTTCTATTGTATAAATTGTATAAAAAGTCGCGGAGTTGGCGGAGCTCCCGAAATGAGACCTAAAAGAAGCCCGGTCCCGTTTATCCACGCTCACGTGTTGCTCTTATTATTCTCTAATACCTGCATGAAGTTACTGATACGAAATCATGTCCATCATGAATCTCATGAAATGCCCACCCAAAAACCCTCGCGCAAGGCTCTCAACGCCATCGCTAGAATGACCATCCAGAAACGCCCAAGGAAAGCGCCAACAAGGACCAAGCCTAAATGTTTTCTCCAAAGAAAAGCAAGTTCCCAACCCACGACGCCAGCATGACAACATCAGCCAAAGTCCCTAGAACATAGACTCCCCAGCACCGGCCCAGCCAATGCTCCTGACCCAAGTTCTCCTCCCAGCGCATTGCAAACACCTTTTTTCTTCACCCAGATTGCTGACCGAACAACTGAAACAAACATGTTTCCCACAAGCACCGCATACTGTGCTCCCTGTCGCAGATTCATTCAAGTCCATGCCATCATCACCACTGACTTCGCTTAGACTGCCCCCACAGTCATCGCAGGCATACGGCGGAGGTGCCGACGGCTGGAGAACATGTACTTGTGACGCTTTTGGAGTAGATTTGATGTTCCAGAAACGATGTAGGGACTGCTGCTTGCTCGGCTGAGCTGTATTAGAGACTTGCTCGTCCGACTGTGACATGTCCCGAACAGCTTGCAAGGGCTGCTGCTGTGCAGAGTATAGTAGGTTCAAAGTATGTTCTAGAGATGCATTGTGAGCTCATTTCATCCCAAACGAGAAATTTTGAAAAATTCAAGAGGGGATTGGATGTTTTCTGGCATGGCATGACGTACGATGGACAAGTTCTTCAGAAGGCCGATTATCGCGGTATCGCTTGAAGGTGCGGCTATGTAGATGAGCGGGCGGCATGTTGTAAAAGGCCTGTGGATTGACCTCAAACAGACGATTGCTCGGCGGCGAGCTGGAGACCGAACAGGATGACGAAGGCGAGGAGCACAGCTCGGGCTCAGAACGCTTGCGCTTGAGAGTCATGGTTGGCTGGATGTGGCTTGACTTGGCTCAGAATATTATGTATGTTTGTGTAGAGGGCGGGATGTGAGGAATTTTGTTTAGCAGCGGACGTTCCTTTTCAAGAAAATAGAGCCAATGCTAAGAGAAGCAGCTCTTTAGACTTGCTGTGGTCTTTGAAATCATTTACGTTGTGCGCATGTCAAGTTAAGCGATGAGCGTGAAACGACGGAGCGACGCGACCAAGTCGTTCGTGGCTGGGGGGGTGGTTCGCGTTAGACGCGTAAATGATGTGCGGGTCTCGGCGGGGAGCGTTGAGCGGAAAGTTGATCCACTTCATCCTTCTGCCCCGATAAGTCAGCAACGAAGGGCTTTGCCTAGAGCTCACGACAACCTCGCTGTAGGTAGAATTGCCAAACGACGAGATGGGCTCCTGGAAAGCTGGTAAGCCCGGACTCAGCTACGCCATGCCACACGGAAGCGATGGTTGATGGAGTAGTCAGCAACGCAACAAGGCACGAAAATCGGGAGCACGAACCGAGTCGGAAAGCAGGACTAGCCTATGGTTCCATATCCATCGACGTGCACCTCGGTGTCGCTCTAAGCATTTCAATCAATTACTGCGTTTCCCCCAATCCAGCCTGGCGAACCAAGAGACTCGAACTCGAACCTCAAACTGAACTGACCGTCGTCTCATTGCTGCCTTTCCTCCACGCGTCAATGGCAGATACGAGTGCGAAATACAACCTATGGAACGTCGAGAGTCCGCACATTTCCCCAGTTATACGGTTTCACTTGGATCTCATGTCCTTTTTCGGGGGAGTTAAGGGTAGGCTGTCTCCAAGAAGAGAGTGGTACGTCTGGGGTCTGGGCAACGGAAAGGTAGTGCTTTTTAGGCAGGCATCTGTCAATCTCGAGGGGGGTTCATTTTGCAGCCGCGACCTAGGCAGGACTTTGAACTATGTAGTCGATGGTTCGGCCGTATTGACAATCCTCATGAGCTCGACTACCTAGCTACTCCTGCGCAGGTAGCACAGCACTTGGGGAGATGGTTCGCTCAAGATGAGTAGAAACATACGGATCCTCGGCAAGAAATGGAAATCTAGAAAGCCCGGACTACCAGAAACGATAGTTTTTAATCTGCCGCATTGATACCACGCGCAGAACACCTTCGAGGTCCCTAGATCTGCGTGTGCGATGTACGCTTGCACATCTAAAGACAGTTCAGCGCTGACGCGCTCCGAATTGCATCGTCAGCCAAAGTTTTTGCTGCCAGCGCACCAAAAATCCGGAATGCCCCCGTCATGCGGCGAGCATGTCCTTTTCAACGCCCCGGCACTGCCTGCACCCACTCACTCATCGTAACAAAATACATATCCAACTGCGCCTTATGCTGCCGCTTTTCCAGTTCAGCTTATAGGACACGACACCCATTACAGCTTCTTCCGAAGATGGGGATGTGACAGGGCCTGACTGTGCAGATCCTCATAGATAGCATCCGCCTCATCTTTGGGCAGATGCCTCATCCGATCAACATCCTCGCTTTCGAGCTCCTGCAGAACTCCCACAGGGTCATCACCTCCCTCCTCATGATTCTTAGCAGTCACCTTCCCTTCGACCTCCTGCCCCAGCTCCGTCTCATCTCCAATCAGCAACACCTGCGCGTTTGTGTAATCCATGAACTCGGGCTGAGTCGGAGCCCATCGCAGCTTGTTGAACTTCTTAATGACTCTGGTCAAAAAACTACGTTAGCACCAGGCGCCCTCCCCAATTCCATTCCCGAAGCGCAGGCAAAAATATCCCAACAGAAGCAAATACCATCACTTACCCCTCTGGATAATCCGGGCCCCGAGGCAAGCGGGCATTCTCCGGGGCCTTGTAGGTGGGGTTCTTGCTGCTGATTATAAAGCTTCCTCTCCTTTTAAGATGTAGTGCATTCTGCAACTCCCCCATCTCCTCCGGCAGCGTCACCATATAAGAAAGATGGCTCTCCCTCCCCGTCCAAGTAAGCACGTAGACACCCTCCCCCACGGGCGTGGCGTCCGGCCGATGACGATGTCCCGCCGTCTTGGTCTCATAGTCCTGCCCCCGGAGAAACCCGTCTCGCAAGTTCTCATACGAGACATCCGATTTCTCGACAAAGGCCATGAACCGATCTTTCGGGCCTGCAGGGAGGACCTTCTTGGGCAGGGCGATCAGTCTTGACTTGGATGGCAAGGGAAGCGGGCCGTCTCCAAGTTTGTCCTGTTTGGGAATCGGATGCAGGATGAGGTATCCTCTCGCTATGTCGTTGATTGCCTTTGGTGTCTCAACATTGACGCGGGCGCGAACAAAGTAGTAGAACACTCCTTTCTCGAGGACTGTCGGCAAGCTTCTGTTGCCGTCCGCTGAGCCAGAGGCTGTCTTTGGTCGGGCTCGTCTTTTTGGGCATGGTGCATCGTCTTCGCCTTTTTGTTTCGCCTTTTTGGTGTTCGTTACGGTGTGGTGACCGCGCTTTTTGGACTTGGCATTCTCTGAACTGGAGGCTTGATTATTTGAGGTTTTGGACCTCGTTGTGACCATTGTGGGATTGGGTAATTGATGCCGTCTATGTTTGCGTCAGATTTCTGTTGCTAACATCGGAGGATCGTTGGCGTCGGTGTTCCTAGTATATCGCTGAGCGACTGTCTTGACATGCAAGCACTTGGTCTGCCGCGCCAGTCGTTGAAATGACGGCTTCGTCATTATTATATCATGAACCTTGCTTGGCCCCCAATCCTCGGCAATCGAGCAAGGTTCCTTGATCAAGCCAAGCCATCTGGCGTGAAACTGTGTAACAGCCCCACTTGACCTAGTTAATTATGGATCATGCGGGCTCACTTGGAAGGGCATCCATGTGTCATGTGACATGTGTGTATATTTGTTGGTAGCAGAGGTTAGTGTGAGGCCGATGGCGTTGGGGCCGAGCTGCGTGCTATGGGGGATCTCATTGCAAATATGGTACTGGTGTGCTAGGCACTACACAGACTGCAACCCATATATGTTGCCTATCCCTGCCTTTCTCAGACCTAGTCTGCTCACAGACTTCCCTCAAAGCATTTCCATCACCCATATCCAATGTTCTAATCCTCGGCCCAACTTTTGTCCCGTGCGATCGATTATCTGGCGGCTTCCAGATCCTTCCAAATATCCAAACGGCCCGACACAAGTCGTACTTGATGCTGGCCCCCCATAACTTTCACCAATATTGTGGTATAGCTGACTGAAACCTACTCTTTGACAGCTGAGACGGCAGACTTTGAGCACCAATTTGAACGATTGCGCCACTCGCATGCTCGCTCTCACGTACTGCAATCTTGCCACTCTTCCTCCTGATACATATATTCACCACATGTATGTATGTTGCTGACGGTCGCCATATCCCAACAGCGTTCGATGTCTAAGCGGCCCCGTGATTGATGGCCGCCATCCTTATCAAATGGTTCATGGAGATTTCCCATTTTACTGGGGGTTGTACCAGCGCCTGTCATTACGCTGCGCACTCCAGCTTGGATGATAGAACCATCGAGAATAACTGCTGTGATCTAGAGACCGATTAACAATGCTCTGTGGAGAAAGCCTAACACATAGGCGAAGGACGAAACGAGAAAACATCTCATGAACCTACCCCTATCCGTGGTGATTCCGAGTTGTCCAGCCACATTGATATAGCCTTCTCGTATTGTGCCTCGACTCCTTTCCGCCTTTGTCACCATTTCGGGATCACCTTCCCATTTGCTGCGGCATAATGGACAAGTGATATTGCATGGCCTAGTTTTCGCCCACGTCTCAAAGCACTCTTGGTGGATGTTCTGTCCGCAAGCGGCGCGACACCAGATGATAGACTCGGGACTCCTGATATCGAGCGGGCCGAAACAGATTGGACAATCGCCCTCGATACACTTGCGTTTCCCACCACTGGCGAACTGTTCCATAGGTCTTTGCCCGGGTGTCTTGGCGAAAATTTCCCGTAATTCTGAACTCAATAGAGCCCGTTGGTACATATAATGGATTGGTGCTTGAAGCACTCGTGCAAGAATCTTATGGGAAAGTATTAGCCTATGTGACCAATTACAAAACAGGTTTACGTCGATGGGATATAAGTACGTAGACGATGTGCTTGCAGATGTTATCCTTAAGGACATGTGGACAACTGCATGTAAGTTCTCGGCTTATACCAATGGTATAAATATTGCCGGTTGAGCCCGCTAGTTCGAAAGTTTGCTCAGGACATTCATCGGTCCCGCCGCGGGTTCTTCTCAAGACATAAAAACGTTGTCCAAGGGCTAAATGAAAGACGTCATCGAAGGCCACGGGAGGGGAATGGCGGTATCTGCGCAGCCGCTTTTCCTTTGGCAAGGAAGTCGTGGGATGGTCTTTTGCCTTTCTTTTTCTGGACTGGGCGATGGACGTCTCGTTTGATTGCTTATGTTTTCCCGCGTCTTTGCCGCGCGGTGATAGCTGGTTATGCACTAGTGACGTGGGTGCATCGGCTGTAAGGTCGATTGGGTTACGTTTGCTGGAGCCCGCCTCAGACCTCGAACTGCACATCATACGGGCCAGGCGCGTCTCGGTGAGGGTTATCTCAAGTCTGGTGCGTCACCCGCGATTCTCGCTGAATAATCAGGAGGAGCAAGAAGATGCTGGCGAATGAACGAAGTTGCGCAATGACTATTACAGGCTTCGGTCTAATAAATGTCAAAATCAAAAGGTTAAAACTAGCGTGTGGTGTGGCAAGGCGACAGACAACAACCAGGCTGGGGGCGCGACTTGGACAGGAGGCAGGTACGCAGGTACGCAGGTACATGGGGGTCACAACACCGGGGTCGGATTAAATTGAACCCCTCCCCCTTTTACCGTACCGGGATCCTTCCAATAGCAAATCAAGGCCCAGCGCCGACCATATCATAGAGTTTACTAAGTATATACATTCCAGCATGCTACGTACGGACCGGCTGAATTGTTTGTCACAGTGGGTGTATGTACACCGTTCATCATTTCAATGAACTCTTTCCAAGTAAGAAAACTGCAAGTATGTACATGCACGTCGCGCCCGCGTTGTGCCGCCAGCATTAGAGCTCAATTGCCATCATTGTCAACATGAGAATTGACGTCTTTAATTCAGATTGAAATTGAAAACGAGCGCTTTTCCATGCGCTGTCTATTGCTATTGAGGATATAATGAAATTTTTCAAGTTCCGCCTTCTGGGACAGATCCAACGATGGAACTCTTCCAAAACCACCCTTCTTTACCCGCATTACTAAATCCACAATGAACAATACCAACAACGCCTTATGAGGTGGTGGACACACTGAATATTAGAAAACAATCCCGCGAAGTGCTTCCAGCCTTGCTGTTCAGGCCTATTTCGCTCCTTGCCCTTCCAGTACGCCGCCTTCCGCCCACCCGTCTCTGTATGTATTCGCGGATAAAAGAAATGTTCAGAAACGACCTTGTAAATAAGATATAGGTTGGTGGTAAAATACAAGCTGGCGCGTCATAGCCCAATAAACTGGGCCATGAGTTCGCGGCGGGGTGTGAATGATCAATAAGAGTAAGGAAACAGTGCAGAACGTCATATGTATTGTAACGGGTGCAAGAGAAGCCCATTTTTAATGGCCGAGCATAATTCGGTACGAATGTTAGGTAAAATGCTTTAAAAAAATAAGAATGCGTAGTCGAAGCTCGTCGAAGAAATTGAAGTAGTCTTTTGGTGGTGATCAGTTAATTAAGGAGTCGACATGAGCGTAATTGTGGTTAAGAGGTCGTTGCAAAATTCGTTGATACATCATCATGGCTGCCACTGAACCAGTGTGCAGCACTAGAGCGTCGTAATATGTCATGGTGACGGCGATGTGGCGTGGAGTCGTTGCGCTCTGCAAAGGATGCCACCACACATGACACATTGTCGAGGACACTTTACTGCTGGTGGTCGCGTGGCGGAAATTGTCGGTTACGGGCCTGTTGTTGAGCCATGATCCAAGCAGCCGAGCCCGTCTGTTGAGTCAGCTGTTCTGTAGGCACTTTGATGTCTTGGCTGTGTGTAGACACCCTACGACCACTGCTGGTGGAACTGGAGGCTCCAGGCACTAAATCGGTGACAGCCTGGGCAATCGATGCGACAACATAGCCACGGAGTTCCTCATCTTCACGCTGATCTTCTTTCTCCAAGCGGAACCGCTCTTCCTTGCTCATATTTCTTCGTCGCATATTCTTGATCTCTTGCATGATATAGAGCATGACTTCCTCCGGGCATCGATTACGTTCAGCGGCCGCCTCGTTTGTTCGTACATATCGGCGTGTAACATCGGTAGCACCGTCGATGGAGAATGCTATGCAATATGACATCTTTTTGCCCCAACCTTCAGTGTACAGGCGAGGGCTGTCCCATGCTTCCTCGCAGGCATCAACGTGAACCCATCGTCGTTGGTGTTCTGAATAGACCTCTGTCCAGACATGGTCCTCGGCGTTCCAGACCCATCTGACTCGACCACCGACGGCACGGCAAAGCATGCTGAAGCAGTTGGCCCACTCGCCCACACGTCCCCTTCTGGATTGTAGCAATCGCCAGACGTCACCATAACGTGGAAATCGCTCATAAGCACCGCAATTCTGGGCAGAGCATCGGTACAGTTCAACCCGAAGAGCACCGCAGGCGCTTTCCTCCGGAGTCGGCGCCGTCATACCTTGTGCGATGGTGGGTGACAGACAAACCGGGCAAGGAGGGTTATTTACCCATGTGAAGAACGAACGCTTGAACCATCTATCGGCGAATAAGCACCATTCTATATCACCCAAGGAACCAAAAGTGAACAAGGACAACGTACCGAAGTAGTGCTCGAATAACACAGTCTTGGTAACCCCACTCAGCACGGCGACCGTCGCCCATACTCTCGGCTTCCGCCTGCAAAACCTGGCTTTCTTCTTCCGCCTCGCCGTAGATGCGGTCTAGAGGAATAGTCTGCAGAGCCTCGTCAAGCAAACCAGGATTCTCATACTTGGTGGGCGTCAATGACAGGCTAATCATCAGGTTTCGGAATTTCTGTGAGTCGCGATCGCCAGCATCTGGCGGGGTGGGGATCTTGGGAAGGTGACGGATACATGAATATGAGGGAGGCGTCGACGGTGTGTCACTGCCATGGCATGTCGCCGGTCGGTTGTGCGTAAGCGATGCTTGGGTAGCGAGGTTGGCACTGGATGCTCGCTCCGTTAATGACGGAAGGTGATGACTCGGGGACTGACTTCGAGTGCAAGATCGTAGCTCGTTCATGCGCTTATCCCTCAACAACCCTTCGAACCTGAGACGGAGGTCGTGCGCCCATTCCTCACCATACTGGGCATCGGAGGTTGGAGAGCTGGGGCTAAGGGGGGTGCCTCGACCCTCCATGGTTAAGGAACGAGGCCTGGCGAATCGAAAAATCAGTCGAGATATCTTTTAGGGCTGGATTTGGTGAGATGGTCAATTGCCAGGTCAAAAAAGGCGTAGTCGATATAGACGCCGGAAATGTAGAAGTCAGGTCCAAGTTGTCGTTGAAGTTGAAGGGAGGCACTGAGTGTTTAATTGCAGACTATTCGTTGTACGTAATCCTGGCCACGGGACTCTTGGCAAATGTAGACGCGGCCGTGGTTGCAGTCGTCAGCTAAGTGAATTCGTAGGCTTCGTAAGTCGCCACTGGTAACCACTGGTCGCCACTGGTATTAACCAGACACCTGAGCTGCTCACCGACGCAGCAACAATGACGCGGCGCTTGCTCCTCGGTATGATTGCGAAAAGGCGGCAGGATGGAATTCAGAAGCGAGTGCCCCGAATAGATCTCTTGCCAATGCAATGAATGCAATGGATAGGGCGAGAGCAGGAAGAGATGTACTGGTCTGGATGCCTGCCCGATACACACTGCCAATATGGATGATGGATGAGAGGGACGTGGGAATCAGATGGCGCTGCTGGACAGGGAGCGATGGCTGTCTCGTCCCTCGTTGTCGTCCAGGACCATGAAAGCGGTTTACGCGTCAGCTTGCAACTTTTGACCAATGGTAGACCCCGATCAACTCCCCTTGTGGGACAGCTGGGCGCAATAGGCGGCGTCGACGAGCGAGCCACCAAGGGCTCGGGTACCGGTACTTGCAAGTGCATTAGGAGGTACGTGTCTACCTAAGGTACCTAGTCACGGAGATGCCGTTTGTCGCAAATAAAGTCGTCTTCGAGCAGAAGAACACCTTAGGTAGGTGCCTAGTTGATTACAGCAGGACGAACCTTATTATGTGCACGAAGGGAATCAGACTGTTGGCAACAATACTACCGCGGAACATCATCCCCGGCCGTTATTAGTGCGGTCCACGTTAGGTACCTTAGGTAGGTAGGTACCTAGGTAGGTAGTTCGGCCTCGTCCCTTCTTTTAAGCCAATTTCCGTTGCTTGGCGGGCTCCGCTTGAAGCAGCAAAAAAATCAAGATCATTTCGTAATTAGGGATCGAGGCGTCGCAGATAGTGAAGATCACGACTACTGGTGATGACGAGTCCTTAACACACCTCCCTACGTAGTTAGGTACCTGGTAGCGGCCTTGACGAACCGCCCAGCCCAAACCCGGGTACCGGTACCTCTGCAGGAAGGCTTGACCCCTCCACCCACCCGACAGGGGTTCGAAAGATGATGACGAGGCCCGGAGCTAGTCCCTTTGGGTGCGCGGGGCCCACCCAACTTCCGAATTTCTTCAGGTACTTCGGAATAGCGACAACGGCTAGCTTTGAATGCCCTTTATACCTTACCTCTCTGTACCTGAGGCACACACTGGGACTTTCATGATACTGAGGTTCCCACGTAAATTACAGTACCCTTGAGCCCCGCCAGTATTGATTGGTCAACCGCCTGTTTCGTGGCAGCTGCTGCCCTTCTCCCCGGACCGGTGTAGTGCGCTGAGTATCTGTCTTCTCTAGGGCTGGTTTATGGTCCCATACGTATAGCCACGGACTTTACTAACAGTATACGGAGTACCGCTTCATGAATCAAACGACCCGTTGCGTGCTAGGCAATTTAGCAACTATAGCTTATCGCCAGTCAATGCCTGCTGGTACATCGCTGTTACGGTACCGACTCCAAGACGTGGAAGTGGACCCCGCGACCCGAATCCATCTTGAAATGTGGTGTTTACAACGCGACCGCAGTGGTGCCTATAGGGTAGCTCAAGTTCAGTATTATCCATACATGTCTCATCCGTACTATAACAAAGTGGTTTCGTATACTCGTGTACTTTGCAACGCAGACGAGATTCTGGGAAAACATTCTTCATAAGCTTTTTTCGCTGAATGGAGTTCGTTCGCATGGCCACTACCCCTCAGTCGAGTCAAATGGATGACACAGCAATGTGTGCATTCAGCATCTCTCGACGCCGCGATCATCTCAACGAAGATGACATGCCGATACCACACTTAAACTCTGTGTCGGTATTTGGGCCGCGACGTAGCTGGTTATCAATGCTGCACGACTCTGGCTCCGCTGTTCTCGTTTCCCAAAATTGAGGCAGCCGTAAACCTTTCACTAATGGCGGTCGAAGCAGCTATCCGGGTTCATGTTATACTACCCGCGTAAGTCAATGTCATGGTTTGATAAGGCAAGTCTCCAACTGTCATATGACTATGCATGTACCGGCGCTCCGTTTGCTATCCCAAAGCCATTTTCCCATATACGCTGATTGTCCTTTCGGCCGTTACCTTTCCCATTCTTCCCCACCGAAATACCTCTCTGCCATGTCTACGTCCCAAGTTGGCCGCTCCACCACAGCAACTTCTAAATCTTTGCCTGTGGAACCAAGAGAAACAATTCCGAGGATAGGGCGATACTTGTATGTCAGCCACCACTTTTTGGGCCCATCGGACGAGGAATGCGTGCTCCAAACCGTAGTCCCATCGCCATTGGTCAAGGTGGTCTTGTTAGACACTTCTCCCTCTGCGTCTGGCATGCCATCGTCACTCTCGCTCTCTTCAGCTTGCGGACGGTCGACAATGTCGATGTCTTCCCACTCGTCTTTGGGACCATGCCGTCTTACCTGATGCGGAACCAGAGTGCCTCGTTCCATCTTGCCTCCAGCACCAGTGCTAAGCCCTACCCTCTTGCGTTTTAGCCCATGAGTGAGTTGTGCATCGCCTCCTTCAGCTTCAGAGGACATGGGGAGATCTTGTCCCATATCAAGCATCAGTAGGAATGACACCCCGTACAGCCATATGCGCGAACCCTGCCACATAGCTCCTTTAGGCAAGTCCAACAAATCTTGCACTTGACCGGGAAGGGCTTTGCGCGGATGTCGGCGGGACCACGGTGTGAGAGCACCATGGCGGGGATGGAAGGCAAGAATATTCCACGATGAGGTTACAGCGGCTAGGACATAATCATTTGAGCCATCTGCCTTGCCAGATGATCCCGCTTCGGGTATATCGTCCGAGAATGATAAAACGACTGGTGATGCTGGTAGCTTCGGCAACAGCTGCGCGGTGGGGTTACGAACCCAGCAGTTGTGTGAGTCAGTACTCCTGTTCTCTTCCCCTTCTGATGACGAAGAATCGCCATCAGATGCACCATTGGTCGCGCCATCTCTGACGCTAGCTTCTTGACCGTTCTCTAGAGTCTGTTGACCGCTGCGCAAAATCCACGTATCAATATGTCCAGCAAGATCAGCGACTGCAACCATGCTCGAGTCTGCGCTGAAAGCGACCTGTGTGATACTCCTGTCGTAGCTGCCGAGCCCTCCATTCAATACGTAACGTGGAATTTGACGACGCAGTCGTGACAATCTTTGAATTTTGACCGAGAGTGAGGGCGATTCGATTGGATTGCTTTCGAGGCTGGCCATCAGAACGCGAGAGCCTTCCTGAATGGCGCACAGCCAGTGACCATTGGGAGAGAGTCTGACTTGTGTAGCACCTAGGTGAGAAAGTTTTGCAGGTAAGGTGATACTAGTGAGCTTCACATCTGAAGCCCTGATGGGATCCTGATGTTCCAGTCGGAAGGCCTTGACATCTGTCGTGGTGGATACGAAGAGTAATGTCCCCTCTTCATTAATTGCAGCGGAAGAGATGTTGGAGTTTCCTTTTACCACAATTGTCTTTAGCAGCTTTCGGTTCTGGTTTAATTCGAAGGCGCCATCGGCAGAGTCGTTGAGTTCCGCGGCAGACTTTCGCAAAACCCACACATGAACTTCCCTCTCCCACCAGCTCACGATGAATCTCGCTCTGGCCGCGCTTGTGATGGGGGGATGCTGTGGCAAGTTGCTCATCATTCTGTGATTTTCGCGACCCATTTCTTTCAAAGGCACTATCATTAAACTGGCATCAGGTCCTGCATTTTTTGTTAGCAAGTCCGGTTCCAGAATGAATACTTTCAGCAAGCATCATATGTTACCTCCAGAAACAACAACACTGATGCGTCCGTGTTCAAAGGTTGCCATTGCCTTGACGTCATGGTCGTGATAGCGCCGCCCCCAGATCTTGCCCCATCGCTGCCCGGAGCCAGCATTTTGTTTGTAAAGAATCGTTCGGCGATCCATGCCTCCACTCATTATGGCTAACCCATCGGCACTTGTCGCCAGGCTAAGAACATCTGATTTGTGGCTTTGAATTCTTTGGGCTTGCGTGTATGTCTTGCCGTCCCAGATGCAAATCTGGCCTGTGGAATCCCCTGATACGATATTGCCGTTGGGTAGACACTTGACTGACCACACAATAATATCCTTGGAGCCCCCGATGAGGTCAGAGCCCAAAGTCATTCGACGCAACATATGGCCGTTCTTGATGTCATAGGCTCTGATAGAGCTATCCGAACAGCCTACAATGATAACTTTGCGAGACTGGAAAGTGATGCTCACCATTTGAGCTTTCTTGGTGGGGGACTTGACAAGAACCCTTTGAAACCGAAGATCGTCGTCCTCAAGAGAGTACATGACCAATTCCCCATCTATTGTACCAGCTATAAGTTTGTTCGAGTTCTGATTCTGTTGGAAGCTACTCGTCCCCATAAACTGTGATTTATCGGCTTGAGGTTGGGCGGCGATGCACCAAATGTCGCCGTGCTGACCACTGGCATGACGCTTCGGCTTGCCCTTTTCGAGGTCCCATTCAGTGACTGTTGATGTATAGCCGATACTAAGAAGCCGTGATTTTCCGATTACGATGCGGCCATCGCCCAGATCCTGATCGGGCTCATTCACCCAAACCAAGCCATCCACACTTCGATCTTTACCACCTCGAATGACGAGTTCTTGAAGCCAAGTCCCGCTGGATGGATTCCATATTTCGATGTCGCCGTTGGCTCGGCCGATAGATAATCTTGCCAGAGCACTGTGTTTGGCCGATCTAGGCTTTGAATGCGAGAAAGCAACGGCATTGATTGCTGAGGGTTGATATGGCACGAAGCGGCAGCGATGCACGTCCATCTTGCTGGTCGAGAATGAATGAGCACACAACGCCGTGTCGAGAATCTTGCAAACTGGAGCAGCGCCTTATTGAGTATATTTGCCGCTTGAACTCATTGCTGTGACAGTAGAAGACGCAATGTTTAGCTGGTCGTACCGCATGCTTTGCAAAAGCACCGATCTCGACTCCCAAAAAAAAAAAAAAAAAAGTCCCAGTTTTTGCCCAGAATTTTTTTTTTCTGCCGCCACCAAGTGCGGTGCAAGCACCCAGTTGGCGATTAAGACTCACCGCCCGCTGGGTACAGTATCCGCTCAGAAAAAACCGGGCGAGGCGTCAGCCGTCGAATTGCGCCGCAGATCTGACGAGGAGGGAATACTTATGCTCCTGATCCATCATTTTTTGCGCGATCCCACTCTCCTAGCCCAAAAACGCATGTTGCTCCTGGTTGTCGATGTGTCTGATATCAGCGTTGGTCTCGCAGCAATGTCTACCAATCCCGCTTTGTCTACAACTTCTGTGGATAATTTACTTCCGTAATTGCCGGCCAAAACTCAGCCAACGTTGGGTCTGCAGCTTCCTCGAATCCCCCCTGCCGTTGTGGAGGTCTTAAGAAGCAAATAGTTGCATCATACCACGAGCACCGAGGCACAAAACTGATATATATACACGAATATATATGTAGCAGGGGTTGATACTTCATCAGCCAGGTTATAAACCACTCAGTCCTCTACCGAAGGCCAACAATGTCAACTATGTTGAAACAGGTAACTCAGCTCATTCATGCCGTCCCAGCCAAACTGAATGAGACCACTCACGCGATCAAATTGGACAGAATAACAGTTGCAAAGCGAGCATGCCGTGTCATGTTTATGGATAGCCAAGAAAAACACGATGCTTCAGTCACTGCGATGACGCCGTAACTGACTGTTTTTTAACTACTTCAAGTGGCGCGAACGCACAGTGTACTTGACGGAACGACTTGCAATATCGGGCCTCGTGCGAGCTAGTTTCAGAACAGCTCTATAAGAGACAGACAATCTCCCGTGGAACGTCGACGACAAGTTCCAACCTGCCAATGTAACCAACGACAATTTGCAGTTCATATTTCTGGTCTCACTATATTGTACTATGTTTCCCAGCATGGCAATGAAGACAGGGTCCTGTTGCAATGACGGCTCCAAACCCCAGAAGGTCATTCGAGTTACACTGGTTGGCCATGCACCGACGGCCCATCGTCTACTTCAGGCAACTCGGATATTACCGTCCCGTTCGACAGAGGTTCCAGGGTAGTTGAAGCAGACATGGCAGATTGAACAATACAGAAGACAGAAGATGCCTTGTGCGGTGGCTGTTAAGTAGCAGGCAGGCAACAGTGCATGTTGGAGCAACATCCGTGGTGCATATGGCAGGCGTGCTCACAGAGGTCGAGGGTCGAATTGCCGTCGAGCCGAAGGGGTTCATGGGCAGCTGCTCTGGTTATTGATTGACAGCGAGGCTATTGAATAGACGGACAGATGGCCCCTCAGACGACAACTGCCCATGTGCCCACGCACCCCTGGCTGGGGGTGGTGCCGGCGAACGAATCGGACACAGTTCCATCTCCATGGATAAAGTCTGATTTGCGACGGCATCTACCCCTTCCGATATCTATCTGAACAAGCCTGGAAGTCAAGCACGTCAACACGAGGAGCAGAAAGTAGATATGTTGCACTTCCCTTGTACTCCGCAGTCCACTTGGAATAAATTTTAATGTGGTCTCCAACGTACAATATGTATCAATTGCGTGCCGACAAGGCTCCAACGCGGTACGGATAGGGATTATACATCAATGAGAACACTATCATCCAGGTGCTTCCTCTACAGACTAATTGACACTATAATAGAGGTACCAGCACTTGTCCGAATGACAAAGAGCGCATCGGAAGGCAAGGCTTACGTCTCTATTTGCTTAGATTCTCACTAGTGATTAGGGGCATTGGTGATTACTATTACGAGGCACCACACACTCCGTACTTGGATTGCGCAAAGCAGGCCCTAACCCAGTAAGGTTGCTGATTAAGGTTGTCAACCGGTGGCTATAAGTACCTAGGTACCTGCCGAGGTACCTACCTACCTAGGTAGGTAGGTAGGGACACCAGTATTTATTCTATGCAGACTTGTGGACTTTACGTACGTCAGGACTTCTGAACATCTGTAAGAGCTAGGGGTATGTAATTCCGAGGTGTCCCCCCTAATACTTAAGAATTTACCATGATAGAAATCCAGGTAAGCTGAAGTTCCTTCCAACACCGCCTGTCCTGATGGGGGGCCCACAAGTCACCACGGTCGTCGTCTTCGCACAGCTCAAAGGAGCCCTTCAGAAAAGCGGTTCCCTCGTGCAGCAAGGCGTCCGTCCCTTATCGTCCCATTCAGAACCAGGCACCGACCCGATCTTTTTTCATTTTCATTTTCATTTTTTGTAAATTAAGACCTGGCCGTGCACTCCGAAGTGGGCTGTGAGGTCTCAATTAAAAGTCGGGCCGGTGCCAGGGGACAAGGATATTGAGACAGAAGCCTCGTAGATGACCCGAGAGAAGGTGATTGGAGCGGCGATGACGGGGTCTTTAGCGTGTGTGGCAGGACACGACAGACGAGCAAGGAGTTGTGATCTTGGCATTTGAGCCCTTTGAGTTCTAGAAACGTTCGAGGAGAATAAGGCCGGGTTGTTCGGCTGGGAATGATAGGAGCAACCGCAGTCTTTGTATTTCACAGTCCTTAATCTGAAAAGGGGGGGGGGGGGGGGGGCAACAAACGAGCCCTTGTCTGAAAGGTTACCC
>KQ061747.1:93408-118989 GCA_001008035.1 Atkinsonella texensis | reverse complement strand
AAATCCCTTCGCAAAAACCCCCCCCCCCCCCCTCCCCAAAAAAAAAAAAAAAGAGCATCTATTGAAGAACATAGGAGACAGCCAGTTGCCGGTCTGCCAAAGCACATTGTCCGGCCACCCGCCGCCAAGCTTCTGGGGCGGGCTACTGGGCGTAGGGAGGCATCCGCAAGCAAGCAAGCCGTCGAGTAAACGGGATCTAGGCCAGCCCCCCTGAGTTTAATTGAGACTCCCCAGCCACAGCCGTACGTAGCCCGACGTTATCCGCTTGAGGCCACCATGCGGCGTTCGAACAGGTAAGGGAGTAGAATCTAAGCACTTCTCTGCTTGCAGCTAGCTAGCTACACCTTGATTGACATTTACACACAGTGCACTATCCCCCCCCAGAACAAAACCTAGTCTTTATTTCTCGCCGAATGTTTGGGCGAAGTCATCGGCCGGCTCTGAAGAGAGCTAGGAACGGCACAATACTCCCCTGTCAAGCTGCTGAGAACTATCGACGCCGATCATCGCGACGGGGAACACACAAGCCGGTCTCATTTGCCGGTCGGTCCTCGTGGGAGGGAGGGGCTGTGGGATGTGCTGCCCTATTCCCGACAGACATTTCCGGGAACCGACCCCCGCTAGTCTCCGCAAGGAAGACATTGTGGTGGTTGGGCGGTGACGCTTAGTTTTCCCCCGTTTGTAGTAGACCACGGCCCTTTTCTTGTGTATGAAACTTGGGATTTTCTTTTCTGCTCAATCCCTTTGGATCGATACGGTGTCATCGTTGCCAGGTCGGATCCTAGCCTTTTCTCTCTCTTTCATTTCTCACGTAGCATTTCTCACGTAGCCGAGCTGGCTCAGTCTCGGTCTTTGTCTGGAGGGAAGCACGACTGATGTCATGGGCGAGGCGGAAATCCTGAGACAACGATTCACCTCTCTCTCTGCCAGAGAAACAAAAGGAAAAAAAGGGATACACAATAAACCGAGACCCGTCATGTCATACGTCAGCCGGTCGCTTACGGCTGAACAGGCTGCTCCGAGCACACTCGACCACACAACCGATAGACCTCCAAACCAGAACGTTTCACGAGGAAGTGCCGTATCCGAAAAACAGGAATCTCCATTGACAACACAAGGCCAAGGCCAAGGCCGAAATTCGGCTCCAGTGAGCTATTCTCCGCCGCCACCCCCAAACGGCGGTTATGGTTGGGTCTGCACGGCGTGTGTCTCCCTCGTGAATGCACACACGTGGGGGCTCAATTCGAGTTACGGCGTATTCCTCGCTCATTATCTCGCGAGTGAGACTTTCCCCGGGGCGACACACCTCGAATATGCATTTGTCGGCTCTCTGAGTATCAGCAGTGCTCTGCTCGTTTCGCCCCTTGCCACCGTCTGTGTGAGAGAGTTCGGAACCAAGCCCACCATGTTTGCCGGCGCCATCATGGAGGCGGCCAGCTTGATTTGCGCCAGTTTCGCACACAAGATATGGCACCTCTTCCTGACGCAAGGTCTCCTCTTCGGCTTTGGCATGGGCTTCCTCTTCACTCCCTCTGTCGCCATCGTGCCGCAATGGTTCAGCACGAAGCGGTCCCTTGCGAACGGATTTTCTGCCTGCGGTTCTGGTCTCGGAGGCTTATTGTACTCGTTGACTGCCGGGGCCATGATCCGGAATCTGGGCCTGGACTGGGCCTTCAGGATCCTGGGAATCCTTGCCTTTGTTGTGAACACGATTTGCATCATACTCATCAAAGACCGAAACAAGATAATCGGATCTAGTCAGCTGGCTTTCGACACGACCTTGTTGAGGCGGCCCGAGTTCTTGCTACTGCTTGGCTTTGGGTGGTTCAGCATGCTCGGCTACGTAGTGCTCATTTTCAGTCTGGCCAACTATGCCAATGAAATCGGCCTTGGCTCCTCGGAAGCCGCGCTGATTAGTGCCTTCTTCAATCTAGGCCAGGGACTAGGCCGTCCATGCGTCGGCTACTTCAGTGATCGCACAGGCCGCATCAACATGTCTGCATCCATGACCTTTCTTGCCGGCCTTTTCGCCCTGGTCATCTGGATCAACGCCAAAGTCTATGGTGTCCTCATATTTTTTGCAATCACTTGCGGGACTGTCGCTGGCACATTCTGGACAACCATCGGGCCGGTGACTGCGGAGGTCGTGGGCCTCAAAACTGTGCCCTCGGCGTTAAGCCTCACCTGGATGATCATTGCGTGGCCTTGTCTGTTCAGCGAGCCCATTGCGTTGCAAATCGTTCAAGGTACTGGGAGCTACTTGGGGACACAGCTCTTTACCGGTCTCATGTATATCGTCGCAGCCATGTGTTTAACTGCTGTCCGAGGCTGGAAAATTGGCGAGGTGGATGAAATTGCAAGAACACTCAATGAGTCTCCAGACAACATTGACCGCGTCAAGATCGAGAACAACGAGGAACTGAGCCGCGCTGGAAGACAGGCTGGCAGAAAGAGAATGATGGCAGATTGCTGCCGACTAGAAAGAGTTTAAAACAGTCCCTGATCGGAGTACGGGGGTCAGTCATTGAAATGCTTCGACATTCTTCGAAAATCGTCACATATCATCATTGTTCATTAGATCTGCAAGCAAGTCCTTCAGCGTTAGCATAGCATCAAAAAGTGGGGCACAAATCAATTCACGCAATTTGCATAGTGGCGTGATCTGGAGATGGAAAAGAAGTTTGGATGAGAAAGTGAATGCTTGAGTGTTCCCCTGGGAGCATTGATTGTCGCGCACGTGAACAGGCGTCGCCCAATCTGCTCTAAACGCGGTCCGCGCCCCACCGAAGCCCGTGCACGTGCGGCGGCGCATCTAATAATGTGGGCCTCCATGTCTTGTCTTGTGCCTAACTTGAGCTGGGACGTAAGCTCCAGGAACTTTCGTGCGGTAACAAACGACTTCTCTGCTATGAGACCGCTCAATACCGGGAGCCCCTGAAATGTGGCTCTTAGAGAGTGCAGATGCCTTTAATGGTAACGACTAGGGAAGCCTCGGCAATGTGGGAGACTCTAGCTGATTGATTCACCTAGGCCGGCGCATGTGGCTTCGGCCTGGAAAGACGTACTTGTTTGGAAGAACGGCGTCAGAGCGTAAGTTCATTCCATGGAACTTACCCGGAATTTCTGCCGCTGATGTGATGGGCTCATTAGCGGGGCAACTGGCAATATCGCATTCCACGATATCAAGAAAGCATTTGACGATAACCGTGGATAACGTTCAAGACGGCCATACGAATCGTCCAACCGAGCGATCGAAGCTTACCGTCGAGGACCTTGCTACCAAGATAGGCACAGTTGTCAACGGGAAGAAAATCCGGGGTGGCAAATATGTCTCCGACGGCGAGGAATTGCAAGTGACCATGGGCAAATGCCCAAGCAAGTTTAGGTTCGTGACGTTGACCGGTTTCGAAAGATAACTCCAGCACTGACAGATTATGGTAGCATAATTTGGTTCCCCGTTGTTTTCACTTTCTCCTTCACTAACAAGGAACTTCACGCCGACCCTCTGACGAATCTAAAACGGCAATTCGAACAACTTGATGTCAAGCTCCTGACTGAATACGAAATCGCACAGACCACACACGTTGTGTCTAGAAAGCGAAACACGGCCAAAGGTCTGCAGGCGTTGATAAATGGGAAATATGTCGTGTCGGACACTTTTTTGGACGCAATCACTCAAGCCGGCGAGGTTAGCGCAGAGGCCGGATCAAGTGCACTGGAGCAGGACTTCGATCAGAACTGGCCTGATGCGCTCAGCCATTTACCACCCCGAGGTGCGGAGCCTGTTCAGCATCCTGACTCTATTTACGCACCGGATACGGGCAGGAAGGATGTTTTTGAGGGATATACATTTATATTCTACGACAAAACCCAGTATAGTAATCTCATGGCGCCAATAACCAACGGCGGTGGGAAGGCATTGATGCAGACCATCGAACCTGGCAAGACGCAGGTAGATGACTTTGTACGCTATGTGAAGGACGTTGCGGGGGAAGAGGGTCTCGGGTCTTTCGAAGACGGCAGTGAAGGCAAAGGCGTTGTCCTTGTCAGGTACCTTCCTGCGAAAGGAGATCATATTGGCTGGTATGCAGGACTCATCACAGAAGTGTCCTTGCGATTAGACCACAGGCCGATTGAACAAAACGAGTTCTTGGAGGCCATCCTCATCAAAGATGCGAGCATTTTGCGGCGACCACTAGAGCTCGATACGACGGCAGGCAGCCAGGAATCACGTCAAGCTGAAGCCTCAACGACTGATGAAGTCAATCGCGGAGAATCTCAGCCGCCTACAGAGGAAGTGCCACGGGCAAGGCCGAGAAGGGCTAGACGGCCAGTTAAGCGACGGTTTGCTGGCTTTGACGATGACGCGGACATTGATATGGATGAACCGCTCCCAGTAGCTACAGCTCCAGATTCGGCGCCCAACCGTGTGCAGGACGATGGTGGTTTATTTGTGTCACAAGAACAGGATGTACCTGTTCCACAATCGGACGCTGACAGACATGACGCCTCGCCTAGGAAAAGGCGAGCATGTATCGAAGATAATCTCATGGATGGGTTGGCGCCCGCAGCGGCTCGATTCAAACGACAACGGTTAGACGATCAATTTGCGTCTCCATCGCCATCGCCAGAGCCATCGCCAGAGCCCGAGCCTCAGGTTACGAAAGCAGCGGTCGAGCCCAAGAGGGAGAAACTCAATGTTCTGGCCATAGCAGCTCGTCATCGCGAAGAGGAAGAAGCTCGTGCTCGAGCCGAGCGAGAGGATCTGGCTAATCTCCCAGATGATGTCGAGCTCGCGGAAATCCGGCGCCTGAATATTGTCGAAGAGATGGAAGTCCGTGTACCAGATCGTGAAGCACCAAGCAGGGAGCGCGACATCGCGGACGGCAGATGGAATCCAAAATGGAATGGCATGAAGAACTTTAAGAAGTTCCGAAAGCGGGGCGCGGCGACTGGCAGGGAACCTGTCAAGACCATTATTGCGCTCGAGGAAGTCAAGACTAAAGAATATGGCATAGGCGACAACTACTGGCTAGAAGACGATGCTGTCGAGCGAAGGAACTCTCTCAATAGCCTCCGACCCGGTCATGATGCACATGACTCGGCTTTTTCAACTGGGGAAGCGGCTTCCCGAAAGATTGCCACTCAGGTTGAGGCTTCAGAGGATGAAGATGGACAATCTACAGAGGATCCAGGAACCATAATTCCAGATAGTGGTCATGACGAACGAAGGCCTGGCCCTGCCGGCACGAGCAGTTCGAGGATCACAGCTACTCCATCGCAACATCAATCCACGATAGTGTCGTCAAGACAGAGCAGGAGGACGCAAGAGAAGAGGCCAGCGCCGCCTGATGCCCATTCTGACTCGAGAGCCAAGAGAACGAGGACGACCATGCAGGCCATTGAGCTTCCTGACAGTGATGAAAGCGAGGATGAGCTCAAGTTCCGCTTTGGCAACCGACGCTGAGATGTGAAGAAAGTAAAGCTTCATCCATGGTTTCATGAACAGAACCGAAACGTGTCATGTATTCATTCCATCTATGTCTATCATGGGGTATCTCATCAAAGTGTGTATAGTGTGGATGAAAACAACCAAGCCTAGACTGGCTGTTCACCATTGTATCAAAAATTCGGCGAGCACGAAACCAGCACGCTAGTCCATCGCGTCCATCTCGCTTTCATGTGAAGCACCGTTAGGCTCGTCAACCAACAGCCCGACTAAGCACGCCGACAGCATAGTTTCATAATTGACCCAAGGATGAATTTCGCCAAACAGTTTGGTCCCGTCCCTTGCTGCTCCTCGCATCAGTTCGGGAATGCCACCAGGGTGGAACTCGGCATATGGCGTGATATTGTACACTTTCCCATTAAGAGCCGTCCAAGCGTCCTTGCCCTTTCTACCCGTCTGCTTCTTCAGCATGGACGGCGTGACACGCAGGTACGGAGTAGACGGATGCACGCCTCTGAGGTCAGCACTTGGACCCGAAATGCGTGCCCAGTCCAAGGGTGAGTGGCCGGGATCCAAGATGACCTTGCGACTCGGCTTTTGCGGCTTAGACGAGTGCGTGGGGGGAGGAGCGAGGCCGCCGACGGAGAGACCCGGAGGGCTGCGATCAGGAGCCGGTCCGCGAGCGCGTTGCGCTGAGTATGGAGCCGGGAACTGAGGGAGAGTCGGCGGGCGGGCGGCTGAGGGTAGTTCGGTTGGAAGGGGGGGAGGCATCATTGACGAAGATGGTTTCGAGATGGCGGCCGCGGGGGGTTCATCTGCAAGCGAGAAGCATGGCACTGGCAGAGACGGCGTGGTTGCCGAGGCCCGTGGCGTGGATGGACTCTCTGGCTCTTTGGCGGCGGGAGGTTGATGAATCGTGGGCGGCAGAGGCGGCGGGGGCATGGCGCGGTGGTCAGGACTGGACTTTATCGAGGCGGACGATGGTAGTAGAGATTTGGTTGATCCGTTCGGAGGCGCATTCTCGTCTTGCCGTGTCCTTGGCGCCGGAGCATCGTCGCGGGCTGTCTTTTCCTGCTCGGACGCGTCCGGGGCCCCGGCGCGTAACCGTAACTGGGCCAGCGTCTGCGTCAGCCAGGTGGGAGGTCGGATGAGGACGTAGACGACGGAGGCGACTATGAGGGAGTAGCCCCAAGGGCCCATTGTCGCGGGTGTCTGCGCAAGAGCGCTAGGAGAGCGGGGAGGAGGAAATGGCCGGCGTAGGTTCTATCGCAACATGAGATGGTGAAGCGTTGTCATTGTGTCTGTCGTGGTTGGCGGAGAGGAGGGCTGGCGGTCAACTGAACTGGACCCTTGAAATGATGATGACGAACGGGTTCTGTGCGTTTGTGTCCCGCCCTGTCGCGTGGCTGTACGTCGGTCGGTGCGTGGTGCGGTCGGTCAGGGGTCGATAAATTTAATCGTTCCAGATCAACTCAGAGCGAACTCACCCATCCAGGGTTGTGCTGAGGGATAGGGGTCGAAGTGCGCCTTTTTTGTCGACCTCGGGGAAACGGAGCATGCAAAGTGAGCAGAACAGAACAGAGCAGAACAGAGCAGAACAGAGCAGAACAGAGCAGAAATAACCGGCCGGCCGGGTGGTTGATGCCATCAGACGCGTAGCAATAGCCGAGTTGATCCATGGAGTAGAGCATAACCAGCGTGCATGCGAGCCTACCCGGCACAGTTGACGCCCCTTGCCCTTTTCCCACAAAGCCGATCGCCTGAATCTAGGTTTTCCCGCTCAGCGGACTGGACCAGGTATTCATTCATCCCCCCCCCCTGGCTGGGGACGTCGACCAACAGATACCCGGGTTGTCGTCCGTCTAATACACAATACGCCAACTCAATCTCGTTTTATCCATCACCCCTCGATTCCCGATGCATGCGACGCACACCTACACCTTGTGGTCGAGGTCAAGGTCGAGATATGCGACCTCTCGACCGCTCGTCTAGTTGCAGACACAGCGAAAAGAAACCCGGTTCAGGCTCAAAGCCGGCACACGAGGCCTTGGCATTGACACGGTCCAGGTCCTCTCGAGCATCATCCGTCGTCCCTGCGCCATTGCCGCCTGTTCGTGGCACGAGGCGTGCGTCGACGGCGCCTTCCACGGAGGAGAACTTGTCGTTGTCGCCCCGCCAGTTGGTCATCCAGCCCATTCTTCATCAGCCTTCTCGACGGGTTAGCATCGCAGCCTCGTCTGCCCCCCCGACGGCAAATCCAGTCAGGAGAAGTATCAGCGGCAGCAGCAGCAGCGTCGGCATCCGCCTTGGGGCCGTCAACTCCGCCTCGACCACTCCGTCCGCTGGCCGGTCGTGGAGGGGCAGGGGCTCAGCCCAGACCCAGACCCAGACCCAGACAAGGCCGCGCCCGCCGAAACGCCCCGTGTTGGCCCGCCACAGCGCTGTGCTCGCCGTGCTCTCCACCGACAGCAGCGCCTGTGCCAGTGCCAGAGGCACGCGGAGCACTGCCTGTACCGACGCTAGCAACGCCTGTAGCAACGCCCGCAGCAGCGACGCCCGCAGCCACGACACCCACGACGACACCCGCACCTCCCGCGTGCCGCCGTCTCCTCAGCACCACAAACACCATGCTGCATCGGCAACAGTCAAGATGCGCCCTTCATCTTCGAGCGTCTCGAACATGCCCGTCGGCGACAAGCCACGACAGCCCCAGCTGAATGCTGCTGCGGCAAGATCCATCAACCGAACCCCTCTGACTCCCAAGATCGCAGCCAAGGGACCCCCTGTGACCCCTCTGGTTCGACGGCCTCATTCTTCGACACCGGTCCTCGCCAGCTCCTCCGCCGCCCCCAAAGACGATGTCCCGGCTCCGGTCAATGCCCATCTGGCCAACATAACTCCTCGTTCCGGTCCGCGGCAGAATCGCGTCGACAGTGCTAATTCCACCCCGAGCGGCACCCCGAGCGGCACCCCGAGCGGCACCCCGAACATCGACAAGACAGGTCATCATCAGTGGGAAAACAACAACGCCAACCGTATTGGCTTGGGCCTGTCGCTACCCGCCGGCGACCTCCCAAGACCATCAGTGCCACAGGCCGATTTGACCTCAGACTCCAATGACTCGAGAAAATTCTTTTACGCAAGCGACGCCAGGCCGGCCCAGTCCGCGCCCTTGCCGCGTCCGGCTTCCGTACCTCAAAAGCCAACAAATACCTTCTTCTATGCAAATGGGATCGAGGCACAAGGCGGGCTGGGGCGCAATAGCAATATCAGCCCGCCTTCAAACCCTGCTTCTACGTCTGCAGTTGGCCCCGGCACTGACGCCGTGCAATCCAAATTCTTCTTTGCCAACGGCGCCCCTGAAATGTCTAGCAAACCAAATTTCGTGGCATCCGCCGCTTCGGGCTCTGCAGCAGCATTGTCAACTTCCAGATTACCTCCTTCGCGTCCAGCAATAAGCAGCTTCGACCCTAGCTCTGCTGGATTACCCCAACGCCCTGCATCGCCCATCAAGCCGGCGTCGACACCCATGGCACACACCCTCAGAAACAATGCCGTCCCCCCCACCTCCCCGAAACGAAAGTCCTTGGTATCATCACCTCCAGCTCTACAACAGCAGCCATCTTCTTCCCAAAGAAAGGCGAGCATCGACGCGGCACCAAGGGAAATGAGCCCTGAGGATAGGAGAGCCGGGAGCGTTGCCACAATCGAGCCGGGGGCGATCCCTCGCTTTACACTGTCGCCGAACGCATCAGAGACAGCGCTGCATATGACGATGGCATCGATTCTACAAGCCACAGAGGATATGAAAGACGACGATGACCCGAAGGAGGATGCACATTCCGAGGTTCATAGTCCAACTAAGTCGGCGCACTTACGGGATCCTGTTCGTGAACTGGTTGCCAACGCACGTCGCGAGCGAAAGGTGCAGGACTTGGAGATTACGAACGCCTCTCTTGAAGCCATCAACCGTACACTAGAGCGACAGCTCCGAAAACAGACGACTGAGCTGCGTCGATACCGCCGCCTTTCGAGGTCTGGAGCAATATCCGCGGCCTCAAGTCGGATGACCTCGTTGGCCTTGACCGAGCCTCCCACAGACATGTCCGACGTTGACGAGGCGTACGAGGCGGAACCGGGAGAGGCTGATGACATGGACTCCTTGTATGACTCTGATGTGTCCAGCAACGAAAGCATGAACACGGGCGACATGATGATATCGGGGGCGAAAGTCGAGGCTCGTCGGAGGCAAGACGAAAAGCGACTGCAGCTGGACCTCACCAAGCACCAGGAACTGCTCGTCGACAGCCAAAAGATGAACCAGAGCCTGAAGCGATGCCTCGACTTTACAGAGACCATGATCAAGGAGGGCCAGAAGGCACTCGCATATCGCGTGCGCGTCTCGGATATCAGGTTGGGCGGACGAATCCTCGCGCCGCCAGACGAGGATGACGAGGATGGCCCCTCGTTCGCCGAGGAAGACACCACGCCAATACGGACCGACAACGCCGGACTAGAGCCACCCTGGCCAAAAAGCAATCAAGACCGAGACAGCGGGATCGAGCTACCGCCCGAGGGGAAGGTAGCCCGGCCCTAGCACTGCGGCGGAAGGCCACCCCTCCAATCGAAACATCACCACTCACTCACTCTGTACTTCTGTAAGCGGCAACTCATCATTTTCTCCGAATTATCCAGAAAAATACCCCATCGCGCATAGGTTCGCGACAGGCACTCATTACATATAACGGTGCACACCCTTCCGCATTACACGGCGTTTCCCCAGCATATTTCGGCCCCCTCTCTTCGCAATCGATCTCTCTATGTACCACATATCCTGCAACGCAAAGCCAAGAAAAAAAAAAACCCCCCCAAAAAAACCTGGCATGGGAAGACCCCTCACCAGTTGTTTGCTTGCTCTCTTTCTTTTTTTTATAAACAATGTACTTTACCAGATACCCAGGTGGATTTTTCAGTGGGGGATTACAGATCCGTGGTTTTTTTTTTTCGTTGTGCTCGTGTACATATGCGTAGGTACTTGGTTGACTTTGTGTCCGAATGGGGAGTTGCTATGACTGAGCACCTGATGCAACTTCCATGTGGATTGTGCGCTTGACGGGATGCTCAGTGCCGGTTTGACATGCAACTAGACACGGGCCCCGGTCACGCCGTTCAGATCGTACGCACGTCTCATTTAGCACGTCGATGAACTGCCCGCATTCATTCATGTGATCAAATAGATTCTACGCTGTATTCCTACTCGCCAAAGCACCTCTATAAGTTGAATCTTGCCAGGCCCCCGCCAGCCGCTGTACTATGTGCCATTATGCCCCAGGGTACCTTCATGCCCATTTTCAAATTCAAATTCTCCGGATCCCGTTTTATATACGTGTCATTCTGCATTCTGCCACTGTGCTCGTCGTAATTTCACGCCTTGGGCACATTGGGCGCATCGTTAGCCACCTCCTCGGCGTGTCGGTGGTGCTTATCCTTCTTGTCCTTCCGCTTCTTGTCTTCGTCCTTGTCCTTCTTCATGGCTGCTTCGGCAACGAGCTGCTCGAAGACGAGGTAGTCGCCTTCTTCTTCGGGTGATCTCCGGGCCTGTAGTATTTTCGAACAAAGGGGAAAAAAGAGAAAAACAATCGATCAGTATCGGTTGTGGAACACGGAAAAGAAGAAGAAGCTGTACAGATATATATATTTACCTTGGAGAAAATATCACCGATGAGGACCAGCGCCTGCGCACGTTCCAGCCGCTTCTGAAGAGGAACCTTCTTGTCGTACAGCACCGATTCGCATACTTCGCGCAGGACGCTTTGGATCTCGAACTTGCTACCGCGCCATGCGGCTGTGAGGATCTTCCCGGTGACGCGACGCTCGTATTCCACGCGCTTCTCTTCAGTCCAGTCGTCGCCGCCCTTGGCCTCCATCTTGGCCATGTCCTCGACGGTCTGTTGAGCGTCGAGAGCGCTGCTGATGGTGTTCCAGGTGTCCTTGACGAGGGTGCCCTTGTCCTTGAGACGGCTGAAGAAGCCGCCGAAGCCGAGAAATTTCTGGCTTCGTAATAATCCGGATGCTTTCGAGATGTATGTCTGCCCGATGGCGTGCAGAATGTCGAGTCCAAAAGATTCCATCTTGAGGTTCTCAACCTCGAGGCGCATCTTCTCCTGGAAAGCCTTGGTTACGTCCGGGCCCTTGTCCGTTTCGGTCCAGACGCTTACGCGATCGAGCAGCTTCTGTGACAGGGTTTCGACTCGTTCTTTACGAATGCGCGATCGCTCCGCCTCGTATGCGGCGAGTTGTTCGCGTTGCTCTTTGGAGAGAACGCCCTTCTTCTTCTCCTTTTGTCGTAGTTCCTCTTCGGCTGCGGCATGGACGGCCTCATTGTGCTCTTTGTCGGTGAGGGCTGGTCGCAGCGGGATCTTCGTCCGGCTGTGAGAGTTAGATGATGGGGCTGGCGAGGTTGCGTTCGATCGTGGAGGTGGTGTAGGGCCGGCCGCGGCGGTGGCAGGAGTGTCGTGAGTGGGAGCAGATGTCGTAGTAGTCTTGACTTCCTCGACAACGACAGCCGGCGGGGGAGCAGAGGCAGGTGTGGGTTCCTTGCTAGCGGTTGAGGCAGCAGCGGCCTGTGCCTCTGCGTGCTCCTTTGCACTCTGCTTCTTGGCTTCCTCGGTGCCGGGAAATTCGGAGTCCTCCTTGCCAGCAGCAGCAACGGCGGCGGCGGCGGCGGCGGCAGAAGCTTCTTCCTCCTCCTCGCCCTCGGCCATGGTAATATCCATGGTTGCTGTCAAATCCTTCATCAGGCTGATCTCACCGATCCAGTCTACGAATGCCTCGCCTCCAAAGATTGACGTAAAAAACTCGGCAGGGTCAGCGAAACCTTCCTGTGGCTTCGCGTGGTCCTTGCCAAACTTGTCGTATGCTTTGCGGAGGTCGCTGTTGGAAAGAACTTGATATGCCTCGCCGATAGCTTGGAACTTCTCATGGGCTGAAGGATCGTTGGGGTTCTTGTCTTGGAGGAGAATGCGGTTAGTATGAGAAGCCGAACAACAGTCCCAGGCAGTTCGTGTGGAGGGGACATGAAGGGGCATTTTCGCGCGAGAGGCACTCACCAGGATGGTGGATAATGGCCATCTTGCGGTAGGCCTTCTTGATCTCGAGCTCGGAAGCGGTGGGCTGCACCCCAAGTGCATCGTAGTATGTGGTGTCGACGACCATGATGGGCGAGTTAGAGAGCTCGTGCGTAAGGGGGTTGTTGGCGAAAAGACTTGAAGGCAACTCCCGTACGCAAGATAGGACAGTGCTGGAGGAAATTCCAGGTAATGGCGACGTGATGAGCGAGGAGATAAAGTGTTTCGCGGGCACTGGGACGAGCCTGGGCTGTGGATCTGTGGATCCTCGTCGCTGTGCACAAGTTGAACGAGGAGGTACCGAGTACGCCAACACTGTAATACACACGCACTACGGAGTGAGCACGGAGTACGGAGTAGACCAGATCCAAAATGCCATGTGCGGCGGCGTGAGGACATTGCCGAGCGGACGAGCGGACGAGCGGACGAGTTCACGACTACCAGGTACCAGCACCCACCTACCAGGTACCTAGGTTAGGTAAGCATGTACGTAATGGCGGGGCAGTGCCCACTCACTGCCAGGTCTACCAGGTCGGTACTTGTTTTGCATGGTAGCCACGGGATGGCCAAATTTCATAGCGGTTGCTGAGGAGGGCTTTAGGTTGCAGGGCCATTGCAAATTTTGTCCCCTGCGTGGTAGCTTAAGGTACCCAGGTACCAGTCCGCTGCGCGTGGCATTGTCACACGCCAAGATTAAGAAAGGACTGACTGACTCCCTAAAGACAGACGCGGCGATGCTACGGTATTTTGCTTTGGGCTTCATGTTGAAACATGCTAGATTGACTCATATCGTATGCGCTAAATGTGTAGAACCAGACAACTTGTGGCCAGTGACGTCGGCAATCAGTTCCCCCATCGTTCTGGATACCCTTTGAACATGCTTCATCTGCTGATAATCACTTATATCGATGATCGCATCCCCAAAGAGGAGAAGACGGCGAAATGATTTCTAATCGCTGTTTCACTTCAGCAACTTCATCTTCGTCCTGCTGGGCATCTGATTCATGCTGCCAAAGCCAAAGTTGATCATTAATCTCGGGATAATCGGTAGCGTTAACGTGCAGCCCGTTACACGACTAACTGGCAGTCGTCTTTCATATTTATCTCTGTAAATTTCAAAGTGCTTCATAGCATGATAAGGGTCATATCGCGGCCGATTGAGCATGGTGGCATGTATTGGCAGTGGGTATCGAGTACGGCCATCCTTGGACAACAGAAATTCAGCCAAGCTTTCAAACTGTTCTGCCAGCAGAGGATAGATGGTTCTGGTCCCTATTCGTAAGGACTGGTGGTAGTAAAGACTTTTGAACTGCATTTCGAGTTAGTCCGGTCGCCCGTGAGAGTAAGTAGATGTTGTTGATTGAATACCTCGTCATGAATTCCAGTTCTGTCAAAAAGCACCACGCCTCCAAAGAGCTTAGCCTCAGCCCAGTAGCCGACAATGTCAGCTACGCCGTAAGGATATTGCTGGTGAACACGATACGAGTTGTGATAGAATGGAACGGGCGGCTCCTTCCGGTAGAACTTATATTTATCGCTGCCCTTGGCCTCTAGTTGTTCTTCCTTGGCTAACCATGCCTCGTATTCTCCTATATGATGAGTGCGCTAATTCTGGAATAAGGACACTGCGATCTGATGACAGGCGACGACTACCAGCTCCACGAGAGCTAATTTGTACGCATGGCTGTCGATTATGGTGTTCTCGAAGGTCTGAAGGGACTGTAGTGAGTCGATCAAGTCAGAGGTCAGACATAATCGATAGCAAATGAATAGATGAGCAACTTGCTAGGGGCTCGAAAGTGAGACTCTCAATCTTGAAGCCGTTTCGTAAATTCCGGGTTCTTGCCAGCGCATCTTGGCACATGCGAGGATGCAGTTGAGCAGGGTGATCTTTTGTCTCCCAGAGCGAATGAAGTTCATAAAAGGATTCTGTAGTGGGCATTCCATCCACAATCTGACCGTAGGTGAATTCAGCCAGGTCCGTGTTCAGAATGTTTGACATGGCTTGGCGAAGCGTCTCGAGACGGCTCGAAGAAAGACGGTGGACAGGCTCGGTGGCCGTTATCTTGGGCTCACACAGCGGCTCCAGAGGGATTGGAGATTCTCGAAGAGCGCGCATCGTCTGGTGGGTAACTGATCAAGTGTTAATCTTGGGAGGTAACAGTTCGCTATCGCTACCAGAATTGCAGCCTTGTTCGCCAGGTCGTGGACGGGCAGGGAGTTTGAAAGCAGTAGCGCAGGTGCTACTTAGAACTTAGCAGAGCTGCACCTGACGGAGACATTGAGGCACAGCTGTTTGTATCAAAAGAGAATGTATGTGATGCCCTCGAGCGAGTCTTGTGATCTTACCTGGAGCTGATTGCGCAATTAGGGGATCAACGGTGACGCCGGCCGGCAAATCTTCCGGCTGTGATGTCATGCGCGAAAAAATCTTTCACGGACCTCTTGAATAACAGAGTACTTGCTGTTGGATGCTTGGAGACGGGTCGAAACCTTTGCAAAGATGAACGGCGCCGCTATAGAGTATTGCTAGGCTTGAAAGTATCTGGGCATAGAGGCGTGGCCTTGCATCGTCTTTCCCCACTTGACTTGCTTCGCTTCGCCGCCAAGCATAACCAAAGTGCTTGTTACGGGGCAAACAAGTCACAGAACACATCAGCTCTGCATCTCGAGTCTACAGCTCAACTAGACTGGGAAATTGGTTGTATTTGTTTCGAATCTAAAGTAAGTTTATAGAAACCTGCCACTCGAATTCCGCGGGACGTGGTCGTGAACGGGGGGGACAGATTGCTGGTGATGACAACAACAATTTTGTAGAGATCACTTGGAGATTACGGATTCACAATGAAAAGTCTTGGAGGAACGATGGTTTTCGATCAAGACAACGCATTTCGCATCTTTTTATATTGTTTTGACCATGCCCGTGGTGCGCTGTATGCTGCGAGCCACATGCGGCTCGGCGTTTACCTGCAGGAGAATTGCTAGCTCATGATAACCACGTAAAGCCTGTCAAATGTTTGGTGGAAGCAGCATCTCCTACCAACCACATTTCAACTCGAACCGGCTGATGCTCCTCGACTCTCGCCCAGAGAATCTCCGGGGGGCTCGCCGCAGTATCTCATCCTGAGACGGGTCTATAGGCTCGACTTGGAACTCGATCCGGTGGGTGTTAAGCGCCGATGAAAGATCCATCTCGTGAGAGAGTCTCGCTTGGGCAGCCACCGCGGTAGCAAGTCCTCAAGGCGAGTTTGTAACTGGCCCGACCTGAGCATGCTTGTCGCTAGTCCCAGGGCTAGTGATCTCATCATGGCCGAGCGGAGTAACCCGTAAACAGTCAACTACCTAGTGAATAGTGTTGGCACCTCGCTGTTAAGATAAATCCCGCATCCACATGCCTTATGGTAGACTGCCGGTTATGCCGGAACTGCTGAGGGGGAAGGGTTAGCGCATGCGGCCCCTTCTTGGTAATTTAGCAAACTGTACTCATATACTCACTCCACATTCTCCTATAATATCTTCGGTTTACGCTGATCGCGGAGCACTGTGGGCATAACAATTGTGGTGCGATTGTCGTCCGACTGGGCCACTTACCTAGGGAGTTTTTGTAGACAGGAAGGAGTCCGGGTTAGTTGACGGGAAGTTCTCTATGCGGGAAGCTCCACACTTATGTTAACCAATTGGAAACAAGTAGAATGGGGCATTCTTCAGGTCACCAGCGGCACGGAGTAGACCTTCGTGTCAACGCTCATCATCAAGACCTTTTTTGCACTTCCTATTGCTTCACAAACATCATGAAAGGCACCAAATTCTAGCCAAAAGTTGCCGAAGCTTTTCCTGCGCCTAGGCTGCCGATAAATTTGGCTGGCACAGGGACTATTGCCTGCGGCTCTTGTCTCTCCTTCCAGCAGAACAGCAGAACAGCAGAATACTCACAGCCTAGACTATGGTCCACCGATGGCCGCACGATTTGATAAGAAGCATCTAATTAGAGGCAACAGAAGATCGTGGTCTCCACCGTCCAGTCCAGGTGCACCCGTTTCAAGGAGGCAAAGCGGGATTCTGCACGTCCTTCCGTTCACTGCCCCTTTGCATGATGACGCGAAACGCAGAGAAAGCGTTGTTGAAGCGACTGTGGACTAAAGCACCAACGCAGTATCCGCTCTGAGTTTTTCACCGCTTTCAGCTTAACATTTACCATTTTGTCGCTGTTATTCTAATCTTGGGTAGCATACCACAGAAGGAGAGAGAAAGCACCCCCGAATCATTGCGCGTCTCGCTCCGACCAAAATGGCAAAAGGAGTGCAAGAAGGAAGAGCATAGAAAAGCCGAGAAAAGTATGCTTCAGGACTCGCTTGAAGCAGGTCAGTATTCAGAGCAGTGGATTGGCCCGAACACACTCTTGGCCTTGAACAAGGCGGCTCAATATTACGGCATAGACGATGAGTTGAAGCCCACTGCCTCCTAGAACGAATAAGAAATGATTGCCTGCCCTCGTATGCCACATCATCCTTCAAAATCAATGAAGTGCTGCAACCTCGCTTGTCGTGGTTGCGAGAGACATGTGCATGCACAAGACCCGTTACGCCGACAGATTATCATTACCCGTGAGGTGATATCTGGAGGCTCATGAATCAAATTAAGTTAATGCCCAGATCCTAACGCCACGGGATACTGAACAGCTGCCAGGAGTGTATGCCTAGATGTATGGAGCTAACACGACTTAGAGGCCATCATTTCATCTTTTCCAACAGCTTCCCTATATCGTTACCCCGGTTCTCCTCAGATGCAGGAAGCCCAATGGCGGTATGGAAGTCCTGGACATGCTGCTCGGTCTGCTCCCTGCAACATTTCACGACGTCCCATCGTAGGGAGAACGCCGCTGACGATCACCAGACCAGCATCACAGCATATGGCAATCTGAGAAAATTTTACGTGGCCATACTCACTCAACGTCTATTTGTTCGAAGCCGCTCGAGAACAGGTGGAGAGGCTCATAGAAATGCTCTGTAAAACTGGCCTGGTCTACCTGAAAGGGGGAGGGGAATTAAGAGCTGTCTTTTTGCGGTAGCATCTTAATCAAGCTACATATGCCCTCCGTGGTATGGCCATACACATCCACCAACTTACATACGCGGGTTCATAGCCTGCAAGCTGGCTGAGGCGGAAGGGAATTGGTCTCTTCCCGCTTCCATGTCATTGAAAATTGCATGGACACAGTCAGTGCGGCTGGTATTTACCAGTACCTGTCATGGACTTATGTGATGCACTGCGATACTGTGGCGAGTGCCATGCTACCAAAAAGATTGTTTCTCTTAATCACCATTGTATCCCATAGCTGCCGACTTTATCTCCTCAACATATACAAGAACTACGCTGGAAGCTATCGCAGTGTTCCAAGTATCAATGATATCAATGATATGTGAGTCTACCAGAACCTGCATGTCGCATGTGGAAAATTGGTACATGCTTGACGAAACTCATCGAGAATCCCAACCACTTGGATCTCAAGATTGCGGTGAGCGTCAGTAATTATCATACCGGAGTCTCAAGAGCTTGCTTACCTGATTCCGAGCAGGCCCGACTGAGATATATTTCCCTTGCGGCTGGGAGATCTTCATGCCGCCCTTGTTGATATTATCTTAATATCTTTCTGTAATGAAAACTCGATCGCTAGGATGATGCACGACCACCGGATCTTCAGTATCTATTCGTTTCTCTTTCTGCCCCTTTTCATCAAACTAATATTAAATTTAAGGTTACTTTTCAAACGAAACCATTTTTCATGTCCAGAAGCTTTTTTAGCCGACAATTGCACATGGATGTTTAAATGCGTCGAGTCGCGGCATCTATTCTCTAACGTAAAGGCAAGAAACCTTATAAAACTTGCCAAGCTATTTGTGTAAAGCCATTGTTCGTGCGGCGTGTTATTATGCCACGCTGACCTGGAACGACGGCGGTGGAGCTGTTCAGCTGACGCTTTTCGAGTGAAGCTGAGATCAACGGGCTTGGCATTTGCGTTCGAGGACCAAGACCCCGGCCTTGGCGGCATCAATAGTAGGGATGGCTGATGAAGACGAGCGGCGTCGTGTGATGACTAGTAGTCCGGGAAGCACGACAGCACGATACAACAAAGTTCCCTATCTCAGGTGGCCAGGAGCATCCCTGGAATCCTCCAGCATGGCGGCCATCGAGGCCATTCACCCACCGTATAAGTATAATCGATGGATAAATGATCAGGAGAGAAGCGACGTAGACAGCTGCTCCTTGTCTGACCATGTACGGCTCCATCTCAAGAATCTTTGAACAAGAAGAGCTCTTGGCCTGCTAGGCCTGCTAGGCCTGGAGCTGGTGTTGGGCAACAATTTTGCTTCCAACTGGGTGCATCATCACGGACTGTGCGCCAACCATGGCTCCAAAGCACCCCGCAGCGCTGTTAGAGTCTTCCATGATTTTATATTTTATCAGGGCTCGGTTTAGAATAATTCCTTTGATTACTGTCCCTGGTACAGATTAGAGGTTAGACTGGTTTTTGGACTCTGGTCTGCTGGCCGTGGCACCGTCACATGCGGCGATACACCCGCGGTCTCGTGGCCGGGTCAGTGTGTCCTGTGGAGGCTGGGGCGTTCTGCTAATACTCCGTACCCTGATGATAATAACACCAACATCAAAAGTCAATCTGGTATCTGGTCCGATCCGGCCTGGTGTCCGGGTTGCCAGCTCTGGGGTGGCCAAGGCCCAAGGCTTGAAAATAAAGCGTTCTGGGCTCCTGTCCTGCTGATGCTCCTGGCATGCGGGGGACAGACACATACGGAAGGCGGGGGGAGGGGGGGGTCCTTCCTTTGTTGTGTGGCTCAATATTGAGGTGTTGGCGGTGTTGGCGGCGCATCCCTAAGACCCCCTTCCCTTGGCAGTTCTTCACATCGTGGACCCACCCTTGTTCGATACTTGCTAGGTACCCTTGCATCTCCCCAAGGCTTCAAGGGGAGCGTATTATGTGGGGGACACCCATGACCGATAAAGTACCGCCTTGTTCACCGGAAAGTCACTAGGACGGGATATAGTTTTTTGGACGTCCTCTACGCCTCTGCAAAGAAAAGGTTCAAACTCCCCCGGGTCACAGCAGTCAGCTTTGTCAATTGATGCTTACACCTCAGCTTCATCCCATATCATCTCGCCGCTTCCATACCGCATACCTACCTATGTACCCAGACGCAGAGCGGCTTTTGGTGACAATAAAAGCGAGTCGGCAAGCAAGCGAGCGAGCAAGCGCATCTGCCTGCTACAGCGTTACAGCGCTGCACCGGTAGCCATGTCAAGCGTCTCATCGGTGGTCTCTGCCGCCACGCAGGTAGCATCCTCGGCCGCACCTTCCTCGACGCTTCGTGCCCAAGAGCAGGGTGGCGTGATCGATGGCCTAAACCCCTCTAAATATGATCCCAGCAATCCCATCATTTTATTCATCATACAGGTATGTATTGGCAATGCTCCTGCGATGCTCCTGCGATGCTCCTGCGATGCAGATGCGTAGCATATTTTTTTCAATCATGACCCTCAACGCTGATCTGATGCTTCTCCTTGCTCTTGCTATGGAAAGGCCGGCATTATTATCATAGTCTGTCACCTCCTACATTGGCCGCTGGCCAAGATCCGCCAACCTCGGGTCATCGCCGAAGTCGTCGGCGGTATTATTCTCGGCCCCTCGGTTATGGGACGGATTCCTGGATTCAAGGATGCCATATTTCCCGAGGCCTCTCTTCCAAATTTGAACAATGTTGCAAACCTCGGCTTGATTCTGTATCTGTTCCTCATCGGTCTAGAGACGGATGTGCGCTTCTTGATCAGTAACTGGCGCGTTGCAACTTCGGTTGCCGTCGCAGGATTGGCTCTTCCCTTTGGCATAGGCTGTGCTTTAGCCTATGGTGTGTATCATGCGTTTCACAACGAACCAGGTCTGAAGCCAATTGACTTCGGCATCTACATGCTCTTCATTGGCATTGCCGTTGCGATCACAGTAAGTAATGATATTATCGTATTCCAGCCAAGAGTTGCTTACTAATCTGGCTGCGTTGTAAACAGGCTTTCCCAGTCTTGTGTCGTATCTTAACAGAGCTCAAGCTTCTCGACACCAGTGTCGGTGTGATCACGCTCTCAGCAGGTGTCGCCAATGATGTCGTTGGTATGTTTCCTTCCAGATCACTTGCTGTATATATAAGGTAAAGTTCACCATGTACTTACACATCTGCAGGCTGGATTCTCCTTGCCCTTTGTGTCGCACTCGTTAATGCTGGTACCGGCCTGAATGCCGTTTGGATTTTGCTTGCCTCGGTTGGATTCATTGCCTTCTTGCTGGTGGGAGTCAAGCCTGCCCTCTATTGGCTCTTGCGTCGCACTGGGAGCATCGAAAATGGGCCCTCTCAAAGTATCATCTCACTCATTCTGCTTGTTGCGCTTGCTGCGTCCTTCTTCACCGGCATCATCGGAATTCACCCCATCTTCGGTGGCTTTATGGCTGGCTTGATCGTGCCTCGCGAGGAACGATTCAACATCAACGTAACAGAGAAATTGGAAGATTTGATTGGTGCCCTATTTTTGCCACTCTACTTCACCCTTTCTGGGTTGAAGACGAATTTAGGACTTCTCGACTCTGGCACCGTCTGGGGTTATGTATTTGCCGTCACGTTTTCGGCATTCCTCTCCAAGATTATTGGTGCCTCACTGGCTGCGCGCTTCTGCGGATTGGTCTGGCGGGAGTCATTCACAATTGGCGTCCTCATGAGTTGCAAAGGTCTCGTCGAGCTTATTGTTTTGGTATGACAGGTTTCATAATATGCCCTCCACGTGACACCCAGAAAACTGACCACATGCCATAGAATATAGGTCTGCAAGCCAAAATTCTTAGTACTAGAACATTTACCATCTTCGTCGTCATGGCTCTTTTAACGACGTTTACGACGACACCTATCGTATCTTATCTATACCCTCCATGGTACCAAAAGAAGATTGCAGCGTGGAGACGGGGAGAAATCGAGTGGGAAACCGGTGCTCTGGTTTCTCCTACATCCCAATCCAATAATTCGAAAGACGGCCCTCAGGCCTTGGAGAGGGTCAATCGCCTCCTTGTCTATCTCAGATTAGACACCATGCCATCTCTTCTTCAACTATTATCCATGTTCGGTGATTCGTCACCAACACAGTCTGCCACCACAGTCTCTGAAGACGCTTCCGACAAAGTCGCTGACGCTTCAGTGAATATCGAATCTATGCCTAAACCTGTGTGGGCTCACGGTATCCGTCTATTGCAACTGACAGACCGTGACTCTTCTTTTATGACAGTTGCACAAGTCGATGACTACACACGTCACGACCCGATTGTTAACACCTTCCGAACGGTCGGACAACTCCACAATCTCGCAGCATCTGGCGAGGTCGCCATCATGCCTGAGACTCGATACGCTGAAGCTTTGGCCATGAAATCAAGCAAGATCTCGTCTGATTTAGTGCTCGTTCCCTGGACCGAAACTGGAGCCATGGGTGATGCCCAAATTCTGTCGTCCACCTCTGTTGACGATAAGATCGGGTCATCTTACGGCGCATTCGTTAAATCTGTTTTTGACTCGATCGAGAACAATGTCGCCATCTTTTTCTCCCGCAGCGATTCCTCTTCCGATGGCAAGGGGAAGAGCAACGAACGAGCAAAACTTCTGCGCGCATATTCACTTGGGGATCTCAGAGAAGATGTTCCTGTCGCACCGTTGCCCAACAAACCATATCACATCTTGCTGGTTTACTTCGGCGACGAAGATGATAGGCTTGCTCTACGTCTTGTCCTGCAACTCTGCGAGAAATCCAAGGCCACGGCGACCATTCTTCGCGCTGGAGCGTCGACGACTGAGGCTTCGTCGTCGGCCGGAAATGCTTTGTTTCAAAGTGCTTCATCGCAGTTATCAGAAGACATGGCATCGCGAATCAAGTTCAAAACGACAACAGGTGCTTCGACCGTCGACGAACTTTTGCAATATGCCACATCAGAGACGAAATCGAATATTCGGGAATCCAGAGCGGGACCCAAACTTGTGGTTATTGGTAGACGAGACGGTGTGACGCTGGATGAAGGCAAATCGACCCACAACTCAAGAGAGGACTTACGCACATGTCTGGGCAGTCTTGCTGGTAGCTTTGTTGCTGGAGGCATCCGAGCTGATCTGCTGGTTGTGCAAGCTAAGGCTCTGAGCCAAGTGAGCTGAGGTATTGATATTTGAGGAAATAATCAGGCTTATTCTAAGAATAATGGAATCTGGCGGTTGCATATAACGGCATTTTATTATTATTATTATTTTCTAAATCTGGTTGCATCCTTCTATGGCTTAGAAGTACCCTGAATTGGCATTCTGTTGACATATCTGCACCACTCTTACCTCTCTCTTGGTCTTTGTAAGTCTCAGCTACAATATATATATGCTCAACACTGTGCCAACTAAAGAGGTAGTTATGCATTTTGCGTTGGTTTGCGTTGAGATGGAAGTCCCGACCGTGCCAAAGGTGCCACTACGTTATGGCCAAGCTTCTACAACAGCTGTCGAAATGAGCATGGATTCCTCGAGTTCCATCTCTCTGATACTAAGATACAACACAGCGCAGAAGTGTTTGAGATGAAATTGTCGTCAAAGGATCTAAGCAGATTTGAGGGGCTCCTCCTCGTGATTCTCCCCGCCACTTAAGACACGGGATTCGTGAGTAAGAGCGTAGTCGTCCTCTCCGCAAAGCTCTTCAAGAGTCTTGCGCTTAGTCTCGGGAATAAGGAGAGTCGTAAAGCAGCCTAGTAGCATGAAGAGAGCGTAGATCTCCAAGACGTGGTCCATCCAGGGGTTGGCGTTGTCCTTGGTGGCACCGTGGGTGCGAAGAGGGGCAATGGCACCCTGACCGATGATGGAACCGATCTTGCCTGAGGCGGCGGAGATACCGTGGGAAGTTGAACGATATCGAGTTGGGAAGACTTCGCCAGGGACGACGAAAGTAGTGGTGTTGGGGCCTGTGGACAAAAGACTTGTTAGCGATGGAGTTTCTGTACGTTAAAGTGGCGGGCTACGAGACTTGCCGAAGTTGAAGAAGAACTGAGCGAGGACGTAAATGGCCAGCAAGCCGTTCTTGTCGATGTGATTGTATGCAAATCCCATGATAACAAAGAGAACCGTGAGGATGATGAAGCCTCCCAACTGGATGGTCTTGCGCCCGAGCGTATCGATTGTAGCAACGGAGACCCAGTACCCTGGGACGGCACCAGCCAAGACGATGATCAGGTTGCCGACGGCGGTGTTGTACAAAAGCTGGTAGACACTGGTGATGGATTTGGCGTTTGTGGTGTAGCCAATGGCGTCGAGAATGACGGCGTTGTTCAAGGAAAGACCATAGAAGGCCACATCGAGCATAAACCACGATCCAGCGGTTCCAAGGAGAAGACCGAAGTTCTTGGTTTTTGAATAATGTCTGCAGAAGTCTTTCCAGCTAGCTTGAGGGACCTGAAGATTCTTCTCGGCGGACAGAGCGGCGGCAGCGCGAGTAACGGAGTCTGGATTGCCCTCACTCTTGCCACTCATGTAAGCCTTGACGTCGTCAGAAGCCTTCTCGACATCACGGGCGACATCGAAGGTGTATCGAGGGGTTTCTGGGATGGTCAAGCGGACTGTGGAGATTCATCAGTCAAGAACCGAATCCTGGCTCTCACGGATGCAGATTTTACTTACAGTACAATGCAATACAAGCAGGCACAGCACCGAAACCAATCAAGGTACGCCACATCTTGTCAACGGCAACTCGGCAGTCGCCGCTGCACGTTGCCGCCTCCTTGGCCTCGGACAGGGAGCCCTTGAAGCCTAGAGTGACGAAAAGCATGACTAACGCGGCACACAGCTGACCGAGACCTTGCATGGCAAAGACAGCAGCCATCATGGCGCCTCTCCATCGAGTGGTAGCAAACCTAGGGCGGAAAACTTGTTAGTGGTTCAGGCTTTCACGATGGCGGGAGTTTATGCCGGGAAACGTACTCAGATGTAATGATGGAAGAAAGGGGGTAGTCACCGCCAATGCCAATACCCATGATAACACGCCAGAAGATGATAAGACCGATGACGTCACAAGAAGGAGAGCCGCTCGTCAAGGCCTGGCCGATGGTAGCAAAAATAATGACAATCAGCTCGAGACCGTACATCTTCTTGCGACCGACAATGTCTGCAAGGAAACCGAAACCAAGCTGACCAACAACGGTTCCGGCAGAGGTAGCCAACTTGATGGCTGTATCAGAGCTGGTAGGCATGTGGCCCACGCCGGGGTAGTAGACGATCCCCAGCATGAGTGTCAGGAGTGAGGCAGTGAAGATGTCGTAGGAGTCGGTGAAGAAACCAACACCAGCGACAACACAGGCTCGGACATGGTACCAGCCGAAAGGAGCCTTGTCAACCTCAGCAAGAGCAAGACGACGGCGCTCGTTCAGATCAGCGACGTGTAAGAAGTCGTTGTGGAAGTTGTGGTAGGCGCTGTTGCCTCCGGAGGTCTTGGAGACCATGCCCGCTGGCTGGGCGATGTTGTTCCCAGCCATTGATCTTCCGTCACTTGCTGTACTACAGGCTTTTCGCCCTGTCAATGGTGCAAGAAGGGGAAATGCTGAGCCTGTCGACAGAAAAAGGCGTTGGAGACGATGTATGCAAGTAGACTGGGGACAAAGGGGGAAGAACAAGGGCGACGGAAGAAGAAACACATGAGCGGCTCGGAGGTTCTACAGGCAAAGACTTATATTAATCGCGTCTCACAAGACTGTCAGGAAATCCATCGACTGCTCTCTCGGCCATCCAGTACGGAGCTACATGCTGGGAACGTCCGCCTCGCCCCGTCCATCCACAAGGGTCAGCTCGGTGGAGGAAAGGAAAATGCCTTTTTTTTTTTTTTTTTTTTTTTTTGGGATTGAAATGTTGGGTTTTCTTGCTTGGTTTCGAGGCGACTCCCTTTTTGGGG
>KQ061747.1:65444-93155 GCA_001008035.1 Atkinsonella texensis | reverse complement strand
AAGGAAATTGCTTTTTTTTTTTTTTTTTTTTTTTTTTGAGATTGAAATGTTGTGTTCTCTTGCTTGGTTTCGAGGCGACTCCCTTCTTGGAGCACGCCATTGGCTCGCACGACTGGTTATCAATAGTCAGCTTGGAACCACCGGGGAAGCGAGGCTGGAATGAAGTGCGGCGTGGCGTTTGCATTCAACGAGGTGAATGAGTGTGAATGAGGTTGTCGAAATCGGATTCGGTATGGAAGACTTGCATGGGATTGTCGTTGAGGTTGGCCAATCAGATTGCAGGATCCTGGCACGTTGTCGAGCATCGTCGAGGGACTTGGCGATGGCTCGCCATTGCTCTTGAGCCTGACGGAGAAAATGTCGGGTGAATGGCTGAATGGCTGAATTCCATCAGCACTTTGCAGGAGGCCCGGCAGATGCAGAAGCTGTTGCTGGCTTGACGGTTGGCATCTATCGACTGACTGCAAGCATACTGCGTACGTTACATGCAATGAGGCACGCAAATGGAGCCAGCGGAAATAAGCCACCAGCTACGGAGTAAACCATCCACTTCTTTCGCTCCTTCTCTTTCTAGAG
This sequence comes from Atkinsonella texensis, assembly GCA_001008035.1. Lineage (NCBI taxonomy): Eukaryota > Fungi > Ascomycota > Sordariomycetes > Hypocreales > Clavicipitaceae > Atkinsonella > Atkinsonella texensis. The sequence goes on along the minus strand of KQ061747.1, from coordinate 92,579 downwards.
CTCTTCTTCTCCCCAACAACTCAACAGCTACTCACACTTTTGCTTCCCTTGTTAATACGGTCCAGCCACTAACAGTTACAGTCAAATTGCCCGCAAAACATTATTCCTAGCTCAAGACCTGGGATTGGCTCACCTTATCCCTGCAAAGTACAAAGTAGGATTATGAAATAATTCGGATGTTGTTGTAGTATGTCGCGAACCTGCAAAGCTAAGTCCAGTTGAGCGACCGAAGGGCATCTTCAAGTTCATCGCCAAAAGACTTGATTTGTGGGATGGCTCTGCCCAGGTGGTCACCAGCATGAAAAAAGTCGCAATGCGCCGGTCGCTTGATTGAGCTATGGGATATGGCCCTTCGCACATGATGATACTCCGTCATGATGCATTAATAGTCCCTGCCTCCGCTGCTGACCCGTCGGTCGCTCTTTCCGTCTTATGCATATCCGTTCTACTAGTTTATTTATTAGCCCCGTTCAATCCCAGGAGCCCTCCATCCCCTCCATCCTCAATTGGATCTTTTGTTTTGGCAGCAAGTTCGGGCCTACTTTCCCACCCACGTGCGCTTAATCTGTCAATCACATCACAGCCATCGGGCGGCAACCTCCCACGCGGTATATTTCCCACAATGTCTTGCAGTCTAGCCTTGTGAGCCGATCTATCCGAGACGTTGCATGTACCACTGACCTGCTTGGCGTTGCTTGGCAGGTTTCCTTTTTTTTTTTTTTTTCCTTGTCTGTCTTGTTCTGTATTTCTTAGTTGGTAGGTCGCCGGTACTGACTTCGCAATGTTGTTGGCTTAATTTGATAGTTCAAACTAATCATCTTTGCTTCTGGCGCAATGAAAAGATGCTCGTCACCATGGCCGCTCGAGTGTCTGCAACGGCCAAAACTTCGCCGTCTGTGCATAAAGAGGGCGATGACAACGGGCATCTGCCTTCCTTGACGTTCAGTGTCCTCGCAAAAGAAATTGACAAGCAAGATGCCATGAAATTGGTCACAGACAGCATTGCGCAGCAAAGGCAGATTGCGTCATACTCGATCATTGTCCATCCCGCCTGTCTCACGGGCTTAGTTGCAGGCTGCGCGTCAATATATCGTCTCAATGCACAGCACGACTTTGGCACAGCTCTCATCATGATATGCGGTCTTGTTCTCGCGTATCTGGCAGCAGTTCGGATGCTCACAGCCAACTACATCCGGCTAGCAGAGAGCCTGAAGTGGAAACGATGGCTTGCTGACGACGGCGGAAACGAGGACTATGTCCTGGCGGCTCGGTTTGGCGACGAAATCATTGCCACGGTGGTGTTGCGAATTGTTCCGCCGCAAGGCTCAACTAAGAAGACAAGATCGTCTTCTGTCAAGGGTGGGAGCGGCATAATTCGCGCCTGGACGACTAAATTCAAGTACCGCAACATGGGCATTGGTGGAGATATGCTACGACTTGCCGTATTGACGACCCGAAGCAAGTGTGGTGATGACGCTCGGGTCTCGTTTGATCCTGAACACGCCAATAGCGCTCGACCTCTTCATGAGATGTTCAACAGGCCGTTTGTCAAGAGAGATGAACGGGCTGCAAAGGCACTGGACTATGCAATTGCTGCTTGTGATCGGGGAGACAGTAGTTTCCAGGCAGGCTAAGAAGGAGAATGCAAAAACTGTAAAATCAAGATATGAATGGCAAGATTGAGGCTGCGTGATTGTGAGATTAGGGAGACTTTTTTTGAGACTCCCAGGCTAGGATGGTTGGATATCATTTCCGTAGAGACCATACCATGTACGATGCATTCATATACGATGCTTCAACGGATTCCAGGACTTGCTTGGGCAACATGCACCTCAATTATACCTAATCATACCTGATAAAAGCTTGATGAAACTAAAACATCCCCATTTCACCAACTATCCGCTTTAATTACATATACTGCGGTCAACCAAGCAGACTGCTACATCATTATCCAAAGACGGTCCTTCACTTCTCCTAGCATAAACCCCTCACAACTCAGACCTGTCACTCTCCTCAACAGTCTGCAGAGCATACAACTCTCTCGGCATCCCACTCGCATCGCAGCTGGCAAACCTCCACCTCGACCCGTGCCACATGCCCACCAAGTTGACCATGCTCCAGCGAATAGGCTCCGGCATCTTAGGCCACCTCCTCCACGCGCCATCCTCAAACGTCCTGTCCGTGTTGAGCAGGAAGAAAGGGAGCACGTCGCTATATCCAGCTTTCGTAACCGTGTTCTTACCCCATGCCTTGAGCACATCGGCGGTAAGGCCGCCTCGTAGAGAGCCCCGCGCCGGGACATTGGGGTGCGAGGCCATGGCGCTCATGACGTCTACTTCGTGATGCAGATGGGTTTCCAGAGCGTCGCGGAAGGAGCCCATGATGGCAAGGAGGGAACCTGGCGGGAGGCCGGTCGTGGAATTGTGCGCCGTGAGATGCGCCCTGAAGGCTTCCAGTCCGGGGAGGAAGGATTCTAGCTAGCAACCGTCAACGTATGTACGGCCCGCTTCATCGATTTGCCACTTGGTCTCGACATAAAACCCGACTTCATGAGCCATTCATCGTTTTCCGGACGTACCGTGCTCGGCCTGCATGTCCCCCCATACCGCCTCGTCCTTCAACACCGCAACCAGGTCAGGGAACAACTTGCGCTCTTCGTCCTCGTGGTGCGACACCAGGAATTTGTGCCACGTCAGAGCGTAGCCCACGAAGTCGTCCACGTCGTCCTTCTGCACCAGCGGCGCCTGCAGATAGATCGAGTTGAAGCCGCGGATGAGCGCGTTGTGCAGCAGCGCCATGTGCGTGGCCGCCGTGGTGAAGAGGTCATCCTGGGGTTACCGCGCGTCAGAAAGGGCTCTCCAACTTTTTTTGTGTTGTTTAGTCTGGTGGCCCCTGGGCAGTGAGTGAGTTGGTTTCATTCATTCATGCCTTTTGGGTGGTGAGCCAGGGAGTGGGAACTAGTCTCATGGGTTGGTCTGCCCATTGGGCGGTCGGCGTGCTTCGATGGTGGAAGTACGGCGATCTTTGGCCGAAGAGGTTCGCGCCCAGGAAGAGGTACATGAGCGTTGCTGTGAGGCCGGTGGACCACATTGTAGGGTCTGGATTTGGCGCAACTGGGTCGGATGGGGTCAATTGAGCTGAGGACAAGAAATCCCCCTTCTTGTTTCTTTGGGTGGAAAGGAAAGATGGGTGCTGCAGCCGAGAAGTTCGTGGTCAAGCAGAAAGTGTCAGCTTACTGTGAGCTAATGGCGAGCTTGTGATTGGCCTAGCCGTGAGGACCAGGTTAGGTATGCCATGTGAAGACAAAAACCAAGTTTCAATCCAACTTGGGCACTTGAGGTTTCCCATAGACATAAACTGTCTGTGGCAGGTGATGTATTACTTTTGATGACAGAATATACAGCCCTCTGCTACAGCCATTTCCGTGTTATCTCTCTAATAGCAACGACATGAACCAAAGTCAACAACGCCGATAACCCACGAGTGCACATTTGACGAGATTGATAAGACATATACACAGTTTTCATCTGGGCATCTCGCCGCTCAGGCAAATGCTCCCACGACGGCCATCAACAAGGCGCCGCCTGCCACGCACGCATACGCACGGAGCCGCTTCTTGCCCTTGAGCACTCGATAGCTCTTCTCGGTCAAGAAGTCCTCGGCCAACAGCTGGACAAGGCCAGCATACAACAAGAGCCCAGCCGAGATGGCATTCATAAACCCAACCACCAATAGACCGCCCATCGACGCCGGGTCGTACATTCCATGCACGACAAGACCAATCGCTTGTCCAATGGGGGTGGTAAGACCGTATGCGAGAACCATGAGCCACGGACGGATAGAGTTCTTCGGGAACTGAATGGCGGCTATGCGGCTTCCCAGCGCGAGACCTTCGAATGACTGATGGAAGCTGATGGCGATGAGAAAGACGACAAAGGCCGGGCCGGTAGCTACAGATATGGCCATTCCGATAAACACGCTGTGGAAGAGAATACCGGCTTCGAGCAGTAGACACTGTAGCAGCTGGCGTTGGATCTCCTCTGGTGACTGCGGTGGTGCCGTGGGATCCGACGCATCGGTGCGAACGCCCGGCTTCGTCAACGACGCATACACTCCGTTACTATCGCTGCCCACCGGCGCCGGATCCAATTCATCCATATCAAGTTCGAGATCCGAGTCACCATCCCCCAACTCATTTTCCGTAGACTTGCGCTTCTGTAGACCTGCAGTCGGCGTCGACTCCGGCAACGGCGACACACCTGCGACAAGACCCTGCGGGGCCTCCCCATCCTCCAGCGAAAGATGGCCAGGTCGACGACTCCGGTTTCGTCGAGCCGACATGCTCGGATGATCATGCAGCGGAACAGTCTGGAACTCGCCATCGGCGTCGCTGTCGTCGTAGTCGAAGAAATCGTGCGCATGCGAGTGTGAATGCCCGGCACCCCGGGCCGTCAGGTACGATTCCACGCCCACGACAATGATGGCAGACACCATGGCCACAAGCCCGGGCAGTGGCTTGTACCCCTCGCTGAAAAAGTACGGCAAACACGGGTCGGTCAAGGATTCGAATGCCATCGGCAGCAGATGAACAAAGGCCGTTGCGAGGAGTACGCCCGTGCCAATGTGTTGGCAGAAGAAGATGATGTTGCTTTGTCGTTTGCCCGTCGTTGCTCGTCGTGATATCAGCGGGAGCCCGCATGCTGTTTTCAACATGATCGAAAATTAGTCCCTTGAAGCTGTTTGCGGCACATGCGAAAAAAAGCATGTGGCTGCTGGAGATGTATTATTCGTTGCGTTACCTAGAGTGCTCAATGCCAGGATCAGCAGCAGCGCAAAGACGTGTGCCACTGTGTCGTACCATCCTTGCTGTCGTCCGCCGCACTCTGGCCTCTTGCCGTCTCCTTTCCGTCTGTGCAGTTCTGCGAGAAGCAGATTTGTTGGCACGGAGGACCATTCTGTGCCTGATGCCACAATATTAGACTTGGAGAGCTTACACGGTTACGGTTACGGTTACGGTTACGGTTGAGGACCGACATGGGCACTTTTCGGTCGGACGTAGGGACTTACCATCCATGGCCGCCTCGTGGGTGCCACCCGTTGTGGCAGCTGTTTGGGAAAGGGGTAGCTGTTCAAATGTGGTCACAACACTTCAGGCCGTCACATGACGAAGTGGAAGATCCGATGCGAGGCGTTGATGGCATGAAGACGCAGCTAGGGAGTCGCTGGTCGAGGGAATTCTTGGTGTGGAGAGTGGAGTGGGAGCGGAAGGGGGAGCGGAAGTGGGATCTTGTACATAATAGGGGCGGCGTGAGGCAAGACGGGGGGTACTGTGCCGAGTATGCGGAGCCAGCACACGGGGCCAGTACACGGAGTCCGTACAGGGTACATCTCTGCGCCGCAATGTTGATCGTATGTACCTTGATGGAGCGTTTGTGGAGCCAGAGCCCGAGCCGGCTTAGGTTGCACTGCAGCGCAGCGCAGCGCATAATATCAGCCACGACAAGAATCCATCAATCAGTAATTAATTATATGCCGTCTCTCTACGCTTCACACGCTTCACATCCAGGTCGGCCAAGCATCTGGGAAAAATTCTTCCAACATCAAAACACTCATCTTCACAACTTCAATTGCTAAAAGCTAGTAGCTCCTGCCAGCAACACATGAGTTTTATCATCAACATCATAAATCCTCGCGCCGCAATGCTATCTGTACATGTCAAGCTTTATCCCTACACGCTTATCGACCACCGACTCGAATAACTCCAGCAGCCATGAGCTTCTGGATCTTCGATCGGACACCAGGGTTTTTCATGTGCTCCTGAAGAGCCATGGGGTCTGATTGTGCCTGTTGCAGGATGGACTGCATGACGGGATCTTGCATGATGCCCATAATCTAAGCAATATGCCAAGTCAGTGTTCCTGTACATCAATTGAAACGTAATGGAGCCATGTCAGCAAGCATAAGCACTCACGTCAGGGTCTTTCTGCAATCGTTCACGGGTCTGCTCTTCGGTTTCGTTGTCACGAGCAGCGTACATGGCAGCAAATGCTTTCTGCTGCTGCTGATCAATCTCACGAGCGTTGGCACCGTTGTGGTACTCGGCGTCGACCCGCTGTGCCTCGGCGCAGGCATCAACACACTCTGAATATTTTCGCATGCCAAAGTAAGCCTGGGCTTTGCGGATATACGCGCGAATGAATTTCGGGTCCTTCTTGATGGCGGTGTTACAGTCCTCAACAGCACTGGGAAACTCAAACAGCTTGACAAAGGCAGCAGCGCGGTTGCTGTAACCACGCGCATCATCGGGTGCCCTTTTGATCATTTCTGAGTATGCGGCCACGGCGCCGGGGAAATCATTCTCCTTGAACTTCGTGTTGCCTTCTGCCCGAGCCTCCTCGGCTTTGACAGGATCAATGTACGCTGTCCTCTCCTGCTCTTTTTTAGCCCGCTCTGCGGCTCGCAGCTTTTTCAGAACTTCCGGCGTTCGGTGTTCAGTCAAGGATCGGTTGTAGTTCTCAATGGCGTGTTCATAATCACCCTTCTTTTCATATGCCGAGCCAATGCGAGCATAACTCTTTGCAATGAGCTTAAAATCAGCGTAGTTGGCACGACCCTCCTCGACCGCCTTGTTGCAAGTCTCGATGCATTTGTCGAGGTCACCCTTTTCATAATAAGCAGCGCCCAAATTGTTCAGGTAGGTGATATCGGGGAAGATATCCCAAGCTTTGCTATAGTGCTCGATAGCTTCATCAAATTGGCGCTTCTTATAGTTTTCGGTACCCAAAGCCTTCTCCTTGTCAGCCTCTCCCTTCTTCTTCTTCTTCTCCAAAGCCTCTTCGTCGAGTGGTTCAGGCTCGGGCTCGGGCTCAGGCTCGGGAGCTTTTTTATCGGCAGGTTCGGCTTGCTTTGGCTCAGGGGCATCGGGCATGTTGGTATCTCGCGGGTCTGAGTCCCGCATCTCCATGTCGACGCCCATCAAGACGCCCAGAACTTGAATCATGCGTGGGTCGCTGAACAGATCTTGAGGCATTCCTGGATTCTGCTGCATTTGTTGCAACTTGGCCATGAAGGCAGGATCAGCGAGGAACCCACTAGTTTTTGGGTTGTTGGCAAGCTTTTGAATTAGATTGGGATCATTGAACATCTGGCCGAGTCCGCCAGTAGGGTCGGCACCAAAACCACCTCCCATGCCACCTAAAAGTACTAGGTCAGTGACTTGAAGTGGCTAAGAGAATCACGGACAACATGTTTTTTTACACACCTGCTTCCTGCTGCATAGCCTTCTCAACAGAGGCAAGACCACTCCTTAGCTGGGCATTGTTTGCATCGTGTTTCAGACCCTCCTCATATGCATCGTTAGCACCGAGCAGATCGCCCTTGCCATGTAGGGCAGCTCCTTTTCTACCCCAGCCTTTGGCCCAGTCGGGCTTGATCTGAGTTGTCTTCTCGGCATCTTGAAGCGCCTTATCCCATTCCCTCTTGGAGGCATACGCGGCTGATCGGTTACTGTAAAGGATGTGGTTGTCAGGCTGAAGAGCGATTGCTTGTGTGAACTTGTCTCTGTCATGTGGGCGTTTGCAGTCAGCTACAAGGACCTTAAGTAAAATAATGGCAGATTGAAAAAAGAAAAAAGAAAAAAAGAAAAGGTCAAGAAGCTATAGGTGAACATACATGGCGTCGTCAAAGTTCTTTTCGGCAATGGCCTTGTTGCCAAGAGCTTTGAGCTCGTCTGCGGAAGCCATGGTACTCCGATGACAATCACGGAAGAAATAGTTTGACTAGTATGGACTCAGAGCGGCAGAGCTGCGACACTGGAGATCGGAAATAAAGTTAATTTGGTTGTTTAAGTTGGGGCAATTTCTCTAGCTTTTGGGCAAGTTCCTCAAATAAGTCAAGTCAACGAGGGCACGGGCAGAACAAGTCTGCGAAGGCCGTGGTGGGGACGGACAGAAAAGCATGGAAGAGTGGAAGAGCTCTGATTGTTCTTGGCCAGCCTTCTAGGCGCTTCGATGGGCGGGCGACTGGTGGCAAAGCTCATTGGCCACGGTTGGTGTTGAAGCTGTGGAGGCGCTCGGGTGTCAATTTAATCCGACTTTCAGCACCAACAACAGAGTGGGCAGGCCGGGTCGGACTTAAATTGACCACCCTGCTCCACCTGCCCACCAACAATCACTTGATCGCCATGTTAAAACTCCGTACGGTAAGTAGAACCGGGGCCGCACGGCTGGCTTCATTTCATGTCTGGGACAGTGCCCTTCTGAGAGAAGACGCCAACAAATCTCGAGTTATTTTAAGTTGGAATCAATGCCGAAAAGTGTAGCACGTCATCGCAGTACGTTTAGTGTTATCGCGTACATTTCGAATCTCACACAAGTCCTACGGCCTACCCTTGAGCCCGTCGCAGTTCATCCCGAGGTCCACAGAAGGCACGCCAGTGATGCCATCGCTTGGATCAAGTTGGCAAGGCAAGCACATTCTGATCTTGCAACAATTATCTGGCCCAGCCTACTTCGAAATAGTCAAAGAACGATTGCCTGTTTAGGGAATCGATTTCGGTGGCGGCTGTGGGGACCAGCAGGAACTGGGAACTTGTTAACGAAAATTGATGATTATAATCGCTGTATTATAATTATAGAGACGTTGAGTTAGAAAAACTCTGCTAGACCTGTGAGTCATAATAATAGTTACCCCGCTCGAGAGAATATCTATGACATCACGACCAGAAATGCTCCTGCCTCGTAACAGAACTTACCTTAGGTACGGAGTGGAACAAGAGCTACAAATAGCCAAAATCATCCGAATTTCCGCAACTGAAGATGATCCGATATCGAGCACTTCCATCTTCTCGTCACTGCATCCTCGATGGTGTGCAGTGAGAGGCATCGGGTTTATATAGCTTTAATCAATCTCCCTCCCCCGTGAATTCTTGGGTTTCAAAACGGCGAAATTGCAGACCTTCCCCAATCCCATATCAAGCCGCCCAGCGAATCGAAGCCAAGCGCCAACTTTGCACACCAGACATTTCTCCGCTGCTCCCTCTTTCACCCAGTCTCACAGTCTCATTGTTCTTCGTGGAACCTTCCAAAGCACAAAGCATATACAACCAGATCAATAATGCACAATGGATGAGATAGCAGAGCATCATGACCTTGTTATCCTGGGAGCAGGCCTCTCCGGCATCAACACAGCCCATGCCCTCAGGCAGAGGCTCCCACACCGGCGCTTCACCATCCTCGAGGGTCGCTCCGTCATAGGCGGGACATGGAGCTTTTTCAAGTTCCCTGGCTTCCGATCGGACTCGTACATGACGACGCTTGGATTCCGCTGGCACCCGTGGCTGCATGCACACAAAATCGCGTCGGCCTCTGAAATCGCAGCCTACATCGCCGATGCGGCAAAGAAAGACGGGACGTACGACCAGATCCGCTTCGACCACCAGGTTGTGGATGCCGAATGGCGTGACGCGGATGGCTTCTGGCGGTTGGAGGTGCAGCACCGGGGCTTCAGGAAAGTCTTCGCAGCTAATTTCGTCATCAGCTGTACTGGTTACTACGCCTATGATCGGGCAATGGCTGCTCCGATTCCAGGCCTGGAAAGCTTCGAGGGCACGGTGGCTCATCCGCAGTGGTGGCCGGAGGATCTGGACTGTTCGGGGAAGAAGATCGTCCTGATCGGATCGGGAGCTACGGCCTTCACCATTGTCCCTGCGCTCGCAGACAAGGTTGGTCATTTGACTATGGTGCAGAGGAGTCCTAGTTATGCGGCTGCCATACCGAGAACATCCTGGGTCGATACCGTTCTGCGGACGGTCCTGCCGTTGAGTTTTGCTCATAGAGTCTGCTGGTGGAAGGATATAGCGTTCGAGATGTTCATAGCACAGTTCATGGTGCATTTCCCCACGATAGCGCGCTTATTCTTGCGCCTGAGCACCAAGAGTGCAGTGCCGCCAAAATGTCATGTCGATGTTCACTTTAAGCCGCGGTATGATCCGCTCCAGCAACGACTCTGTCTTTGCCCCGACGGCGATTTCTTTCATGCCTTGCATCGAGACAATGTCGAGCTGGTCACAGACGTGATTGACACGGTTACATCAGAGGGTGTGATCCTCCAGTCCGGGAGGAAACTTGAAGCTGACGTGATCATCACCGCCACGGGGTTGTACTTCCAGATTATGAGTGGCATTTCTGCCAAGGTCAATGGTGTGCGGATCAAGCCTGGGGATCGGTACGCTTGGCGAGGCACAATGCTTGAGGGATTGCCGAATATGGGCCATGTACTTGGGTACGTGCTGCAGTCGTGGACACCCGGTGCAGAGGCCATTGCCCGACTGCTCGTGCGTGTCATCCAGAGAATGGAAGAGAAGAAGGTGACCAAGGCAATGCCGGTACTGCAGCGAAGAGAGGGCATGCCGCGCAAGCTGGCGGTGGACATGAATAGCAATTACTTTGTCAAGGCCGCAGATCAAATTCCCAAGGTGACGGGGGAAGATCCGTGGTACGGACGAACCAACTGGATGAGGGACATGTGGAGTGTGCTGTTTGGGGATATCGAAAAGGGTTAGAGTTGAGTGGTACCAAGGAAGCCAAGAAGGCCTTGTGACATTACGCGGGTAACAAGAAGTGGTATTATATTACATAGAGACATGGAGAGATCGTCCCTTGTTGCTATGATAGATCCATTATCTGTGCCTCGTCAGGTTTGCTGGGTGTAGTCCCCAAGCTGTCGAGTCCTCGCGCCCCAGCAAACTCGGCATTTACTCCTCTGACAGCAGCGGGAATGGCAACAGGATCGACTTCTATCTTCCCTCCGCCTATAGCTTCCTGGTACTTCTTGCCGGTTTCATACAATAATGACTGGACCTCTGATTTCCTCTTGTCGATGTCTTCCCTTTCCTTCTTGAGGTGCTCCAAATGGGCTTTCTTGGACTTTAAATCAGACTCCATTGTCCTCAAAGTGTTCTGCAGTCGCGCCAGGCAGTCATTTAAGTTCGGCAGCGGGGAGATCTTGGGCGGAGTCTGAAGCAGCTCGTCGACATCGTTCTTCGGTTTCTTCAAGCCGTCCAAGCCGGCTTTACTTTGAGACGCCTCGTAAGCCATCCGACGCTCGGCGTCGCTGTCTGAGGAGTCGTCCGAGCTGTGGCCTTCGGCGGCGATAATCAGTTCAGCCATTTGCTGTCTGTCTCTTTTCCGCCGCTCCCTCTCCGCCCGCTTCCCGAGCGACAACCCCCCGTCCTCTACAAAATTGTCAAAGCCCTCGCCAATATCTTCATCTTCAGCCAGCAACCTGGTGTCATCTTTCTTCTTGCGGCTGAAAGTAGGCGGGTCATCGTCCTCCACTGATAAGAATTCTTGCTCTTTAGCTAGCCGAGCCCGTCGTTCCTTCTTTTCGCGTATCTCAGCCTCTGAGAGAATTTGTGTGCCAGCCTCGGAGGCGATTGCTTCTGGATACTCAACCAATACTGCTCCATCAAGGTCTGATGGGTCCAATTCCATGTTGTCTCCATCGTTGATGTGGAGCGTTGAGATGTCTCGTGGTGTGCTCGGGGTTGACGACTGCAGCTCTTCCAAATATTCCTTGCTGTATCTTGGCCGGCCATCCTCCTCATCGTCTATTAATCGCGTGGGTAACGTTCGCAATGCGACGCCCCGCTTCATTGCGCTGTTCTCAAGCGCGCGCTTTCCGAGACCAGGCTTTTGCGGCGAGGCCAATTCCTCCGTATCGCCATTTTCAGCATCACCACCACCAAATGACAGTCGTGATTTTGGGAATTTCTTCTTTTGCTTGATAGAGCCTGCTTGATTGATACTGGGCCGAATGACAACTGGCCCATCATCTTCGTCGTCTACATCAGCATTGCCTCTTGTATTGGCAGTGCCATCTTCATTAGCGGCGTTGAAAGCTTGTCGAAGGCCGGATTGCCTGATTGGCTTCCTCCCCGCCCTTGAGCCAAATAAGGGCCTGCCTTTTTCTAAAGCGATGCTGCCAGTCAGCCTTCCGACTTTCTCATCAGCAAAATGGACTCTCGCTAAGCTAGCAGAGGTAAGCGTACCTTGTCTCGGGCCGGATGAGGCCAAAATAGAGGAGGAACTGTCATTGGAGGTCTCGTCGTCGTCAACTTTGATCACTCTGGCTTTGCGCTTCGCTACGAAAGAAGTCATCTCGGAAACATGACTTTCGGCTAATGCCAATATTGTCTAGAAATAATAAATGTCTGGTCGCGCATGCGAAAGCCCATGACACAGGAAGCTATCTTATCGTCACGTGACTGAAGTTTTGGGCTGAGAGTGCTGGTCTCGCAGGTGGGCAGCGAGAACAAACAGAAGCTCGCATCGGAAACGCAATATACTACACATAGCTCAAAATGGCGCCAGCGCAACCTGAGCTCAAGAAGGTATGTTTTTAAATTGAAAACGGCCGTCTGAATTATAATTGCGAATACCAAACTAGACTTATGGCTCCAGCAATAATGTTATGACGCCTGCGAGCGACAGGACCCTAGTTCTAACATGTCGTTAGTACCTTGAGAAGAGACTCTTTGTTCAGTTAAACGGTAGCCGCAAGGTCATCGGAGTCTTGCGCGGCTATGATGCAAGTCACTCTAACCCTCGGAACCCAGATTAGTGCCAGGCTGACTCCCAAAATAACAGGTCTTCTTGAACATCGTCCTTGATGAAGCGGTCGAGGAAAAGGAAGGCGGCGAGAAAGTCAAGATTGGAATGGTCGTAAGTTTCTGCGGACATATATCTAGATTACTTGATAGAGACTGTGGCTCACCACAATTGCAGGTCATTCGCGGCAACTCGGTGGTCATGATGGAAGCTCTGGACAGAATCGGCGGCGACGACCGACGAGACCACCACCGATAAGCCAAGATCCAAAGAGGAACCGAAATGAACATTTTAAAAGAGAAGAAGGGACAAATCTGTATGGCGTTTTCGGATGATCATGGGGCGCCGTGGAATCGGAATAGTGTTTTTTGTCATTGCATATTTACCCATTCATATCCTCCCTCTCTTGACAGATCTTTACAGAATAGTACGGATTGGTGCAACAAAAGAAATAAACGCGAGGCTGTGTATTCTGCGGCGCCCAGAAATTTTTCGTCATACCAGTCCATCAATTGCCACTGTATTTCTTCTGCCAGCCTTTGATGCCTCCTTTAGAATGGCTGCTGACATACTTGCGACGCCTACCTCGTTGAGATAAGTCTTGCATCCGATTGGCATACCTGGGGTCGCGACCATTCGAGCTTCCTAGATGGGTGTCGAGATTGATATTAAGCCCTTGATGGTTTGAGACAGACGAAGCTCAGGCACGGATAACTGCCCTCATCACAATAAAATATGATTGTCTTGACATCAGCTTGCTCTGCCTCTGGTAATGCTCACGCTCTGGGCCAAGAGCATTTTCGCTTTCCAAAGCTCATTTGGAGATTCCGCATTTCGTGCTCAGATCATTGCTGCTGGAGTGGCTATCTACATTCAAACGTCATCGCTTATCCACCCGCCATCGATCAAAATTCAAATACTCTCTCAGTACGCCAGGTATCAATACAATCAAACCTTCCACTTACACCTGCTGAGGTGGTTCCCCTGGGCCCATCGTATTCCCCATGGGATTACCTGTTGAGTTCATCGCAAGCGTACCCCAGTCCGAGTAGCCATCATACCACAGTGTAGGATCAATACCGTCCAGCAAGTCAGATGTCCAAGGCGTGCTGCCCAAGAAATTTTGAATCTGGGTCTGGTCCTGCGCAAAGCCGCTGTTGAAGATTCCGCTGCCAGGCGGACCCATGCTCCTGGTGATATCCGGTGTCTGCGGATATGATCCTACCTTTCCTGCTCGATCGGAGCCTTCGACGGCGGCAGCAGCAGCGACTACCTCCGCCCATTTTTCGAGCTTGACACGCATCATGCGGACCTTGAGCGCGCTCAGTGTCCACACATTGCTGTCTGTTTTATCGTCTTCGGGGGACGTTTCTTGAAGGATGTTGTTTGCTTGCTCGCATCTTGTGCACACCGTGGAGAGAATCTCTGGAATGTTGATGGTCAGCCCTGGCTGTGTTTGAAGCTGAATCTGTAGTGCCGCCACAGCCTGAATAAGGTCTTGATCACCACACTGTGACTTTCTGTCTCCGCTCTGGTTGTATCTCTGCGGCGCTCTGCTATCAGCCAAGCTCTTGGGGGGCATTTGCGAGTCTGCGCTGTATATTGAGCTTCCATTGATTGCCGGCATCGGCGTACCTCCTTCATATACTGTTCTGGGTGCCGCGAGCTGAGCCCATCGCCCGAGCATTGTAATCACGTATGCAAGCTGAGATATGGTTGAGAGCGGGAGCCGATAATATGACGAAGCAGGGACCAGCAACCATGTGTCGAACCAGTTCCGCAGGGCCGCACTTGACTGATACAATTTATCAAGCGGCGTGCCGCGACCAATTTGACCCGAAGTCATGGACTCCACGAGAGAGCTCACCAACGTAATGTCAACAGGAGGCGGCTCGTACAGACGAAGTCTTGCAGTATTTAGATATGTCATAAACACGCCTGCCACAATGTCAACAGCAAGTCAAGCAGACCCGGTGCCTGGCTAGTAGTAAGAGCATATTTCACTTACTGTCATTCCGCAATCTCGTGGGAAGACTCTCGCATATCCTATCAATTTCGTTCTGAAAGGCAGCTATATAGGCTGACATTGGCGCGGATGGAATGCTAGGAACGTCCTCCTCGCCCTTGTCCTTGGACGTAGGATCGAATATTCGTTCCGTTAACCTCTGTATTCGAACCAAGTATAGCAGACTAACGTCGGATTCGTATTCTCTCTCATTTTCGAGAACCTTCAAGCATTCTTGCATGTAAGGTGTATACTGCATCGACTCAATTCTATTGAAACTGACAGAGACACTGAATTGACGGGTTAATTGAGACTTCTGTTATTGCTTCTGAGAATCGCAAAAAGACCTACTTGCATGTCAGGAACCAGACTCCCAGAAGAGCCCTGCGTTCTTCATTTGTGCGACCAGCTGGCTCATCCGGCCGAGCTGTCATAAGCCGAGCTTGCTCCCGTATTCCAGGAGGGAAGTTCAGCGATAGATCAGACACCATACTTGTTGCAAGAGACAACAAATTATTCATCTGGGCATGCATTAAGCAGTGATACTGATGCCAAGCAATCATGACCAAGATGCCTTGAAGAAGTTCAAGTGACCGAGCAGATCGTAAGAGAACATGATCTGCAATGTGGCTCATCAGTCGGCACATTTGAGCACTCATTGACCGGAGGCTTCTAAACGAGGTGACCATCCTGATGACTGACATTAAGAAAGGTCTGTTGGTGCGCAAGTCAGAAGCGCTGACGGATGGCGGAACGATGACAAAAGGAAATACAGTTTGCATCTGGGTGCGAAAGAGTTCTAACAGCACATCGTCGGAGTCAGGAGGAGGGGGCGCGGCTCCAGGCTCCGGACGGCATATGCATGAAGGAACAGCATTAGAATTGTAAGTCTCCGGAATCACCCAAGCATTAGGATGTAGGTGATATAACGTTGGAGAGCCTGTTGAAGGTGTATCGTGCGTAATGGCCGAATACTCCCTCGCGGCAGCGTCACTCAGGGTATTGAGTGAGGAGTGGTTGCTGTATAGTTCACCAGAAGCCTGAAGTAGATTGACCAGGCCATTGAGTTTCTCCTCAATCTGAGCTGTGCGACTGTCGAACCATATCAGCAAAATGTCATCGTATGGCAGTGTAGTGTCCAAGTGCCCACTGGCAGAGGCAGATGTGAGACATGGGCCGAGGTTCGCTCGTATAAGTGATATGGTGTACCGATGAAGCATCTCATGTCATATACGAGAAAAACAGACGAGTGACTTACGAAGGTTTGACTTGTCGTTTCTTGCGCGGCCGATGGACCTGCCCCGTGCATTCTTTCAAAAGTCTTTGGCACCTTGATATCGAAAACGTTTCTGTCAGCCCATCGTATGATACCTACAATAACCTACATACTGAGTTGCTCAACCGCGGCAGGCGATTTGCCAGCAAAGGAGCTGACGCACAGCCCTGTCGGCAATGCTTACCTGTCGCACTTGGCATCTGGACCAGGATTCGACCGAATACATTTTGCTTTTGCCGTGGCACACGCAGTACAGGCGGCTCCCCATTTCGCCGTTGGGAGTTTGCTCGTTTCGGCCTTCCCGTCTCCAGCTTGGTTCGTCATGTCTTGCCTGCGACTCGCATCACATGACCTGACACACCTGTTGAGGGCGCATGCGCAGTTGGGGAGCGCCGGTAGGAGAGTCAATCTTTTCCCGGCTGTATTGTATCAAAGCCCGTCGGAATTTTCCCTTTAGGAAGAAAACTGAAGCTTCGAAAGGTGAATTTGTGTCAAGAGTAACGGATCAGCCGGCATGCCGTCCACGGCAAACTCCGCCCCGGTTTCCAGTTTCCGGTTTCCATCAGTCAGCCCACGTTATGTGATTGGCCAAGCCTTACCATCGGGATGGTGCTTCGTCATATTTATTGCTGAGATGGTGACTAATAATAAGTGTTTCTAGACCGGCCTGGCAGAAAAGGCCTTCCAAAGTAACAATGGAAGATTGGAACAATGGAACAATGCACAGGCATATTTGGATGGGATTTGGAGCACTCCACAATAGCATCAACAACAAACAGTAAGAGACGATATAAGACGGGACGTCTTGCGAGAACATTCAAGCCAGAAAGCACGCAAATTACGCACGCTCTCATCTTCGTAGTACCATGATTTTAGAGTGATAATGCTGTATTCAGGCTAACTCACCCTCTGGAATCAAAATAAGACTGCTACACTTAAAGAGCGCAAAGGCAGCGACTTAACGCCGTATAATACACCCTATGTTACATTTCTGGGACATTTATTTGTCAACAGAAACTCCAAACAGACGTAATAAGCTCCGGCTTTCTTCCCTTACCCTCACCATCTAACTGGAACGCGAGACACCCGCCCCAATCACACCTGGAAGCTTCTCCTCGCCAACGTTATACAACAAACCAATGGACATGGACAGAATGCCAACCATTGCCAACGTGAATCCAGCGAACAGCCAGAAAGGTACACTGACGTCTTCTTTCGAGCAAGCTGCACCACCCCAGTGCGTCAAGCTCTTTCCCTTGTGTCGCGTTGCTTGACAGTGGCAAGCAAAGCACGAGCCAGCTGCTTTGGCACCGTCGTCAGATGCATATTTGTCTTTGCACACGCCGTGGCCGGTGCAATTACGAGTGGCTTCATTACAGGCTGCCAGAGTATCGTAGCACGAAGCGATGCGACCGGTAGGGGCGAAAAGCATCGATTCGGGTGACGAGGATGGAGTCGTTTGAGTGTGCACTTCAGGCCTGTCGATTGCTGACATGACTTGCTCTGCTTGACGACGGCGTAGTTCTTGCTGCTCGTCTGCCCAGTTGTTGGAGCCCTTATGGGAGGTCTGAGAGGAGGGCAGTGCAATTATGGTGGTTTCAAGGTCTCCAGACTTGGCGAGCCGGACGAGCTGTTGCACCTGCTTGGCAACCTCCTTGACAGTTTCGGAGTTCTGGATAGCTATTAGTATGGTTACTAGACACCTGTCTTCGCAGAGATCGCATCCCAACTCCAGGAAACATACTTCTTTGATGTTGTACTTGGCTACTGCAGAAGATTTGCCGTTCCAGCAGTCTTCCATGGGATTCGCAATCTGCTGAATCGAACACTTGCTGCCGTCAGCTACAGCTGATCCATGGAGCAAATCCAGCTCTACCAGATCCTTGTGTGCTCTGCCGACGGGAGGATCAGCTATCGTGAAAGATGGGCCAATCCCGAGTGATTTGCGGAATTCCTTCATCTGCGAGCCCTCAATGCCGTCCAGCATCAGCACGAGCTGACTTGGCTGGTTCGTTTGGCGGCGTGAGAACAGCGACAGAGTCGACTTTCCGAACCGATTCAGAAATGAGATTGCATTTTCCAGACTGACACCATTAGGAATGTCGTGTTGAAGGAATCCTTGCCCGTTCGAAGCCAATCGTTGAAGGAACAGCAGCCTGGCGAGACTAGGGACGACGGCAGGTGGCGACGACGCATCGCTGTACGGGATGATAAAGACTTCGGCCGAGGGCTGCGATGCCGCAGCATAGCCGACGAGCGTGCTGATGAGACCGGCAGTGAGCCTCATGGTGGATGAGCGACTGGTGAAGCTTCTTGATCGTTTGAACTTGTGCCGAGAGCTTGCGACGTCACATCTTAACGTGGGAGGGAGGCAAGCGGCAACTGGTCGGAGCTGCGGCGCCAAATACTCCGGGTCACACCACATGCAGGCGCCCAACTCGACAACCACCCAATGCGTTGTATATTCTACGCCGTCCTCCGTAGCTTGTTGCCTTATCTCCATTCCCTTTGTTTTGTGCATTTCGTCTTCTGTATATTTTTGTTTTTACCAAATCATCGCCGGCGTTGTCATTATCGAAGTTAGCACCTCAAATCGCATACATTCTGGAGCACGACCGCGACCTCTGCTCACCAGCAACGCCACCTGCTTTCGTTTCTTGTAGATTCTTACTCAACGATAACAGAAATGCTGCCACGTGCAGCCGCCGCCTTGAGGCGCACTTCAACACTTCCCTCGGTGACGGCCAATTATTTTGCTCGCCGAATACCACATATCAGTCGCCAGCTGTCACTGTGGCCCTTGAAACGAAATCCGGTTCCCCATGACCTACCCGTCTATTTCCCCAAATCTGCCGCCGGCCCAAAATCACATGCGTTTCGGAGACGGTTAGGGTATGCACTTTTGTCATTGCTTCGGTCTTCAGTCGCTACCTCGTCGCCTGAATTCTTGCCATACTGATGCTCTTTCTTCAGGCGCATCGTATTTGCGACAGTCTCTTTCTATGTATGCTGGCAGATATTCGCCACCGTTGTCCTCGATCCTCTACTCGACTGGGTAGACCATGAATGGGAGAGTTTATCAGAAAAGGAGAAACGGGAACTGGAGGAGCTGGCAGAGAAAGAAGATGCGCCCTTGCTCTTTCTTCCCTTTCCATTCACGACAACTGAAGTAAAGCAACCGCCGTACAAAGGATCCGACCCGGAATGGTTAGCTTTCCTAGCTGTCAACAAGGATCCGCAAGCACAAAAGGCCATTACATGTATGGAACCCGAGAAAACCAAAATCATAATATCCCGCGGCGCAGTTTTACTAACCTGCTGGGCAGTTGGATTGGCCGAAATCATACGACGCAGGGTAGAAAAAAACCCTCTTCTCGTCAGATTATTGGGAGGGAAAGAAGTCAAGTTGAAGAAACTATGGCTCGACATCATATATCCCCCTGCGCCGCCGCCAAAACATTACGTATCAGGGTCAGTTCGGAACGCGACAGCAAAAAAAGTGCGTCAACTGCGTCGTCTGTGTGCTAACTAACACGCCACCCTAGAATCATTATTGACGATGACGGGATTTTCTGGGGCAGCCGCCCGATCGACTCCGTGGCCGCGAGCTACCTCAACATGGCGATATACCCCAAAGCAGTTGCCCTCACAGCCTGGACCTTCGTCAACTCACTCTGCCGGCAAACCGCTCAGGATGTAGCCAAGGCACTAGGCTTCAGCACCGAACAAGCCCAGGATACATCGTGGCAAACCGTCGCCATCAGTCGTATGAGAGAACAAAACGACGTCGGTGGCCCAGGGAAACAGGCTATCAGAACCTCTGGCAACAACGACAAATCGATACCCACGCCCATGCCATCTAGCGTTGGAGATGTCTTCACACGTGCGTCCAGCAGCGATGCCCAGCTTGACCCTCGAATTCAGAGCGCATTGCACGATGCATCCATGACGCTCAGCAAGAACTGGCAGCCCGCGAAACAACCCCCGAGCCGCGGATGTATTCGTGTGGATGGCTTGGTGGAGCTGCAGGGGAAGAATGCCCTTATGGCCGTGTACGTTTTAGGATGGTACGATCCCAAGCAAAAGACTTACATGGCGATTCAAACCGGTCTCAAGCACGTGATTCATTTCAAGCAGAAGCCTGCTGTAGGCTGAACGATAGCTTCGAATCGACACGTCGGTTGGTTTTTTGATAGCTTTCCAACCTGCTGTATAATATCCTTATGACGTTGGAGGGGTGAATCTATGAAGCATGGAAAACGATGCTGGCATAGTCGGCAAAATGATACCATAGACATTTATATGCACACAACTGATGGCAATCATGTTTCTTCTTTTATTTGATACCCCCGTGAATGAAAATTTATTTTGATCAGGATGCTATGTGTTTTTTTGTGCTTGGGCATTAAATCCAAACTAGGCATCATGCAATTTCTCTTCAGGCAGTTGCTTTCTTCGTTACCCTCTCGCCGGTTGCCAGAGCTCGTGTTGAGACGGAAAAAAAAAAAAAAAAAGAAAAAGAAAAAGAAATAAACCCTCGGAACATCCCTATAGTACATGAACCCACGTGTGACACCAACAATTCCTCGTTAAGCACAAATAATAAATCCTTCCCAATTCTCCAGGGTCCCTGCCGCACCGCATCAAGGTCGAAGAACGTTGACAAAGGCTGTGAAAACTTCGAGCTCGACCTCTGCACCGACGTGATCGCGCTCATGCTTCGGCACAGCAGCAATAAGATGCGCCTCAATGACGTTGACGCCAGGATGCAACACGACGTCGAAAGCACGCTCCTGCGGTAACTGGTTCGGTATGGGCTGGTGGCATGGTTTCAGGGGTTGCTTGTCGATGAGAACCCAGAGGCTGTATTGGCGATCTTGGAGGAAATCAGGCAGATATGGCAGTACGAAGACGCGGTTTATGTTTGCTGACAAGTTGACTGTGCCGGATTGTGACATTTCTCGGGGTAGAGGAAGGACATCGAAAAGGACAGGGTTCTCGGCCTGCATTCCAGGATGAAGTTGGAGTCGTAGTCTAGATATGAGAGCGTCTTTGATTCCTTTTGAGAAATAATCAGCGACTTTTTTTTTTCCAGCTGCGGAGTTACTAGGGTGATATGTCGACAAACCTTTTCCAGGTGCACGTAGCCTCTTCGGTTCAACATAGCCCGGTGCCATCGGGTTTGTTGATTGTATTTGAGGAGGACCAGGAGGGGGCAGCGGCTGAGTTGGTGTTGGCGTGAGATGTACGGGCACGGCTCTAGGGGTCTGTGCCATGGCCGCTGGCGACATTCTTGAAACATCCTCTGCTTTTAGAGCAACATGCGTAGACGGGCTTGGCGATGGAGCTGATGCTGATGCACTTCGTGCGGCGTCCAATGCCGGCTGCCGTACTGCACCGTTGGCCTGAGGAACAGCAGCTGAAGACTCGGTAGACTGTGCTGTCTGCGGCACTGGTGAGTCAACAGAACCGGTTCGGCCACCAACGTGAATTGTAACTCTTTTGGACGAATGCGGGGTGTCAGCAGCAGATTGTCCAACCTTCAATTTGATCTTGGCCTGTGTTGGCTCTTGAACAGCCGCTCGTGCCTTCTTTAACAGGTCGTAAAAAGCTTTCTGATCCATGTTAGACTATGGAGTTCTCGTTTCGAAGGCAACATTATTTACCTCGAGCTCTTGAGCCAAATCGTAGATCTCACTCCCTTCTTCATTGTAGAAGTATGCATTGTTCCACAACAGTTTAGCTCGTTCTTCGAAAGCGTTCCAGCTTTTGAAGTCACTGATGCCCGTGGGTTCGCCGCGGCCTTGGACTCCCAAGACCTCTTTTTGCAGCTTTTTCAGTGACAGTGGATCAGAGATCACACGGTAATAGTCTCTCAACGACCGGGGCGGTAGGTTTACAAAGGGTTCAAAATAGGCTTCGTATCTTTTAACTCAGGTTAGGATCATCATGTCATTGGTCAACAGTGGTGACGTGCTTGACGTACTCTGGTTCCTTAAATCGCAACAGCTCTTCCACAATCTTCTCCTGAGCTTGTTGAAAGGCCAGTCCTTTGAAAGGAACGTTGTCGTATTCGTGATCGGGACGACTATTTGCTTTGGCCCGCCGTGGGCTGTCGACATTGGAGATGGAATTCCTAGGTGGTCGTCCAGACCCTGTTCGCTTCAGTATGATTGACCGGCGCCTCGATGCAGGTTCTTCTTCCTCTTCCTCTTCCTCTTCTTCCCCCTCATCGTCCTCTTCCCCCTCCGCATCCTCGTCACCATCTTCATCCTCGTCACCGTCTGCCTCGTCACCGTTCTCAGGAGGAAGAGGGGTCGGAACTGCTTGATAGCCTCGTGTCTGATAGGCTGGGTTGTTTTTAGTCATGTAGTTGCTCAGAGCTTTCCGTACACGCTCTGCATCGTCAAAAATAGCAGAGGTGCGAGGGTAGAATTCTTTGGCGTTGGCTATCATTCGTTTGAAATAACTCTCTAATTGTGCAAGGTTTTTAAAATCGCCGTTATTGAGCTTTTCTTCAATTGTTTCAAGGGATATCGGCATTCGAGTGCGCTTGTAGTACTCGGCGTTATCTTCTTTTGGGAGGAGCTTCTCAAAATAAGTCGCAACAAGTCGTCCACTACGCATCAAGACGGATTAGCCATTCGCTACCGCTGTAGCAGTTCGCATCCTTTTCATCGTGGGTACCTTTTGTCTTGTGTGCGTCGAATTTGTTCAAGGAAGGCTTGGCCATAGGCTGTTGTCGATTCGCGAGTTTCGCCCTTGGATAAATCGAATTCCTGCAAGGGTGGACTTGTGTGTTAGAAACGCTACCAAGCATTGCCGGTTCCAAGGTGACATGAGTAAGTAATGCATAAAGTTCGGGACTTACGGCCAGCTTGCGTCGTTTTGCGGATCGATCGTCAACCTCGGCAGCCGCATGGCCATTAGCCTTGCGTTTGCCGTCCATTGTCAAATGAACCGCTCTAGGTCTCAGGTATGTCAGAGTTAGGTCATCGAATTATGGAATGTCGGTGCCGCTTGGAGTTTTGCCGCTGTTTGTGTGATATCAGCGCTCTTGAAGATACAGTGCCGAAGCTAGAGACGGCAGTCCACTAATGCGCTCGACGCGTGGGTAACGAGGCGTCGCGTTACATGCAGTCGAGGGAAGCGCCCAGAAGGATACTGGTTACGTGCGGAATCACGGTACACTCGCGAACCCAAAAAGCCTGCGATACGAGAAGATGACTCTGGATAGCTTCTAGATTGATGAAGCGGCTTCAGATTTCGTGTTGGTGATGGATCTGTACGACGGGGAAAGCCAGGGTAGAGAGTATTAACAAATCATGAGCTTTGCCAATTTGCGCAAGGCACATGAACATGAGCCCCAGGTACGTACCCACCACTATGCGCTAGTCCATTTTGGTAGTTAAGGCCGCCAGGCATCAATCCCTTCAGATATGACGCACTCGTAACTTATTAAGTATTAACTTATTAAGCCTTTTTACTTCCCGGAGCTCCTAATGCTGCTCCGAACAGATTTGGTTCTTCAACGAGACAGAGCCTTAAAGCAGGCAGAAGGATGACTTTGTTAACCCAAAAAAGTTCAATGAGTGGGAAAACATTGTGTCTTGCCATTCTCCACCAAGAATCAGACAGTGTGTTCTGAAAATCACTTATATAAGTCGTTGCATAACGTAAATAGCATTCCACTTTGATGGTATCTTTCTTGATGAGTCTTCACCATGGTTTTATAATGTGAAGTAGAGCAAAATTGAGGAATCAAGTCTAATGATGTACGATCACCGACTGATAATTCTCGTCAGGGCGGAGGGCGAAAACGGAAAGGAAACTAATTATATAATTTCAACAACTCAGTTACTTTAAACGCCAGGATTGATAATACGAGAAGCGTAGGCGATGGATGGTTGATTCACTGAGGGTACGCCCCGCCCCTCAGGACTCTTCTGATCTAATTAATTACTCCATACGGAGGGAGTAGTGCATGGTGCTGGTGCTGGTACTCGGTACATATTTATTTTATGATGCGGGGCTGACGTCACCCCCACCGTGGCCGGCGTACACGTTTCCCAACTTCATGATCCTGCATCGCATCCTGCATCGCATCATGATGGATTCATCCTAGCTAAGATGACAGACCCAAAGATTCCCAGTGACCCTCCAACCCACTATGGGCAAGCCGCCTCCGAGCATGGCAAAGCTCCCGCTCCCGGGCAGCACGAACACGGATCAGCACCGATACCGAACCGAAGGCCTCTGCAACTCTTGGGCCTTCCGATCATAAAACACCTCAACTCAAAAAGAGTGGTGCTTGCGTCTGCCTCACCGCGGCGCAAGGCCCTCCTTCAGCAGGTGCACTCTTGTCCTTGCCCTTGCCGCACCGGCGCCCCATCGCCTCCTTCACTAGAACTGACAGCGGAGCAGATTGGTCTAAAAAACCTGGAAATCACACCGTCTGACAAACCAGAGGACTTGGACAAGACAGCATATGGACCTTATGAGTATGTGGCAGAGACTTCGCGGAGGAAATGTCTCGATGTCTACCAAACCTGCCTGAAGACTCAGCTCAAATCGATCCCGGATCCAGACCTCGTCATTTCTGCGGACACCGTCATTGTCACCCGCGACGGGCGCGTTCTAGAAAAACCTCGCAGCGAGGCGGACCATGTCAGAATGCTCAAGCATTTGCGCGATACTGCGATGCACCGAGTTCTTACAGCTGTCACGGTACTAGCACCCCGGGAGGATGCCCGCCATCCCGGATATTGCATCACGACACACACCGAGGAGACCAAGGTTTACTTCTTCAGCGAGAGCAATGGGCTTCCAGATGATGTGATCGAAGCCTACGTCAAGACACGTGAGGGAGTTGACAAGGCCGGTGGTTATGCAATTCAAGGGATTGGTGGCATGATTCTAGCCGAGAAAATCGATGGGAGTGTCGATAACGTGGTGGGCCTTCCCGTTAGGAGATGTTTATCCATGGCCGAAAAAGTTGTCTTTCAACAGGAAGCAGATGAGTTTGATGCGGAAAACTCTGATGAAGAAGTATTAATCTGATACATCCTGCGGCTTACGCTTAATCAAACTTGAAAAACGTTCAAGGCGGGCTGGAATTTTTGCGGTATGGTAATGATAATAAATGATGGCGGACGATGGGGTGCAGTTCTATTCTTGCCGATCAACATGACCTCGGAATGTTATAGATAGCAGGCAAAGCGATGGATGATGCGAAATACTATGTAAATCAAGTGTAATAAAGAGAAGGGTGAGAATAGATGATGCAAGGGCGACTTTCCGCGTCCATCGCACCGAGCAGGAAAAGCCGGCGGAGACGGGACACGCGTGAGCATTAGTATTGACAGCTTAAGCTTAGCACACGGACATGATCACCCTCGGGCTGTCAAGGGAAACGCCGTTATGACCCGAAGACACCGGGGTTGAAACGGCGGATAATTATCGAGAACGGTGTAATGCGACCAACTGGGTGCTTTGTGTTGAGTATATTACGTTGCTCCTGCGTGCCATGCGGGACTCGCAACGGCCGGCGTGCATAAGGAAGAGATGCAACGTGTGTGGGGGCAGGCTTCACCTTACCCTTGATCTCTGCAACTCTGGTATCTATCTTCTTATTCCCTCCAACAAACGTGCTTGGAGCTTTGGTGACAGAGCGGCCGGGCCTACTTCTGCGGACTCGGCCGGGCCTAGTTGGGTGAGCCGTACTCGGCACTCGGCACTCGGCACCTTTCGTACATAGCAATGCAGGGGATCCGGGTATCTGGGTAGGTACTAGGTACTTGACAGTAGACAACTAGAACTCGAGTATGTACATACATGCCCGGGTCACCTATGTACCTAGGTACTATAATAATTAAAAATACCTACCCAGGTACCTAGGTAGGTAGGGATGTATAGTACAAGATTACTTAAGGTACACAATTTACGGACTACAAAGACAATAACAAGTTACTCCCTGGTGTTGCATGTGATAGATAACCTCTAGGCACCCATGTACCTACCAGGTACCTAGAGGTAGGCCGATACCTGGTACTCCCGGCTGCTGCTGACGAGTTTCCCAAACTTTCTGGCGCGCCCCCTCCTCGGACAGACTCCAACAAGATCGAGACAGCAGGCAAAAAACCTGTGAAACCCGAAACTGCCGTTTTCCCACTCAACTAACTGAGCCACCGCTGCGCAAACCACTCACCCCCCTCGCTGCATTACCGAGAAGCTTTTGCGCTCGACGACACGGCCATGTCATCACCCAACGATGCGTCAACTTCCTCGCGGGAGAACGGTGGTGGTGGTGTTGAGGAGAAGCCTCGCTTGACCGAAGAGGAGAAGAAGCAAAACCATATTGCTTCCGGTATGTCTATCTGTCTTGTCATCTTTGCCCTGTTTCTTACAACCAACCCCACGTGTTGTTGGCCAACAGAACGCAACCGTCTGTCCCATGAGGATGAGCCATGGTTATTACTTACCAACTTCCTCCTCTTTCACTGGCCTGGCCTCCATGTGATATTTGTTTCTCCGCCCCTTCTTTTTTATTTATTCAGCACTTGCCTATGATCAGCTAAGTTCCATTGGCACATCTTCCATCTAGAACAAAAGCGCAGACAAGCCATCCGCGAAGGGTTTGATCGTCTGACGGAGCTGGTCCCCGGGCTTGAGGGTCAAGGCCGGTCCGAAGGTCTCGTGCTCAAGCGCACCGTTGAATATATGCGCCAGCAGATACAGGAGCGTCGCGCCCTCATTGAACGCATTGAACAATCTGGCGGCCATGTAGATGAGGAGCTTAAAAAGTAAGCTTTTTTATTATTATTCAACCAGTTTTCCCCTCCTCTATTCAATTCTCCCCTTTGCCTTTTGCCTTTTCCCCGCTTCCCAAGAACGAGAGAACGCCTTGTCCGCCCTCGTTTCGTTTCGTTTCGTTTCGTTTCGTTTCGTTTCGTTTCGTTTCGTTTCGTTTCGTTTCGTGTTTTCGTGTTTTCGTGTTTTGTGCTGCCTTGCAGTGGTCTAACCCGCTTTCTCCCATTAACCAGGGTGCTAAATGAACAGAATCACGGCCGGTCAAAGGGGTAGATCTACTAGGTTACTTGCGTAAATTTGCCCTTCCCCCACCAAAAAAAAAAAAAAAAAGAGAGCAACCTTGCGTCATGGTCAAAGCAAATCGTGGCGCTCATGTCGCAGAAGCAATCCTCTTCCAAAGATCATGTTTTCGGGGATTGCGTCTGTTTCAATGCGAT
>KQ061747.1:6870-65363 GCA_001008035.1 Atkinsonella texensis | reverse complement strand
TTTCGGGGATTGGTTCTGTTTTAATTCGGTCCCCCCCCCCCCCCCCCTTTTTGTCCGAATTAGGTTCCATGTGGCCATTATCCCAACTTCCGATCACACATACATCACGAGCTATCCTCCAGAACCAAGGTCATTTAAGCCCTGACCAACCTGACTCTGGTGTAGGTCTCTGTGCCGCGCATGTCTAGTCTTTTAATTGGCTTACTAGATTTCATATTTATGAAGATCTTCGATCCATTAGCGCACATATCATCGCGATAAAGAACAATCAGCTAGTTACTTTTTCCGATAGAAAACCTAAGGTTTAATTAGAGAACTGTTCCTTGCGGATTTTTCTGGACGTTTTCCTCTTTCGGTTTCACGATGAATCAATGCGTAACGTCACAACGGCCCAAGTCAAGGTCAGGGAGCGAGGATGATGATACAATTGATATCATTCAAGGAGGAGGTGCTTGTCTATACATTTCTTGTACACAGGCTTGTAGTTTGTACGGGGTATCATCAGACGACCTGCTCCTACGGAGTATGCATCCGTTATACGACGCGCATGTGCTGGGTAGATCCGAGGACTGATGATGAGTTTCTCTATCCCTCGGCTCACTTGCCCTGCCCCTTCCTATTCCCAAAATCCTCCTCTCCAACAACGACTATTTGACCCTATCCACCCACCCGCGCGTCTCGGATTTTAATCAAAACCCAGTGATCGCCCTGGGTAATTCGACCTCCACAGCAAATTCCTGCAGGCTCCGAACTTTCTCCCTTGTCTCTTTCAGCAAGCAGCGCTACTGGCAGCTTCAGTCGCTGGAAGCGCCTCTTCATATGCTTGAAGGCAGTCAATAAAGAGGTCACCGGGAACAATTCCAGCAGCAATGCAGGATAACTAGTGTTCTATTTTGAGTAGGCCGTTTAGAAGACGATTATGTACCGGTACCTGTTGTACTAGTAGTTAAGCCATTTGTCTGAAGGGCAACGACTCGTCCCTCTCACAGCATGCTCATCCCCCAGCCCCTATCGAATACGCGCCGCGATGCAGATCCCGGGGTCTTCTGTAAGGGCCCTCAGTTTGGCGGAAGTCCTCTGTAGAGTACTGTACAAGATCCTTTGACGGGTGATTTTATAGGCAACTAAACCTGCAAGCCCTGACCACCCAACGATAGAAGCCCTTGTGCAACTGAGAGGACTGGAAGCACCATGTGGGCGGTTTCTTTGCCATTTTCCCGATCAACCAAGGCCACAAACTACGCTATACCCCCAATATTTGCGATAGCCAGTAAGCAAGCTGGTAACAGAGTTTCCCAACTGATCTTTGAGCATCGACGCGTAATGAGAGTGGCCAGCGTAGTCAGCATCGACACAGTAGCCATAATACCGTTGAAAAAGCATGGAGCAACCATATCTAGCAGATCATTGCGTACTGGAATGATAAGTCAGCACGAATATAGGACCCTTTCGCCTTATCTGGCGCGGCTTGGAAGAAATGGGGTTACCGACGCTGGCTAATTTTGGCATCCCCTGCGTAAAACAACGGCGCTTGTAAAAGCACTTCGACCACTTTTGCTCCGACAGTCGCCTACCATGCTTCAATGATGAGCGGCAGATATGCCACATTCATGCCCACATTGGATCTGGAGTTCGAGGGATGACCAACGCTGCATTTCTACGTCCTCCCGTCTGCTCCGGGAAATTAGCACAGTACCTCCAGGGTCTCTTTTTAGCCAGATGGACTTTCTTCCGCTCGCGATGGCTAGAAAATATACTAGCTGCAAAAAGGAATTCTCAAAATTTGAGTCTCTGCAGCGCCACGATTCAAGCCGTAAGTCTTGAGTTCTGTCGACGGTCCTAATTGCGAGCTGACGCAGATTTCCTATGGCTAGTGCGAGAAGTTCCAACTCGACTAGGCTTATTCTACGCGCATAAAATGCCTACGCATTATCTATCAACAACTCTAAGAAGTCGAAGCACTGTGCTTGCTCCGATATTTGTAGCTGAACCATGTTTCGCCCCAGTTGTTACGTTCCCACGGGAACCGTCCGGCTTTAACTACAATGACTATATCTGGAAGAAAGCACCTTCTTCAATCACAGTTTATGTCGAGCCATAGTTTCTTCAATTTAATTTCTTTCCCTCCCATATTTAAGACTCTCGTTCGGTTTTTTTTTTTTTTTTTTTTTTTTTTTTGATTTATAAGAAGCGCTAGCTATATCCCCTTGACTACCTTCGATGATCAATCTTTGTACCTACCGTAAGATTTCCAGCTTCTCTCCTCATCGGCGATATACGTCAATATGGGAGGAAAGAATACACCTCTTCAACCAGCCCATTGCCCTTATCCTTCATCACCTCATCCCTCGCTCTGAACCAGTGGGTTCTACCTTGTAAACTTGTCTGGCTTACTCTCACTCTCTGCCGGAGCTAATACCAAGCTCGTGATTTCGCTGCTCATACTCCTCTTGTGTCTCCCCGACATGCAAGAAATCATTTGGGAAGCCCATTCTTTCCGAGAAGACTGTGTTCTGCCCATCTGGTACTACCGGGCCTGGGCGGTCGCAACTTTAGCTTTGATCACATATAGTGTAGATTGTTGGCTTACCAAGAATAGGGTGGATCAAAAGTCCCGGTTCCCAAGGGTTGACATGCTTGCGTCTGAACTCAGCTTCAAGCATGTCCCAGTTGACACATTCGTGGGCTATATCCGTGTTCCCAGTTGTGCTTGTTCCCCTTGATCTTTTCTGTCTCTGTCATATTCGGATAGTAGTATTCTGGGTATCGCGAGTGATGCAGGCGTTTCTACATATGTCAGACTCCCACGTCGTCCCATCTAAATGTGCATCTCACAGATCGAAAACGTACCAAACAGTGCAGCAGGTGGTTGACAGTGTATAAGACCATAAAATTTCCTACTTCGGGGTCAGTGTACATATTCATTTAACATGGGCACCTGTATTTATGCCTTGATTGTGCTTACCATTTGGTAATTGTATGGCTTCATTCTCCCTTCCCAGCTTTTTCATCGCCTCATAGGGATATTCGGTGAAAAAGACTTGATCCGAGCCCATCAGCAAACGTTCAACATCTGCATAGTAATATGTTACTTACACTGCGTCAGCTCGGCCCACTTAGCATCAACTTCTGGGCTCGGTGGGCCCATTATTTTATAATTATGGGTGTCCATCTTTGGGTAAAGTTTTGCCTCGTAACGGATATACGGAGTCAATGGCGCTTTTTTGCAATTCGTCAGTACTTGGTCCGCAGCTCTGTTGGGGGAACTCTTAGAACCCACAGTCGATAACTCCTGGGCCGTGCAATCTTTCTTTCTTCCACCACCATGAAACCACCGTAATGAGAAGAATAGAGTAAAGCAAGAGGCCAGCAACACGAGTAGCATAACCGCAGAATCGCGCCATGAGAGTAGTAGCGGGCCTCCGTCTGTAGTTGATTAACGAGTCATCCTCATTATCACCTTCGGATAAGGAATCAACCGGCATATATTCAGGGTCATTGGATTTTTCAAAAGCTGGCATTTTCAATATTCGATCAGAGGCAGTTATGGTAAGCAGATAAAGTTGGAATGGTCACAGAGCAGATAAAAAAAGATTTTCATGGGCGCCCTGAAGTCTTGAGCTGGACTGAAGGTTAATTATACTTGACAAGAGTCGATGGCGGATAAAGGTTTAAACAAGGGATCAAGTCGCTCGCAAAACATATCTCAATTGCCGAGTGTGTACTGGATAATGACTCGGCTTCCTCACTTATTTTAAATTTGACCAACCACAGCAAGGTTCGATATCTACGTGCAGTTCATTGTGTTGCAGGTCGGTTACTTACAAGTGTCACTATTGGCAGAAAGTGGGTTAGTGGCCACGCGCAGCAGTAACTAGGACAGATAATGATAAGTACCTCTGTTATATAAATTATATGTAAAAGTAACATTTGTTTGGTATTTCATGGTTCTCTAGTTACGGTGACCTTGCCACACGGTGTTACGTTATTGGGCCTTACCTCATGCAGTGCCGGCACGAATTAGGACGGGATAATCACAAAATTTAGTAAAAGTAACATCTATTAATTCTTATTGGATTTCCTCAACTGTATTGCTAGCATACACTAACCACATTAACACTCTTAAACACTCTCAATATCCTTAACACCGTTAACATCCATCTTAAACCTCTTACTCTTTCTCTTTCTCTTTCTCTTGTTTTAGGGATACAAGAGTGTCAATGTGGTTAACTTCGTAGTAGGTTAGTGTAGTTTGTTTAGTATCTCACGGTTCTCTGGTTAGGGTACGACTAGGCACACATTATTGGGACTTACCTCATGCAGTGCTGGCACGAATTGGGATACGATAATTACAAAAAATAACATGTTAGAATAAGACGTTGAGGTCGTCTATTGTGAATCTAAATTTTCGGCAAATGGAATAGAGATGAGTTGTGACGATAAGAGGGTTTCATCGCATGAATGCATAGTAGTTTGTAATACACCGCAAAAACAAGCCACTTTCCCTCCTCTATCAAGTCCAATGATACCGAAGGTTACAGTTAGCATAATCTTATTACTTTTCGAAAACAGAACGGCATATAATGATGAAACGACTACGTCTCGACCTCGGCAAAAGCAATCGACCAGGCCCCCGGTAGCGATCACGAGGTTATTCACTAATCATGCAAAACTTAAAAGTGCCGGAGCACTTCCTAAGAGACAACCCATCCACTAAATCGCACTTGGTTTAGAACCCCTATAATAGTCTATTGTCGATGGCAATGTCGCATGAACTTGTTATCTTTCCGCATGTATGTTTCTTCTCCTGACACGAAACCTTGCATCAACTTGTTCACGACGACCGCGCAGTACGGTAACTCTACACATCGTGTCTATGGAAGTTCTGTATGCATAATAATTATCATATCACATGCAAGAAACGTCACCCTTGGCCTCTCTTCTGAATGCCGAGCTTCTGACTGCCGAGCTTCCGACTGCCTAGGAGCATTGGAATGGCGCCATAGAAGGTAGGATTGAGGTGTCATTTTGCCAGAAGCCCAGATACGAAGGAGTCTATGTAAAATTTGATGAAGCTTCGTGTTTGGTGCTTGCTCCATCAGCCTTAAGCAACACAGCCAGATCCAGGAATAAATAGACCCCTCGCTGTCCTTTGAACGACCTTTCTTCACTCCAGAAAAAATGCCCTGACAATCTTACCTTTTTGAGTCAATAAATACTTTTGAGACCTACTTTTACAATCGGAATCTCAAGTCAACCTCCACCATGCAGATGCTCAATGTCGTTATGGTTGGCATGTGCTTTTTGGCTAACACATATGCCTCTCCTATGAATGGTGCGTTGCAATTCAAGATAATTTGTCTTGGTATCCGTCGAGACGCTGACTGACATGAACTTTAGCTGCTCCCAAGCGCGAGGCTGCCCCTGAATTATCTGGTGACAAGGTCTGGGCACTGTCCAACGACAAGCGCGAGGCTGCCCCTGAACTATCTGGTGACAAGGTCTGGGCACTGTCCAACGACAAGCGCGAGGCTGCCCCTGAACTATCTGGTGACAAGGTCTGGGCACTGTCCAACGACAAGCGTGATGCCAAACCCTAGACCGGAGATGACGCTGTCTAATCGCTGATTGGTGATTAAGAGTTTTATGGCTATAAGGATCAGAACAGAAAGGGTATGAGAAGTAGGAGAAGATAGGATCGCAGGAGATTGACATGGGATCCAACATCCCAGTCTTCGAACTCCTTTTCAGAAGCGTGAGCTGCCTACAACAGCAGCGTCAGTAGAGAGTGGAACAGCCCTACAACTTTTTAAAGCCTCAGCCCTGTTGCATTGCATCTCTAACGTATCTTCTGTTTTGCTCCCGCAAACGTATGATTCCCATAGCCGAATTCTTCAGTGAACGTTTGCCAGGAAAATATTGGAAATTCTCGGATACTCGGCTCGGTTGCATCTTGGCAGAAGCTACAGAGGTTCATGCAAAAAGTCTTGCCCAGTATTAGGTACCTTCAAGTCTCTGGCAAAACCCCCCCATTTACGGTCTCACATCCAATGCGCCCAACTCCGAATTAGTTGCTCGGCTATTTACTAAAGCGTAGAGATTGTAGTATCCTTCATCCACGGCGGTCCCTGACCCCAGACACGGCTTATCTCACACCACCCAAACTTGCTGCGGGTTGAAACCTGCATAGCCGCCTTGTTGGAATAAGGTTTAATTTAAAATATGCTGGCTCCATTTTTCGGCCCTCTAATATCTCCTAACTAGCCGCCAAAGAACATCACGTGCTACAAAAGAGCGCCTACGGGCTGGCGCGAACCTTGATGGAGAGGATGGAAAGCCCTAGTAAATTTGTGCTTACACGGATTAAATGCTTGTTCTTCGCTCTTCTTGATCATATAAGACTTCATGAATATCAGACAAACATCATTTTTGTAAAATAACAAGGTGCTCTCTGGGGGCCAGTCACCGTCATGTTCCATGCCTTCCCGCCCTGCTGTTGCCTGGCGCAACACAATAATGCCTAAGGCATCCATAAAAGAGGGGAGGAATTAATTAGCAGCGTGCATGCAGCAATAGTAATATGTAAAGGGAAAGTGTTCAAAAAAAGATTAGATACCTAAGTACTCCATATAATTCAATAAATAAATTATATCCTCTAGAGCAGATACACTAGGGTGGCCCTAGTCATAGAAAATTGGGAATTTGAGTTTTAGCACAGAGGAAGCTACAGTCGCCCGTACATCACCTGCCTCCCCCACCCTGCGTGCCCCGTCTTCTCCTCCTTCCCCGCCTTCCCCGCCTTCCCCGCCTTAACCGTTAGGTGCTAGGGGCCAATACGTACTTCACAGCCGAAGCCACCATCTGTCAATCTCACCTTAGAGAATCACTGGGCATAATACGCTCGTTCGCAGCGCGATCTAGAGATGAGAGTTTTTAACTTATGTTCCTAGTAGCGTTAGAAACAGTTTCTAGTTTAAAATTAAGCGTAGCTATAACTTCTGTGCTATAACTTTACGATATAACAAACCGGCCATCTAAGAGGATCCCGCTGTAGTGGATGGACAGCAAATACTTCAACAAGAACGCTGTATTTGATGACAGTGTGCGCAAAATTGATATTGCACAGGTCTGCAGCTTTAAAGCCAGCCAGCACAAGGACAGGGCTCCTAGAAAAAGCCTGACCACAGTCGATGACAAGGTAAGCCTGCACACTCCTTGTACTGCTAGCCGATAACCTGCTTTTTTTCAAGCATTGGTTATGAGTAGCCCCCTATTGGATGGTTGCTTGTTAACGAATAATATGGGTGTTTCGGGGAAGGAAGGTTCTTGGAGGAACTGCCAGACATGGGTTGAATCTGCCGATCAAAGTTATTAGACGGCATTTTCTTTGTCTGTTATGCCGGCATGTGCCGGTATGACTCATTTGCATTTTTGACAGCCCGCACGAACCTTTAGGCCCTGGTCCACGAAACGCAATTATGTTAGTCTCGAGCTTATAAAGTACTTTTTTGCAGTCAGGGGGCCACCAAAAACCACTTTGTATCATCTAGGCTCACATGAGTGAGCGTTTATTAATCTCGCGACAATATTGGCGATGCCCTTACACCTTTACGGCTTGAGCAGGCATTGTCCGTTAATAATGTGCTCACAGAGGCGTTAATAGGGCTTATAGCGGGCTCTTGACAGCAGCCATAGTCGTTTGCAGCACTAAAGAGTACATATTGTAAGGCGTAGATTATTATTAGCGTCCTCTTAAATCCCAAGCTGCTTAATTGCAATAAGGGTATTAGTCCCTAGAAACGCTGTTAAAGCTAAAATCAAGAGCAAAGCTAGTTATAGCACGCAAATTTTGCGCCTGCTTTCAATTGAAGACCTGGTTAGTCAATACAGCAGAAATTAATTCTAACTTAGCATCTTAGCCTAATACGGGCATTTATATAGGCCTATTTAAAAAGATATATTGCAAACAGGGGGGTTATTGCAGTATTTATAAAAATCAGACAACATTCTGTAACTTTACGGTTATTTATACGACAAAACAGACCTAAATATGGCTAGCGTGTCCTTTGTGCCGCCATTGCGCCAGAATTGTGCAGAGACTAAGTTTGCTTCGTTTCGTGGATCAGGGCCTTGGTGTTACAGCCCTCTTCCATTGGCCAGGTTTGATGCAGGTCGTTACGCCAAGAGTTGAAAGGTTTCTTTCCTCGTGCGAGTTTTTAAGGATGCTAAATTGGTTTCATCAACATGCAAACGGTGTCATACGGGCAGAAGTGGCGGGGGTCTCGACGTGCCTCTTGTAAGCCACATACTGCCGGCAGATCGAATTCTCGAATTTCGGTAGTACCAACTTTGTCTCACTTGTTCCCTCCCGCAATTCTTCTGCTTTTTGGGTCAGCTACAAACGCCCTCTTCGTTATGTTATTGGTGAGAATCTCACTCTCATGCGCAACAAGCCTGCTGCTAAAGTCTGATTTTTTAAATTTTTTTAATTTTTTTTTTTTTTTTTTTTTTTTCAGATATCCGCTTCGGCAAGCGATGACTTGGCCACGAGTGGAGTTAGTATCGGGTGGCGACTGGTTCTTGATATGATGGCGGCAACTTACGCTATTCTATTCTATCTGCCTGTTCAACCAAGCCTTGAGTCTGATTGGCAGGGAGGCAAGGAAGGCACCGATGAACGAGTAGGACCCTCAAACTTTGTCTCAGAAATCACTCGCGTCTCCGTATCAATTTTCGAAATAGCCGGGAACCGGCCGCTCGGTTGCACCCACCAGAATACATCACAGACGATAAAAGCATTGGATAATATGTGGCCTCCTATGAAAGTGCATTTTGTAGCATAGAAACTGAAGCTCGTTCTAAATTTCCTTTCTTGTAGATCATAGTGAGTTCAAATCGAGTTCTCCCAACACAAACCCACTGCCAGGGGCACGGCTTGCGGCTAAGTCATAGTCACTTCGAACTCATATTATAGTCTCAATTGCAGAGAAAAAGTGACGCTCTGTCATAGCTATTATTCGCATGCGGATTGCCGGACCAGAATCGGCAAAAAGCATACAGGACAAGCTTCGGGAAGGACTATGTATCGTTCGGGGAAGTGAGTGCCGGGTCTACACAAGACGAGTGAATGCAGTAATTCCTCGTACATTATGTCGGGTCTGTGAGTCTATCACCAGGTCAGTCATGCACATCGATCAATGGTGAATTGTTAACTAACATGAAACAGTTCGAAGTTTTCGTTGCTGGGCATCTTGATGACTCGACGCCGACAAGCCGCCGAATAATCTGCTGGATGGAAATTACAACATGCGGGACACTATGAATGCTGGGGCCGGTCGTGCAACTGGAATGCCAATCACTTCTTTTGCAAAGATTCGGATTTGGCGCAGTTGAATACTCTTTTGGCTTACGCCCACACTCATCGTCCATGCCCGGCTCACCCTACTACCCCATATCAGCGCGAGATATAGTTTATGGTAGAACTAGGCCCCGTCTTTCTGCGATGCAGACGAGCGTACGTATCAGCCGCATTGCCTTAAGAGCACCAATCTCTAGTCTAGTAAGGCACTAAGAGAGAGATACCCTATGATCGGAAATTCAGAAGGGTAGGGTGTGTAGATCGCCAGATGAAGACCTGGTCTGCGTATGGGTAGAATGCCAAAAATAAGACCCATGCTGACAGGAATCGCTCCAGCAATCTAGACCAGACTTAGCGACGCTAATTAGTCTCTTGATTCGGAGCCATAAGTGTACAATACGACTGGACCTGGCATCTGGCTCCATTGAGGAGAGATTGTGGCTTCGATTTCCGGAAGTCGGATTTCCCTGTATAGCAAGGTACCCTTGGCGTGCGTTGATAAGCTTAAGGTTTATAACCCAGGGTTCAATTTGGCCGGATTAACTTGGGACATAATCATAATTGCCATGTTTCGGTGGCGGAGTTGCATGTGGGCCTTGCCGAATCCCGTACCCCGTACTCCGTACTGATGCGGCTTCTAAATGGCAGACGGGGCCGATCCCAATTACTGCGACTGGAAATTCAAAGATAGCTCCTGAACGTGGACATGAACAGACGGCCCAGTGAGGTGACATGGAAGCGCTCTTTCATCAACGATATATAGCGGCCCCCTATATATTCGGTCCTTCGCTGCGTTCCAGTAATGCGTGTATTGGACCCTGTATTTAAGAAAAGCTATAAAGCTATAAAGCCCTAGCATTTAGGTTGGATTAGGTCAGTTTAGGTCAGCTTAGCTCGGATCCGTATAGCTGGTAGGGTGATCTATAGACTCGCTCAAAAACCGTCGGAATGCTACATAACAACATCAATCTTCGGGCCGTAAAACGTGCCAGACGGATGTGAGGCTCGCTTGAGACGATCTTCTGCTCCGTCCCATTCTTTTTTTCGTTCTAATTAAGTGGTCTTTAGGTCGCGTGGACAATCAGTCTGTAATCGACGTCTACCTTTGAGCACATTATATACGACCTTTACTAAGTAGAGTGTTTCTCTTATCTCCTCTTCTACCTCGCATGGCCGATGAAGAGGTGCTTGTCACCCTGATGTAATCGTCAGGCACGCGTAATTCTGATAATGCGCCAGAGACTTCGTTTTAGTGGAACAAGCTGAAGTCGGCATATCGGATAGGAAGCTCTCGGTAGCTTGGGGCCGCACTCATTGTCTGCTTCTGCGTCTTGCGTCGTCGCGCCGCAGTCGCTACTATAGCATCCCAACGGGTGTTCTTTGTTTGGTTTGGTCGTGTTGGCCTGACTTGCCCTATAGTGCTGCTTTCTTGCATGTCGTCAGGGTGATCACCTCTTAAAAGAGACTGGGTTATAAAAAAAGAGCACATAGACATACAACACTGGGTGTTCGCTGGTCGTCACCGACCCAACTACTAATCCAGCACTCGCCAGATTATCTTGGGAGATCGAACGGGATCCAGATCTTCCTGGCGGCTGTGGTCGTATGTGTCAGCTCGGGACTCTACCCTGCCCTATATTATTTTCTTCTCTCGCAGACTCCTGGCTTGTGACCCTTAAGTCGCTCAGCCTCAAGCCCGTTGTGAACTCTTGCAGTGTGTTACGAAGTTTCAATCCCACGCAAAACGAGTGCATTTTATATAGAAGAGCCTCAGTTGCTCAGCTTGGGCGCCATTCAGTAGAAAGATTGGGAGGCCGATGCTGATGTGGAAGTGATGAAGAGTTCTCACTGGTGTTCTAGCTGGAGATGGTCAGGTAGCTTAGGCTTATCCTTTTGCTTCTGGGAGTATGGGCGGCAGGAGAGACATGCTGGACTTTGTCCATCATGTGCATGTCAAGCGCCAGATGGCGTGTCGGAAGGGTCGTGACTCGTGAACGCATCATGGTGGTTGGAGGCCCCAGTGGCAGCCGGTAAAGAGTGTCCGTGGTCCCACACGAACAACGGCTCAGACAGGAACCTAGGTAAGCAGCTTTCTTTTCTACTATCCGAGGCAAAGGCTCCCGTGCTGCGTTCTCGGTTCTCGGGAGTAAAGTTGAAGTGTGGGATGTCGTCGCGCCTGTGAACGGAAAGCTGACCCCTCCGTTGTCTCAGCAAAACAAAACCAACCCCACCAAGCTGTGAGTGGGACATCCAATAGTCAGCTAGCCACTCTTTGAACCCATTTCACTTCTTCATCTTCATTTCAACGCGGATGTAAGCTCTACTGTGTGTCGCGGAGGCCAGTCATATGCTATCGAAGGCCGAGCAGACAAGCGTCCCCGAATTTGCAGAAGGGCTGCAATCATGAGCTTCGCCGTAGAGGTCCCCGGCGAGACTAATCCCCTAACGCTTGAAACTCTCTGTCGAACACTGCAGTCTGCAACAGGAAGCGACCATTCGCAACGAAAAGCAGCCGGCCAGCAGTTAGCAGCCTGGGAGCAGACACCTGGATATTACTCCTCACTGCAGGTAGGTCAGCTTATGACGTTCCCTGCAGACCTTGCACTCACCATATTTCAGGCAGTCTACCTCGATAAATCTGCCCCTGTCGATGTACGTTTTTTGGCCGTGATCCAGTTAAAGAATGGAATCGACAAGTATTGGCGATTGTATTCGCAATCGAAGAAAGGCATCAATCAGGACGAGAAGAACTTGATTCGATCGCGGCTGTTCACGGGTACCATCGACGAAGTGGAACGAAACCTGGCTATGCATAATGCCTTTGTCGTGGCCAAAGTTATCCGAATCGACTATCCGACAGACTGGCCCGACGCTCTCTCCAGCATAACCGGGCTCCTGCGGTCGAGCAAAGATACCAACCAACAGCAGCTGTACGGAGTTCTGCAAATATTGCTCCGAGTGGTTAAGGAGTTGGGTACTGCGCGATTGAAGAAATCACAGACAGCTCTGCAGTCAGTGACACCAGAGATTATCTTTGTTTTGAATGAGTTATACACCGAAAGGTCTGCCTCATTACTGTTATTTCTCAGCAACAATCAGGGTTCAGACAGTGATGCCAACATCGCCATGCTCAACAGCTTGATGGCGCTCAAGATACTTCGAAGACTCGTCATTGTTGGTTACGAGAGACCCCACACTGACAACTCGGTCGCGCAATTTTGGAAACTGTCTCAAACGCAATTTGGGCAACTTCTCAACTTGGTTGGTCAAGATTCAACATTGCCCTCGAATTACCAAGCAGTGGTCGGCAAGCATCTACTTCAATTCACGAAATTGCACATAGACATGGCTGAGAAACACGCGGCTAGCTTTACCATTGTGCCGAACTCTCTTCTATTAGTGCATGCTTACTGGGAATTGGTCTCGAAATTTGCCGAGATATTCGATACCTCTGGCGGCATTCGACAAGGAAATGGATATTCTAGTACGAATAAAGCGAAAGTCGAAGGTCCTTTGCAAGAAAGGCTGGCACTAAAAGGCTTGCTTCTTATTCGAGCTTGCATCAGAATAGCCTTTCAGCCTGTTCAGACGTTCAAGTACATAACACCCGAGGTCAAGGCCGAGCAGGAGCAGGCGAAAAACACAATCAAGACTGAGCTGTTCAAAGACGATCTGGTGATTCAGATCGTAAACTCCATCATAACGCATTTGTTTGTCTTTCGGCGCGCAGACCTTCAGCTGTGGGATGAAGATCCCGAGGAATGGGAACAACAAGAGCAGAGTGAGGGCAACGCCTACGAGTGGGAGGTTCGCCCCTGTGCCGAAAAGTTGTTCCTGGATCTGCTTACGAATTTTAAGCAACTGATTATACCCCCCCTTCTGGAATACTTTCAGACCGCTCAATCACCACGGTCGGATATTGCCACGAAGGAGGCCGTCTATACGGCGATGGGTTTGGCCGCTGCGCATGTTTCCGATATCTTCGATTTTGACGCTGTACTAAGATCAACAGTAGTTCACGATGCGCAACAGCAGGGCGGCTTGTATAAAGTATTGAGAAGACGCATAGCGATTCTCATTAGCCAGTGGGCACCAGTCAAACTTGCAGATGAGAGTCGGCCACTAATATACCAAGTTTTCCAGCATTTTCTGAACCCCAATGATGAGACTAATGATTTAGTGGTACGAATCAGTGCTGCCAGGCAGCTCAGGTGGATTGCCGATGAACTTGGTTTCAGCGTAGAATCCTTCCTGCCATACACAGCCGATGTACTATCTCAACTTATACAACTTGTTCAGACCGTCGATGTTGATGAGACAAAACTAGCGATTCTGGAGTCAGTCAGAATATTGGTTATGCGGATGGAGGATCAAGTTTCTCAATTTGGTGACCAGTTGATGGCAGTACTTCCTGGCGTGTGGCAAAGTTCTGCTTCTGAGGAGTACATGATCAAGCAAGCAGTGATTGCGATCTTCGCCGCACTTGTCTTGAGTATGGGGGATGCATCGCAAAGGTATCAGAACTTCATGATTCCTTTGCTCTCTGAGGCAGCACGACCAGGGTCTGATCTTCACGTACACCTTATCGACGAGTCATTGGAGTTGTGGAATGCAATACTCATGCAAAGCAAGGCGCCGCTAGCTCCCGAGTTAATTGAACTGGCAGACATGGCTCTTCCTCTTCTTGAGTATCAGCAAGAAACCGCATCACAAGCCCTGACTTCCATTGAATCATACATTCTCATCGCGCCACTTGCCATGCTAGAAGATGGCCTGCGTCGTCACGTCCTGTCTGCACTGTCCGGTACACTTGATTCCAAGAGCCGCGAACAGGTCCGTCTCGGCACGACCTGTATAGAATATCTCATTCGCGCAGCTACAGAGTTGGGTGGT
This sequence comes from Atkinsonella texensis, assembly GCA_001008035.1. Classification (NCBI taxonomy): domain Eukaryota; kingdom Fungi; phylum Ascomycota; class Sordariomycetes; order Hypocreales; family Clavicipitaceae; genus Atkinsonella; species Atkinsonella texensis. Next base: position 51,112 of record KQ061747.1, on the reverse strand, counting down.
TCGAATGGTATCTCTGTCGTTGTCCAAGACATGCTCGAAACAGGCTTCATGAATAAAATCATGACCAACTTGCATGACGCGTGGGAAGCACACCAAACCACTGGACCCCACAGGAAAATCAGTAAACTGAACATCATCACCGAGGGGGACTACTTTGCTATTCTTGCACGAATAGCACTGGCCGAGCCAAATTTGTTTGTGCAAATGCTCACTACGTTTGGCGGCCTGGACCAAGTCTGGCCGTGGCTCGCAGCAGAGTGGTTCTCCCACCTGTCCAGCATGGATCATCCCGTGCGCCAGAAGTTATATCTGCTCGGCCTGACAAGACTACTGGAGCTGCCATCGCCGATGCAAGAGCACGCGCTGAGTAAACTGCAAGACTATTTCGACATGTGGATCCTTGTCACTATTGAAGTCCAAGAAGGCAATCCCAGTGGGCCAGATGTCCTAGTCTGGGGCGAGCTAGAAACCTCGGAGTATGATACCCCCAAGAGCATTGTGGAGCAGCAAACTATGGCGAAAGATCCCGTTCATTCAGTCCCTACATTTGGGTTTATAGCTACGAGGTTACAGGACCTTGTGGCTCGCGTCGGCGGCGAGGCCTCATTTGAAGAACAATGGGCTGTGAATGTGGACAAAAATGTGCTGGGTAGGTTTAGGGAATTAGCAAATGCGGCTAGACAGTGAATAAGGGGGTGGTTGTATTTTTGAAGATATGATGAATGACATGGTTGAATAGAATGAGCGTAATGTTTGCTTCATTATGGAACTGGTGATGCATACATAGTAGAGAGGATTCATGAAGCTGTTGGCATACCTGATGATGGATGATGGTATTCATTTCGACATGTTGTGGAGTTTGACGACTCGCAAGCAGACTATAAGAAAGCCGAGAGACTTGACTTAAAGGTGATGTATAGCACAACGTAAAGTTCTGGTTCATTGGTCTTAAAACATCGTGTGGCAGGTCCTTTTGATTATGTATCTTACTCGCCGTGTTTATCCAGGGCGTTGACCTAATGTGGAGAGGAAGCTTCTTTTGGAAGCGTCATTTTGATCATGATGACTGGAGTTGGGTGCCATTGTCGATTACCTTGTCGAGATTCATGACAAGAGAAGTAAATCGACGTTAAAAGAGGGCTCTGAGAAAGGGTACTTAGAGAAATACCTTCATTTCCAGTTGTCCGGTCAAGTATGTTAGATTCCCAATTCGTCAGGTGCTGCCTCAGAAGCTCATAACCTCCTGATAGGGATAGGTGTGTTTAAGGTACCTATTTCAGCCAGCATTCTTGGTCTCGTAGGTACTATCTCAAGGTTTGTCCCCAGTGCGAAGAAGAGGTGAGGCAAGCAGATTCTGCGTGTGTTCTGACTCCTGGATAGGATCCTTGAGGGCAAAAATCGCCATTGTTAACAATATATTGTAAGTCTCCGTGGCTGCTTCTCATGTCAACTGAAACAATGCTGACGTGGCTCATATCGCGTATGCTAGTCTGTTGTTCATTCTCTTGGATCGCGTCAATAAAACATTTTTTTACTCCAAGGGCATGTGGGAAGAAGCCTCCCAATTTTGCTGCTCGAGACAAACGAGTCGGTGGCCGTTCTATTATTTTGGAACTTTATGCATGAGACGATAGCCTACAGCACACACAGTTAGCAGGGAAAGATCTAGCCACGCTACTATACTATTGTTGCGAGAAATCATCATGGTAATGCCAAGTGGCACACGTAAAAACATAGGCTGTCGCGGAAGGGTTTGTACGCAGTAACTACGACAAGTACCCAACTACAGGACAGGAAGGCATATAGAACTGACATTACCAAACTACATGCTTTGCTTCCATCGTTGATTCGTCGTCAAAGGCCAAGAAAAGGGACTTCGCATAACGACTATCCGCCATGAGGGGGTCAATGGCTTAGTCTCCAATGACGTTGCGGTCTTTCGACACAACGATGCCGGCATCAATTTGGACGCTTCTGGAGCCAGGAGATGCATTTCTTTTTTCTTTTCAAAGCTGTCTATAGAAACACCAGAACAAGAGTGTTCTTCAATTTGTGTTTCGTGTCAACTATTCGTTGCTGGGCCTATTGGTTGGCTATTAATGCGCTGCTTCGATGGTTGCGACGCAACTTAGCACGTGAAATTGTCGCCTGTACATTTGAAATGATCAATCGCGTGCCATGAATACTTTCAGAACCAGAAATAGGAATGCAGTCCGTTGTAGCAGTAATTGATACCGACAAATGGCGAAGCTCCGCCGCGAGCACCAGCTCAACCCCTGGTCAAGCAACGTCGGACTATCGCTAATGGCACACAAGGCGTTTATGATAATTACATCAGTTGTTGTCATTCCAGGAGATAGCATAAGTTAGACTAGCTGCTCGTGAATGGAAAGCTCCAACTACATCATAGAATACCGTTCGTGCCACTTCATTTGCTTCGAGAGGTCTGTATTCGGATTCAATCTGTGGATGATGTTGGGTAGAGCATAAAAGATATCCCCAGGCAATAGAAGAGTCAGCGATCGTCTTTTTGGTTTCGCGAGGATCTGGCGATATTTCGGGGGAAATCGGAGCATGTAGAAGAGCACTGTTTCTTCAACAGCCTCCTCATGTCCTTCAGTCCTCCCAGACCGCAGCTTTAGCCTTCTCGGACTCCTCCCGCCTCCACTGCTCCCTCGCCTTTTCCTGCTCGCGTTTCTTCTTTTCCTGTTGTCTCACGGCCTTTTGATAGGCCTTTCGGTCTTCCGTCTGCTTGGGAGCCTTCAACCCAAGACTAGCCGCAATCATCCGACGAGCAACGGCATCGGTCTTCTCGGGCCTCCTGGGCGTATTCTCTCCACGAGGAGAGGTCGGGTCACCGATAACATCGTCCCAGCCTGGAACAGACCCGTAGCTGACTGCGAATGGTGTGGAAGGTGGTACAGATGACGCTATTGAACTTGCAACTGCTGGTGTGCGCTCATCGTCCGACCCGGAGGGTTCATCCTCGTCTTCCCATGAATCAATAACTTCCTTCTTCGACTTCGAGTGTGACGACTTGGTGATTCTCGGTGCGGTGTCTAGGGTCAAGTTCGATAAAGACTCTGTCACCTCGTCTTTGCTGCGAGTTGTGGAAGCCATGCCTCTGGCTGATCCTTCTGTTATCAGATATATGGCGAGAAACTGTCATGGGATTTTGCAGGATACAAGCAATGTCGAAAATGCCTGAAGCAAGCACTGAAGGCGTCGATGCGGGCCACTTCAGCTCATCCAGGATCAGACAACAGGAAGCGAGCTTGTTTAGAGAATATCAAGAAAGTTGGAAGCTTGCTGCCTCCACCCCACACAGTCTGACAAGCAATGGGCTACGATTGATTTAAGCAGAACGTGGCTGACGTGGTTTGGTACGCGTGCAAAGTGAATGGACATTTTGCATTGAATTTGCCTTCTTCCAAGGCTAATGAGCCAGTTCCGCGCACTTGATCATCCATTCTATTCCAATGGTCGCGCAATGGATTACCGTATCTGCACGCACAGAAATGAGTAACCAACGGCCATTGCGAGCGTGGATGGAGAAAATTATGCAGCTATTGAAGCGCTGTAACCAAACGTGCAGGGTTGGTGTCGACCCAGCTACTAGCGCCGAGGATCTACCGATAGAAGCTCGGTGCTGTCGCGTAGCTACTTTCGCCTTCGACCGTCCATTCTCACCCGCCACGGCAATGTGCAACGAAGCTGTGACGACAGCCAACACAACCAACAGCCGCGAAACCCTCCGTAACTTTTGCCACGAATCAAATTCATTGTCACCCATAACATATTTCTATAGTCTCACCCAGAAGCCATCGGCGTTGCCACTTTCGCCGTCTCATACGCTCGAGCTCGGTGATAGCTGGAAAGGAGCTTATAATTGCCAACCATGATTCCTAGATCTCGCCTGTCTGGGCGATTAATATTCGAACGATCTGTTACGTACCAACCTCGAACATCTTCCTCAACAATACTAAGGAGATGGATCGCGTCCCCTGCCTCTCATATGTGCAGGTCCAGCTTACCCCGCCTTCGGTCCGGGTTGGTCGGCGCGGCATTTTGCACGTCAGTACGGCTAGGCAAGCGGAATGGCAAAACACTCGATGATTTCTTCGACCCTGCTCCCGAGACCATGACTGAACCCTTATCGGAAGAGGAGTTGAACGCAAATCAGAAGAATCAGAAGAAAGAAGCAGAGACAGCAGCCGAGAATAAGGCCGAGGCACCATCACCGAAAGGAGACGCAGGCAGCAAATCTCAGGATGGAAAAGCCGGCGGTGCAGCAGGTAGCTCGGCAGCCGGCGGATCGGGATCGGGGGGCGACAACTCTGGGGGTGATGGAGGGGGCAAGAAGGCCAAAAAGTCAGCTGAGAAAGCGTTGCAAAAGCCGGTTATCCCAGATGTTTACCCCCAAGTTCTCGCCATTCCGATTGCTCGAAGACCCTTGTTTCCAGGATTCTACAAAGCTATCACGATCAAAGACCCCAACGTCGCAACCGCCATCACCGAATCGATCAAGCGTGGACAGCCATATGTTGGTGCTTTTCTCTTCAAGAACGAAAATGAGGATGAGGACATTATTCGCAACGAGGAGGATGTTCATGATGTTGGTGTCTTCGCGCAAATCACAAGCGCATTCCCAATTCATGGGCAAGAGGGGGCTTTAACCGCCATCCTATATCCACATCGTCGAATCAAACTCTCTAGTCTGGTGCCTCCAAGCACAGCAGAAGCGGACAAGACTGCCTCCAAGCAGGAACCCGAGGTGCCAGAAGCTATCCCACAACAAGCCAACACAGAGGAGTCTGTGCAGGAGAAGAAGGGGGATGTTGTGGCTAGTTTTGAAGAAGGTGTAGTGGAGAAAAAGCCTCATCAAGTGGGCGGAAAGTATGAGCCTACCTCCTGGCTGAAGAAGTGGCCTGTTAGTCTCGTTAATGTCGATAATCTCGCCGACGAACCTTTCGATCCCAAGAGTCCGGTTATTCGAGCAGTCACAAACGAAATCGTCAATGTTTTTAAGGAGGTGGCAACCATGAACAACTTATTTCGGGATCAGATCTCAACATTCTCCATGAGTCAGTCAGCGGGCAATGTCATGTCCGAGCCTGGCAAATTGGCCGATTTTGCTGCCGCTGTTTCTTCGGGAGAACAGAACGAACTGCAAGAAGTTCTCTCGTGTGTGAATGTCGAGGAAAGGATGCAGAAGGCTCTCATCGTGCTCAAGAAAGAGCTTATGAACGCTCAACTCCAGTTCAAAATTACCAAAGATGTTGAGAGCAAGATCAGCAAACGACAACGAGAGTATTGGCTCATGGAACAAATGAAAGGCATTCGCCGGGAGCTTGGCCTTGAATCTGATGGCAAGGATAAGCTTGTGGAAAAGTTCAAAGAGAAGGCTAATCAATTGGCTATGCCTGAACCTGTGCGAAAAGTTTTTGACGAGGAACTCAACAAGCTTGCCCACTTAGAAACTGCCGCTTCAGAGTTCAATGTGACCCGAAATTACCTTGACTGGCTCACTCAGATTCCATGGGGCCGTAGAAGTGCTGAAAATTTTGGAATTCCTAACGCTATGAAGGTTTTGGACGAAGATCACTACGGCCTCAAGGACGTCAAGGATCGCATCCTGGAGTTCATTGCCGTTGGCAAGCTTCGCGGTACGGTGGAAGGCAAGATCTTGTGCTTCGTCGGCCCACCTGGTGTCGGAAAGACTAGTATTGGTAAATCAATCGCCCGGGCTCTCAATAGGGAATACTACCGGTTCAGCGTTGGGGGTTTGACGGATGTGGCTGAGATCAAGGGTCATCGTCGTACATATGTTGGTGCTCTACCCGGCCGCATCATCCAGGCCTTGAAAAAATGTCAAACAGAGAATCCCCTGATTCTGATTGACGAGGTCGACAAGATTGGACGTGGGTATCAAGGTGACCCTTCGTCAGCACTGCTCGAATTACTTGACCCGGAGCAGAACAGCTCATTCCTGGACCATTACATGGACGTACCCGTGGACCTGTCGACAGTCCTCTTTGTCTGCACTGCCAACATGACGGACACAATCCCGCGACCACTTCTCGACCGTATGGAATTGATCACTTTGTCAGGCTATGTCGCAGATGAAAAGAAGGCCATCGCAAATCGATACTTATCGCCAGCAGCCAAGGACGCGGCTGGTTTGAAAGGTGCCAAAGTAAACCTCAACGATGAAGCGATTGAAGAGCTAATCAAGTCTTACTGCCGCGAGTCTGGGGTGCGAAATCTGAAGAAGCAAATCGAAAAGGTTTATCGTAAATCCGCCTTGAAAATTGTCCAGGAACTAGGAGAAGATGCACTGCCAGAGCAGGAGGCTTTGACCGACGAGGGCAAAGCAGCGCTGGCGGAAAGTCAGACGAAGGCTGGTGCTGAGACTACCTCAACTGAAGAAGTCAAATCTTGTGAGGAACGAGCCGCCACGGAAGCGAGGGAATCAGAAACAGCTGAGACACCTCGAAAAGCGCTACAAGTTCCTGATTCAGTCAACGTTGAAATTGGCAGAGACAATTTGGTGGATTATATTGGTCCTCCTGTCTTTACATCTGACCGTCTATACGAGGTTAGCCCACCTGGTGTCTCCATGGGCCTGGCTTGGACCCAAATGGGTGGTGCAGCCATGTACATCGAATCGATCTTGCAAGCCCCTCTGCGAGCCAGTTCGAGACCTGGTCTTGAAACCACAGGCAACCTAAAGTCTGTTATGAAGGAATCCACGACAATCGCGTATTCGTTCGCTAAGGCTTTCATGGTCAAGGAATTCCCTGACAATAACTTCTTCGACAAGGCCAAGATGCATCTTCACGTTCCTGACGGTGCAGTATCCAAAGATGGGCCCTCTGCCGGCGTCACCATGACTACCTCTCTCTTATCACTGGCACTAGATGCTCCCGTGAACCCGACTGTCGCAATGACGGGCGAAATCACACTGACGGGCAAAGTATTGCGCATCGGAGGTCTACGAGAGAAGACAGTCGCGGCTCGCCGAGCAGGCTGCAAGACAGTCATCTTCCCCAAGGACAACATGTCGGATTGGCTAGAGTTGCCTGAAGTAAGTTGATGACTCTCCTCCCTTCCCTGCTAAATACTAGCGCAAACCCGCCTTGCTGAATCAGGTACTAACTGACTTGCTTCACTAGAACATTAAAGAAGGCATTGAAGGACATGCCGTCGGATGGTACGGGGAAATTTTCGATCTTCTCTTCAAAGACATTGACCGAGAGCAAGCCAACAAAAGCAGAGTCCTCGATAATAAGAAGGAGGGCCGGAATGAAGAGGATGACTAGGACCGAAGAAAACGAAAGAAATAGAAAGGAATTCCTACAAGCAGCACAAAGTCAGGACCTCTCGTCATTGGACTTGTAAAATTTTTCATGATGGACGGATGGACAGCGACCACGTACCTGTCTCTATTATTTTTCTCGCGCGGGAAACATACAGGGCAGCATAAGTTTGAGCGTTTTTTTTTTTATGATTTTGTAGCATTTATTCTTTTTCCTGTCTTGGACAGATCCTTGCAAGGGACAAGTATGCGTATTTGAACCTAGGCGCGACAACACTCCTATTCTTTGTACAGTTGGTGGAAACATGGACGGATTTTTTATTATTTTTCTTGTACAATTAGTATAAAGGGGGGAAGGAATAATGGGACGATTCTACGTGCACTTGCGCTACGTGCATACATGGATATGGAAGCGATTCAGAGCGTCTGTCGTGGCAATTCGCATGCGATTCGTTAGTTCGCAATAGAGCCGTGTCGGAAGGACCGGACGAGCCTTCGCGCCTTTTCTTTTCCTTTTCTTTTCATGTCTTTCTTCTCACCCGCAGGCTTTACTACACTCCATTTCCTTTCCATAAATTGGGTGACGGGCGTCAGTTGTGGCATCCGATTTCCATAGTGCCTGTGCTAGATGCGATGCTGCATGTCCAACTTGATCTGCTTAAGAGGCCAGGATCGAGATCGTTGCAAAATATTGGGCAAACGTGGAATCGCAAAACTCATTTTTATTTAGGTTCATGCCGTGATACCTCAGCTCCCATCACACATGGGGCACGCGCCCCAGCGGTCCTTGTGTAGCGCTAAAGACAGCACGTATGCCATCCATCAATCAAGGGTGCCTGAAATCCGGAGATTTAAGAGCTCTGTCGTCATCTGGCTTCCCTCAATTTTTTGGCACCTGCCGGATCCTGCCTGCATCCGTGCCTAATCACGAGAGGCAAAGCATTGTCCACTTGCGCCTTGCGAAATTTGTCTTGTACATGCTAGGTTTGCTAGGGTCGACGGGGCATGAATGGAATTGATGCTGTTGTGGATTTTGTGTGACGTGGTCAGCCGCATTGGTTCGGATGGAAATGCAGGGCTCTGCTTGTCGAAGCTCACGGACTCACGGAGTAGAGCTTTGCGCGAACAAATCAAGAGCGCATCATGGACGACGCGGGGCGTCGATATAATTCTAAAGGTCCCACGACTGTAACCCCCAAACTGCTTACGGTTAGCAGTTCTACAGTATCCGCGTTTCTGCCAGCTGCATGAGTCGGAACTGCACGTATAATACTCCGTAGATGCCCAACAGATATCTACCTGCGCATTGCGTAATTCTGAGGCTGTTGCGACACTGGCCATTAATCAATCCCTTGGTGATCACAAGCGGAGCGAAATGATGATAGGCAATGATTCTTCAAACAAGAAAGCAGCACAAATACGGAGCACTTACTTGTTGAGCCAGATACATCGCACGTCTTTGTACAGGTAGGTACTCAACCATCCAAGTCTCAGACACTGGATAGGTAGACTGACTACTTGCTCCGCTGAGATGCATCTCCAGTATTAGTCCTTCTCACAAGATATTGGCAGTGGGATACGTAACATAGATAGGATGCAGCCGACAGGGTAAAGTCAAAGTTCGCCGAATGGTAAGCGACATGGTAAGCGGCCCGATCAAAAATGGTTCCATAATCCTTGTATTGAATTCTCATCATGGTGGCCCCTACGTAGGCTTTGATGCCTCACGGCACGGAAATTTAGCCAACAAGCTGTCCAGCCCAAGAGATGCGCTGCAAATGCAAATTAACTATTCTCATGATCGGGAAGGCAAAGCGAATGGGGCAGCGTCTCCGGCGTGGAACGTTTTGGCAAGTGTTTAGACTGAGGCGACTCGGCCGCTCTGTTTCCTTGCATGGATCGAATCGAATGGTCGAATCGAATGGTCTTCGCCCAGAAAGAGTTGTGGCGTGGTTTGTTGGCATCCCACTAACATATGCATCGGGACACTCGGGACAATCATAGCGCACAGTCAGCTGATCTGCTGGCGACGGGTCATCATCTGGCTAATAAGCAGTAAGTCTTCCTGCTTCGAAGCATAATGCTGAGTAGCAAACAGAAACAATGGCTCTAAGACAAGACCTCCCCTCCCGCAATCGTAACAAGGGTCGTCGTTCCTATGGCTAAGCCTCGTCTGAAGAAATACTTCGAAATGGATTGAGGAGCACAAGGGGTCAGCGGAATGAGAAGGATCTGTAATGGATCGTTGCGGACCTCTTCCCCCGCGGCCCGCAGGTTTCAAACTAGACGTCATTGACAAGTTCAAACGTTGCTCATCAGGTCCGTCAGGTCTCAACTGCATCTCGTGGCTGCGAAAGCACCAACGAGAGAGTGGAATGTTGGTGCGCGTCTGCGTGAGCATCGGCGTGATTGTGTGTGTAGTATGTAATACTTAATAGAGTGAGTTTGAAGCCGACCAACAGGAAGGAGCGAAGGACACCAAAGTATAGGACTACCACACCCATCTGAGCCGAAAAAGGAACTCTCCATGCAAAATCCCCTGTTGCCATGCGGGAAGGAGCTAAAGAGCCTTAAGCACCTACCGTTGGTACCGCTGGTACCGTTGATGCCTTAGGTACACAGGCACACCTAAGGTGAGTACCAAAATGGGGTCTGCGGAACACCTGGTGAGCACAATGACATGTTATGGCATGTCATGTCATGGGTATCCTGGCGAGTGCGAAGCGCTTGGTCTGACTCTGTTCGAAGCAAAAGCAGCTCACGGCTGTTCAACAAGCATCTGTCGCATCTGTCGCATCTGTCGTCGCATCATCTGTCGTCGCGTCTGTCCCTAGCAACCAGGCACCTCCAATTAGGAAACCATCTGGCTCTCTGCAGCTTGTCAACCAATGTCCGAGTGTGCGGCTTTTCTTCTAATCTCTCTCTCTCGCGCCATAACCCTCGTCACTTCTTGGGCCGCCATCGGCCCTCTATGACTCTCGACATTTGCGCCCATCGCGGTCCAACGACGAGCCCAACCTGCTTCCTGGCCTGCTTCCAATGCCGTCCGCTCTTCGGCGGCCGCACAGAAATCGTTGCCCATCTTCTGCGACAGAACTTTTGCGCATCTGTCCACCGGGATATCCTGAGCATCCGTGCATACACCAAAAAGACGGACAAGACGGGGCCAAGTCGGTAGACAGAGCGCCTAGTAGAGCAGCAAATGCAGCAAGTTGTTTCAGGACCGCACTGCCCCTTGCCTCAACTCGTCCTGTTAGGCAGAAGAAACCATTAGATCATTAATACTAAGACCAGACGGCCAGACACTGACGACAAGTGGACATTGGACCCCGACCACCCCAGCCAGCCTTTTTTTTGCCGGATTGAGGCAGTTCGCCGCTAGTTGCTCAGCCATCCCTCCTTTCGCCTCGTTGCTCATCACACCAATCGATCTACTGCATATTCCTCACGATCCTTCGATATCCTGCAACGTTACGGTATTATCATGATTCTTTTCTCGTTTGTCTGATATTTATGGACTGCGCGCGGCTGCCTGCGTGTTCGTCTGTTCTCCTTTCGACAAGTCCATGGACGAGGCACAGACCCACTTCCAGCCACATTGACTTATAGCTTCATATTGGGCTGATCAGACAAGGCTGGTATCAAGGCTGGGCAAAAACAGGCTCTTCGTCGTGCAGATTAGGCCATCCTTTGATTCTTACCTTGTGGACAGAGGCGATTGGGATCCATTGGCTGTCGTGGTACGTTCACCGGCTTGTTGCCTAAAATGGCTGACATGGGCGGCTTAGAAGCCGAGCCTCAGCTGGCAACTGGCAGGTGGGATCTCACTCTTAAAAACCTTGCTCATGTAACGGGCGATACAACTCCTCTCACATCAGAGCCAGATCAAGTGGTCCGCGAAATATTAAGTGATTATGGACCAAAAGCAACAGACTCACCGGCAGAGAGATCGTCGCGGAAGGTAGTCACTGGACTACCTCGATCACAGACTTTTGAAAGAAAGCTCTCGGAGCAAAGAACACGCCTGGAGCCTGTGGCGACTACGATAGATGAAAGAAGAACCGCGTCTGTTGACAAAAGATCTACAGAGATGGTCAATGAGTTTGGTGTGACATCAGAAGATCCCTCGACACGGGCAGATCTTGGTCAATGCGATCCATTTTTGGATGATCATAGCTCTGATTCCACTCATCACTTATTTAGCGGACGTGGGCACTATCAGATGTCTGGCAACAGCATAAACCTCGACTCATTTGACTCGACAAGTCAATATGAAGAAGCGCCGCAGACCGACTCCTACTCAGTTCTTGATGGCGCTTCCATGACAGCGTCTCAGCATGATGCCATGATTGCCGATGAATTGGAAAAGAAATGGATTCTTAACCTTAGCATGCACTTTCGGGACCGATCGAAGCGCGAGAAATTCTTTGTTACATACCGTAAGAAGGAACACCTCTGGAGGCGTGTCACAATATCTCTGGATTATAGGGATGCACAACCAAACTCCCTTGAAATGGATTTGCTACATACTCGATATCAAAGAGATAAGAGCGCCAAGATTTATGAGGCTATCCGAGATAGTCTCTCTGAAATTGCGTTCTACGATACCGTGACGAATTTGAAACTGCAAACAACCAATGGCCGACTGCACGTCCATGTTGTCGAGGATGGTAATGTAAGTGTGATACACTCGGAGCTCAGCGGCAATGTGGCTGGGTCAGACCAGAAAGGACACGAAAATGCAGTGATTCCTTCCAGTTACTGACGAAATAACAGGAAATCATCCTTTGGCCTTTAGTCAGCCAGGTTCGGCATTTGGGTTGCAAACGTGTCCGGGAGAGTGAGATTGCTTTTGACTCGCATATGTCTGGGTTTGTCTACAAGGTCCACGTTCATGGGCAAATTCTGATTAAGAAGGAGATCCCCAGCCCTGACACGGTTGAGGAATTCTTGTACGAGGTCAATGCTCTCAGCACGCTCCGGTACTCAAAGCACGTTGTGCAACTGTACGGGGTCGTGGTGGACGACTATGACGAACATGTCAAAGGTCTTCTTATTAGCTATGCTGAGCAAGGTGCATTGATTGATATTATATATGACAATTGCAAAGAGAGGAGTCTTGGAATACCATGGAAGAAACGTCAACGCTGGGCAAGACAAATCGTGCAGGGACTCGCAGATATTCATGAGTCCGGTTTTGTACAGGGTGACTTCACACTGTCCAACATTGTTGTCAATGCTGCGGGGGATGCCAAAATCATTGACATCAATAGAAGAGGATGCCCTGTAGGATGGGAACCACCCGAGGCGACGGCGCTCATTGAAGCAAATCATCGAATCACGATGTACATTGGTGTCAAGTCTGATCTATTTCAGCTTGGCATGGTGCTATGGGGTCTCGCTATGCTAGAGGATGAACCAGAAACTCATGGACGACCCTTGATGCTGGGCCCAGAAATCAACATCCCGGACTGGTATCGCCAAATGACCGAAATTTGTCTGAGCACTGATCCACGAATGAGAGTGCAAGCATCATCGCTCCTGCCCATGTTTCCGCCTGATTCTGAGGGGCACGCGAAAGCGCAGCTGCCCGTAGACGATACTCATTCTCTGAACCATCATAGCATTTATGAGTCTCACACAAGGCCACCATATGGCATCAGGACCGTGGAACCGTCCGGTGGATGGCAGTATTCAAGCAAGACCTATGTCGACCCAAGCCCAGACTTCCACGAACCCGACTATCCAATGCGCGGACGTTCACCTCCAAGCCCTCTTCCAAGTCACGGCGACGGCTGTGAGTCCCCCAACAAGCATTACAGCAGTACTTCCTGGGCAGCCAACAAAAGCGTTCGACCATCATACAGCGATATTGCAGATGATGATTCTGCGACACCAAACGAGGATCTTGCCAGAAGTGCATTACGCGCAGAGACACCTCTGTCTTTGGGGAACGGCGACGTAGACTCGGCAGCATACATTCCAGTAGATGTGAATCTGGAAGACATCAGCCCGAGAAGAGCGGCAGAATTGTTAATGGAGAGAAAGCGATCTCTGGGCGATGGGCTGCAGATGCTTTCGACGCCCAGAATATCCGCGCATAATACAAATGTCCTTCCTCCAGAAATCGATGTCGGACAACATACTGCATTGTGTATGGATAAAGACCTCGGTACGATCGCCCGAAAAATTCGCCACAACTGCATTGCTGGCGATGATGAAATGCCCTCTGATACACAAGCTGCCAAAACCAGCGAGAGTGAAATAGATGGCGGCGTTCCTTTGCGATTGGCTACTGATATACATGGTTTGGGCATAGCGCAACCTAACCCTACGTTTGGAAATGACTCACTAGAACAGCACCCACCTGGCGACAAAACCGAACTAACACTGGCCATGAGAGGCAGCAAAACAAGACGAGATAGTGTGATGGACTCAAACGACAACGAAGCATGCGTCGTGGAACCCCCCTCATTTGGAATTCAGGAGGCTGCAGTCAACCTCACAATTATGGATCAGCAATGTCGCAAGCATCAGGAAAGCAACCCGAAATTCGAGTCAGCTTGCCGCAGCCAGCCATTTCCCCGTCAAAAATCACTTCCTTTGTCCCTTGCAGGTATCGGCGCGGGCCTGCACCTTGAAAATGACGCAAACACGAAAGATTTAAAGCATATGGATGACGAATTTAACGCAGTTGCACGACCAGCTACCGTGCAAGCATTAACGGTTACGACAGACTCTCAAAGATGAGGAACAGGATAGGCAACAGCATTGTCTCCACCATCTTAGCATTTGTTTGATGATGATTTGCATGTTTACGAGTGTTCTTCCTGCGGGTCCTGTTTTTTAATTCATTTTATTCTGTTTTATGTTTTCTGTGCACAAAATTAGCGGTCTATCCATTTTTAGACGACATTGAGGCGACAGGTGTATTTGGGTAGCGGGATAGGAATATGCAATACTTTCAACGATGCGACAGGAGTTCATGATTTCTATTGGCTTTTATTCTGCTTATTCTTTGTCTCCCACTTGTCTTTGAAAGCAAAGAGAGCATACATGATAAACATTCACTCTTTGTTCTTTTCTTTTGTCGAGATTTTGAGGACGCAAGTGTTCGTTCATGGAGGGTTATGACGATCATGCGAGTCTGTAGCATAAGTTTACCTCTTGTCAGGTTGAGGCGTGTCTGCGACGCACGGGTTACGTTGAAAAGACGACGACTGACGACTTTTCAGTCATAATGCGTCTTTCGTCAAGTTAGCTAAGAGCGCAAACAATGCAAGTAGATATCATAGCGATCGCAAGTAGTAAGGGCTCGTGAAGGTTGCCAACGACGTTATCAATGCCATGAATGTGAACACCCAAGCAGGATATATCAGGCGTGATGGAGCATGCATAACACCACGAGCTTTCATCCCGCCCTCAAGACATCATTTCACAAGCTGCCCTGACGGGTTATTCATTTATTCTTGGCCGAAGTGACAGGCTCGCGCAAGATGTCATTTGTTACCAAGATGGCCTCGGATTGGGCATCGTGCTCAGAGCCGGCGCGTTCTGTTGAGAGCCCAGAGCTGTGACGTTACGCAGACATCTTTGGAAGATGAATATTATCTATGCAGAATTCGGGATAAACCCTTGAGGCCCTAGTTTAAGTCGCCACTCATGATATCGCGTGCTTATCAGCCCATACGGTTCGGCAAAGCTTCCGTCTTGCAGATCAGGGCTATGAGCATTGGTGAAGAACTAAAAGTGGCATGGAGAGGAATCTGTTGGGAAGGGAAAATGATAAGATCAGGCCAGGAAACGTTGTATTACCAGCCATCGGCTTTGGGTGATTCAGACACGAAATTCTTGCTAACATCAGCAGAGTACTGTCTTGGAAGAATCCTATACGATGACTTTCGATTGGTTGAAACTGCCCTGTGAAATAGATTTCTTGGACAAGGGCACATGTGTGCAGCTTATTGAACTAACCACATGGCGTGGCCGAGGCTCGCGGGCGGGATAGTGTTAAGCCGGACTAGAAGTTGGTTGAGGGGGGTGGCGGTTCGATGGGCGCGCTTGGGGGTTTGTTGAGCTGTGGATGGCGGTGGGGATCCAGGTGTATCAGATCTGGCCACTGATGGAGCAAGGAAACTGGTATGACTGTCGACGTCTTTAGATGGTCATTGTCTGACGAGAATGTTCATTAAGGGATATAATAAGAGTTGCAGTTTTTATCAACAACTCCTTGTGTGTTTACTCTTGTGACGCTGCTTATGATGGGTAGAGGTACAGCATAGCGATGATGATGTTGAATGGGGATAGCTGAGATAAGAAGGATCAGACATTATGGACCTGTTTTAGGACGAGGTGGGAATGGCAGGCGCGATGGAGCGAGGTACGGCGTTGGAGTGGACATTGACATCTACTTCGTACAGAGAGTGCGGGTTCAGAGACAGCAAGGAGCAAGGAGCAAGGAGCAAGGGACAGGGGCTCAAGCGACCAGTGGGCATTCGCTCAATTGAGCGGCTGCAACCAACAGAGCTCGAAGATGATTGGCAGTAAGCTTGGATTCCCAAGATTCCGTACAAAGTTCGTCTTCCACGTTTCCGATGCACCAAACGGACGGTGTGGACCCACTCGTCGCCCAACCCATTTTGGTCCCCAGACACACGCCCCAACATCTTGACACTCTCCCTCCCACCCCCGCTTGGTCAACTCGTCTAGGAGCGACGCACCAGTTCGACGTGAAGCGACCCACTTGCCAAACAGGGAGATTAAGAAAAGTTGTTGGGGAAAAGGGTTGGGTCAGCGGTTGCAACTTGCCATTTATCGTTATCAGACGGCATAACGACCAAGTGCTGATCATACCATCGCCAACCTCGGCAAGTTCTTGAGTGCATGGCAATGAAGTCGCCCTTGGCTCCGGGTGGCGTGTTCCACCGTCATTCCAACTAATATACTTGAAGTGCTGCCTGCCATGTGAATATGATGGCGAACCATGCACCTGCGTTATCGACGGACGCAGAGAAATCGCATGATAGAACTGGCTTTTCTTCCGGCCCGCCAATTACGGGAGTTGGGATTGGGGCTTTTTATTAATAAACCAAGTCTTGTCAAACAAGAGAGACACATGCGCCAGGACGGGCCGATGGTGCCGCGCTTTCTGATGTGGATGAGAGCGGATGGGATGAGAGCGGCACGAGTTGTCGAAGCAATTCGTCCAGACCTGACCGGCATATGGCAGCCTGGCCTTGCTGGTACACCTAAGTATGCACGTACCTAGGCACCGATGCCAATGCTATTGATGAACTTGGCCCGCCTCCGCCCCAACCGTCTCCAGCAGGTTCCGGCACGCCACTCTGCGCTTTCTTCGCAACACGCCCTTCCCCAAGAGCACGCCCCCCTAATCTATCTATATTTCCTTACCCTTTGACCCTCGATTCACGCTTAATACTTTCCTCTCCTGCTGTCTGTCATATCTGCTCTTTAATACTCTTCTTCCTCTGTCCTTTTTCACCAGTGTTGATTTCGACGCCTGGTCCTGATCTCATCTTTCTACTGCTTCGCTGCAGTTTGTCGAGACAAGACAAGAAGTTGTTCCCTGAGTGTCAGGACTTCTGTAAACTTGTGCCATCAAAGCAACGGAAAATTCATATCACCGCCACGGAGATGTCGTCTTCATCTTCGGCAGTCAAGGCTGAGGCCTTCCCTGACGGCACTACCGACTACGTGCCCTTGCGCTCCCAGAAAACAGACATCGGCAAGCTGCATATTTCGGAAACTCCAATGACCTGGTCGAATTGGCACAAGCATGTTAACTGGCTCAACACAATCTTCATCATCTTCGTTCCTTTGGTTGGTTTCATTTCGGCTTACTGGGTGCCTCTTCAGCTGTACACTGCCATTTTTGCAGTCGTGTACTACTTCAACACCGGTATTGGCATCACTGCTGGTATGTCAAGTCTCATCCATCTTTCTCCCAACAAACTTCAGATGTCGCGTTGCCCCCACTTTCATTTTTTTGGTTCTTCATTAACATTTTGCGCTTGCCCAGGCTACCACCGTCTTTGGTCTCACACTTCCTACCGAGCGAGCCTGCCGCTCAAAATCTACCTCGCCGCTGTTGGCGCTGGCGCTGTTGAAGGTTCTATTCGTTGGTGGTCTCACGGCCACCGAGCTCACCACCGATATACCGACACTGAGAAGGACCCCTACTCTGTCCGTAAGGGTCTTCTCTATTCTCACTTGGGGTGGATGGTATTCAAGCAGAACCCCAAGCGCATGGGACGTACCGATATTACCGACCTCAACGAGGACCCCGTTGTCGTTTGGCAACACCAGAACTATCTGAAGTGTGTTATTTTCATGGGTCTCGTCTTCCCCACTGTGTTTTGTGGCTTGATGTTTAATGATTGGTGGGGCGGCTTTATCTACGGCGGCATTCTGCGTATCTGCTTCATCCAGCAGGCTACCTTCTGCGTCAACTCTCTGGCCCACTGGCTCGGTGACCAACCTTTTGATGACCGCAACTCACCCCGTGACCACTTCATCACTGCTCTGGTTACTCTCGGCGAAGGCTACCACAACTTCCACCACGAATTCCCTTCTGATTACCGAAACGCCATTGAGTGGTGGCAGTACGATCCTACCAAGTGGGCTATCAATGTCTGGAAGACTCTCGGCCTCGCCTATGACCTCAAGCATTTCCGTACCAACGAAATCGAGAAGGGCCGTGTCCAACAGCTGCAGAAGAAGCTCGACCAGAAGCGTGCTGCTCTTGACTGGGGAACTCCCCTTGAGCAGCTTCCTGTCATCAGCTGGGACGACTTCGTTGCCGAGTCCAAGAATGGCAAGGGCCTCGTTGCCATTGCCGGCGTGATTCACGACGTCACCGACTTCATCAAGGACCACCCCGGTGGCAAGGCTCTGATCTCCTCCGCCATTGGCAAAGATGCCACTTCCGTTTTCAATGGCGGCGTCTACAACCATTCTAACGCTGCCCACAACTTGCTGTCAACTATGCGTGTGGGTGTTCTCCGAGGTGGATGCGAAGTCGAGGTCTGGAAGCGTGCCCAGTTCGAGAACAAAGACGTCACCTACATGAACGACTCCGCTGGACAACGAATTGTGCGCGCCGGTTCCCAGGTCACCAAGGTTGTTCAGCCCGTGGCCAGTGCTGATGCCGCCTAAGCACTCTATTATTTGAGTGGAGTGCGCGGCACAACCCAGTGTGTTCCAATTGTTTTACTTTGTATTTCAGCGTGTTGATAAAATGATAATGGGGAAGACGAAGTTGCATAAGATATCGATCATGAGAAAAATTGAGACCTCTACATCATGAAACTGGCGTTTTGGGTGGTGTCGAATTTGAAACTCTTTCGGTTGGTCCAGAAATACGGCAGTGGGATGCTCTGTCCCTATACAAGAACATGGGGGAATGGACTAAATAAAAACACATGACAAAACCTCTGTCATTGAGAACTAGCTCTATGGGTAGATATCCTTGAGAGTACAGATTGTGGTCTGGATGACAATTGCTCTGAAATAAGACATTTTAACATCAACTTTTGAGAACATGTGTGTTTTGATATGATAAGTGACGACGTCTTAATTGCAAAATGCTCCATGTGTCTTATGCGGAAGTTGTTGTATTACATGCCGCTTGGGTATTCATCCGTCCATCATGGGTATCCATCCTTGTTTTACGGGTCGCATCCTTATGTCTGAGCATCCATCCTGGGCATTTCATCATGCCGTGTTTTACGCAATCAATCGTCGCCCCCCCCCCCCCCCTTTCCCCCTTTTTTTTTTGAAAGTGCACATATTGTCCTGCCATATTACACGGTCTACGCGATTCCATAATGGAGATTATGGAACGTCGACTCCACGTCTAGTATCAGCCGATTTACTATCGCTTCCCTTTCCCCTTCCCTCCAAATGAAAAGGCAAACTTCATGGCGCCGCCATCCTGGTCTTCACCATGACCAGCTCAGAGCTCTTGGCCCAAACCCCATCGGGCGTCTGCCTGTAAAACACCAACTTGCCGTCATCGCCCGTGCTCCCGAGTATCTGACCGTCGTCGTGAAAGCCGACCCTCCAGACGGGCGTCCTATGACTGTCCAGCCTCGAAATCTCCCTCTGCGTGTGGCGGACCTGCCCTTCCTGCCCGGTCCGCTGCCTGTCCCCCAATGCTCCGCCCTTGGCCAGGCTTGCGCTCAGGGTCGAAGGATGAGTCTGCTTGTCTGTCGTGGCCTCGCCCTTTGTCGTCGGCGACGAAGAGTCCTTGTTGCCGCCAGGTCGGTGCCGCGTCGCTCTTGGTTTCAGCAGGTCGTTCGCAGACCAGGACTTGCCGTCGTCGTCCGAGTACGGCGTGTCTATCCTGAAGACGCGGGCGTACCCGTCTTGGCATGCCGTCGCCACCATGTCGTACCCCCTGATGTTGCCCGGTGCCCATGCGACGTCTCGGACGAGGCCGCGGTGGCCTGTCAGCTCGGCAGCCAGGTAGAACTCCTTCTGGGTCTGCGCGACGCCGTACGACGTAGTCAGGACGTCTCTCGATCTGTAGATCTTGACGGCGTCCATGCCCGCAACCGCGATGCCCAGTGAGTCGGACGTCACGCCGGCTCGCAAGGCGGCGTAGCAGGGTTCGGGGTTCGGGTCGAACCGGACTTTGAAAGACACTTCCTCGCCGCGGCTCGGCTTGTTGCAGATGGAGAATTCGTCGATGGAGGTGTATTCAGTCAGGTTCTCGGGCTGGTCGTTCTCGTAGACGATCAGCCGGCCGTCCGTCGCCAGGAGGGCGAGGTACGTCTGGCTCGTTTCCTCGTTGTGCTTCATGGAGAAGGAGCGGTATGGCGCGCGGTTGGAGCGCGTGTCGAAGATGGATCGTCCGCCGCCGGGCGCGCGTCCTGCGCAGAACCGCCGGCCCGGCGCTGCGGAGGGATCCTCTGCCCAGAGACGGAACCAGCCATCTATGCCTATGGAGGCGACGAGGTTGGGGTACATTGTTGCAGGGAGCCACTGCAGCTCGAGGACCTCGCCGCCGTGGGCCGTCCAGGTGTCGCAGAGGCGCCAGGTGCCGTCTCGGTGGCGATTGAAGACGCGGACCTTGCCGTCCACAGAGCCCGTTGCGCACCGGTCACCGTATGTGTTGAAGGCGATGGCATGGACGAGATCTTTATGTCCGTGCTGGAGGTTGAGCTCGAAGGCTTGCTTCTCGGAGATTGGGGAGGGCGGCCCCGAGGCGGCGGCCATTTCAAAAAGGCTGAGTGGGAGTGCCCTCAGCAGCGTTGGGTTGGATGATTGAAAAGGATGGATCTGAGGTGGTTTTTGCTTTTTATCAGATGTTGCGCGAGGCACTACGAGGGCACTAGGACGCGCGTGATGGGATCAATTCGTGGTTATCGACTTGTTATAAGAAGGAAGTTAAGGGAGGTGAAGTCAGGTTGAGCTTGGGGTGGGTGGGTAGCTATCGTGATCCACTCAGTTCACTGGATCAAAGTGCATTGGAGCTATCACGCTAGCTACTTCGAGCCGCGGGTTTATAGCAACTGCTGTTTGCGTGAGCGAGCGCACTTGGTTGAGCACCACGATTGGCGGAGAACAATTCAACGTGAGGCACATTTCATCTCGCCGGCCATCCCAACAAGCTTGGAAGAGGTACAGGTCAAATAGGGAAACAAGATGATGCCACTGAATCCGTTGGGCTGGCCCGCATTATTTACAATGACGTTGCACACTAACGGCTATGGCACACATTTGTGTGTATTATTACAGCCACGTGCCGGGCAAATCCTCCGAACCATTCGTTTACCGCGCTGTTTCAAAATCCCTTGGCTGTTGTCGTCGCGCTAAGCCTCAATCCCTTCGCATCCTTCCATCCTTCCATCCTTCCATCCTGACAGTAGCTGGCGACATCTTCGTACATGTCCTCGGATGAAACAATGTCAAAGCCTAAGTGCTTGCTGAATGCACAGTTAGCAACAGCTGCCTGGTTCTGGCGGCAGTAAGGACAGACTTACCATGTAGTACACCCGGTTCCTTTTGCGTTTTCCCTTTCGCATTCGGGCACTCTATCTTGGCTCAGAAGTAGCCCTCGTGTTCGGATGGGGGGATGGATATCCCGTAGAGGAGACAAGGATATCCGGTCGTTCAGTCCTCTGCGAGGCTGATGAGGGGCCAGATGGCCAGATTGTTACCTCACGGTGATGACGACATGGAAGTCGGCCGGTGTACAGTGGGTGCATTAGATACCAGACCCGCTGTGCCATTTGTGCCGCTGCACCGGGGTAGCTTGCGAATGCCTGGCGCCTGCCGCTGTACTCCGTAGAGCACCGAGCACCGAGCTCCGATTCTCCGATGCGTGTGACAAATCTTGACCAACCCATAATTTCCACAGCATCCCAACCAGTGAACTTCCTTCATACCATCATCCATCATTCTACCACTCATGGCGCACCTCACCAATCCCCTTGCTACCACGTCACAGCTGTACCGACACCACTCCCTAGCCTCCTTACCGCTAGACCTACAAGAGTCGGTCTTTATTGCTACGCAATGCCTCACGCAAGCTGCTGGCCACCTTCTTGACCTGCCTCAGTCCGTCACTGCCCAAGCAAATGTCATCCTTGCCAGATTCTGGCTTGTAGAATCGCCATTGGCATACGAATTCAGCGTATGGGTTTGACGCATCTCTATAACCGGTTGAGTTGGCAGCATAAATTAACTCCTTTCCCGCAGGACGTCTCGGCCGCGTCGATTTACCTCGTTGCAAAAGTTGGTCCCATACCGCGCTCGCCTCGCGATGTGTCCGATGTTTACGCCTACCTTCTTTCCCGCGATTCCACCCTCTTCAAGACGGGCGACGTGCCCGCAGACGATCCGAGATCATATTATCAGTCTGAGGCGGATTACTTTGCGTTTCAAAATCGATTGCTGGCGCTTGAGGCCCAAATCCTCTACTCTCTATCCTTCAATACCCATGTTGCGCTACCCCATTCTCTTGCTATAACCTACCTCCAGACATTGGACTTTTTGTCTCAGCCCAAGAGCACCGTGTCCCGAAGGACTATGCAGTATCTCAATACGGCTCTGCTGTCACCGCAGATGCTTTACCTGACACATCAGCCGCATGCTCTTGCCACAGCCGCAATCTACAATGCGGCCAAGGATCTGGGTGCCAAGATGCCCGATTGCGAATGGTGGGAGGTCTTCGATGTGGACAGAGAAGAGCTTGGTTTTCTTGTCGTCGGACTACGGAGCGTAGACGGCTGCTTCCGACAGCGCAAAGACGAACTGCCACAGCTTTTCCAAGGGTTGCCGACTAGAAGCCAGGTGGAGGACGAAATGAAGAAAAGAGGGCTGCAAATCTCGAATGGCAGTGCCAAGGCCGACGACGAAGACGAGGTCATGAAATTGATGGACGCCAGATGAACGGCTACTGGACATATTCTCTGCTCTGAATAAAGTAGAAAGATGACCTAGAATCAGCTCGAGTCACGCGCAATATCAGAATGACAAGTTGGTCGCATCAAGTGACCGCCTGTCTTCTCGGTCAGCTAAATTCTACACTCATGTACCGAAATTCAAAGACGCTATCGTCAGCAATCGTTGTCGCCATCTTATACCTCTCCAGCAGGTCCTTCTCCCCATCTAGCCAAAACCTGAAGTATGCGGAATCGTCGCTCGCCCGCTTGACCTGCCGAGTTTTGCTTCGGTTTTGCGGAGTTATCGATAATTCTACCACAACCATGTCGACAATACTAGGCCGTGACAACCCGAGAAAACAGCTGGTTTCCTTGAACTTAAGCCATTGTGCTGAGCCTCCTGCTATCTCTCCGCCACAGCCTGCCGCTGGACAGATTGGCGATGCTTTATGACTGGTCTTGGAATTCCCAAGTGTTTGAGAAGCGGAGTATTAACCCTTGGGACGAGATTCCCGCGCTTATACCCGTGATTGACGTCGGCTGCAGAATTGAGATGACTCTGGCTACAAGCGGGCTGCAGGAAAAGGAAATTCGGCCATGCTCAGAAACCCGGAAACTGAAGCGAGAATTGTGCTGAAACGCAAACCCACATACAAAACCTCCTTCCTTGAACCCTAGACTACTTGCAGTCAAAGGTGTTAAATGTCCGTGAGGAATCATAACTTTGTGTCTCAACTTGCGAAGGCGCTCATATTTCCGGTAACGGCTCTTAGCAGATCCGCTACTCTGACGGTGGCGTATGCTGACTTCATTTTGCCCTTGGCAGCATAATCGCAATCGATTTTTAGGTCTCTAACTGCTCTCAACGCCTGCTTGAACCAACGCGACTGCTCTACGCAGCCAAGTTTGTGGTAGTGGGGAGGAATTCAAATGGCCACGCTCACATGTTGGAAGATGCCACAGGATGGCCACCAAATCATATGACGAGTCCTTGGGAGAGCAATGGGTTCGGGGATCTGTATGAAATCAGACTCTAGGCGAATACCTACCTAGGTTACATTGACTATTATTATTATTAATTTTTTTTTTTCTATGTCCTTCCCCAATTGGTGCCAGGCACCGCATGAGGTAAGACCTAGGAGTGAACACCGTGCGCCTAGTCGTACACTAACTAGAGAACCATAAGATACCAGACAAAATTTATTATTATTATGTTAATGGCACGCAGGCCATTCTCCTACGAGAAATACACACTCCATTTATTACTTTTTAATTAATCAAGTTGTGCAAGCCTAGAAACTTAATCGCATTGGCCGCTAGCATAGCTTCCGGACATGCATCCAACAGGAACCAACTTTTTTAGCCAAGGGTCACGGGCGAGCATTTTTCCTGGACCGTGGCATTTCACCCAGTGGACGCGGGATAATTGCTCCCCATGACAATGCCAATTTTCCTGACCACATACTCTAACAGATCTGGATCATGAACCAAGCTATCTACCCACAGAGGCCGACGAAACGGTGAGGATGGGTCCCGGACCAGTGATGTGATGTGATTGTTCAGATTGTGAGTCCAGAATACAGCAGCAGGCTTTGACCGGTTTATTGTATGCGAAATAAATCAGCACTGCTCAGCCCCGACCGACGTACATCATCAGGGTTGGGTTACGGACTGCAAGCGCACGCACCTCATGTCATGGCATTATTGCCGCAAACGCTGCAAAAGCGCGCCGTTGGAAGCCAATCAGCCAATCAGATCTCATGCTCGGCCTTCTAGAACAAAGCTGTCCTGCAAGCCATAATCTGACACGTCCACTGCGGGTCCACTGCGGGTCCACCGCACGCCCCCCATTTCACTCACCTCGAACATACATGCCCAGACGGACTAAAAGTCCGGAGTCAAGTTGGCTGTCAAACTTTTGTATCCACGCAACAAACGTCAAGGGGCCCGACACTCTGGTACTTGATCAATCTCATTTGGGGGTCCTCCGTCCCTCCGTTGCATGAAAAATGCCCACTATTTTCGGGCACTGGCTTATCTCACGCCTGCCGGCCATCCGGCTTTGCCGTCCAAGACAAAATGCGGCTTTTTTTTTGTTTTTGTTTTTTTTTCTTTACCCAGAAGTTCTGCGTTGAGTGGTGAGTGACTGATAGGTATGAGCAATGCACAAAAAATCCCTGAGTCGAGTCGCAAAGGACCTCTCGTCCCTCGGTCCTTATGCTGTGCAATGCTGCCAGCGGTGTCACCAATGGTTGCCAGAAAATAACT
Organism: Atkinsonella texensis; assembly: GCA_001008035.1. Taxonomy (NCBI): domain Eukaryota; kingdom Fungi; phylum Ascomycota; class Sordariomycetes; order Hypocreales; family Clavicipitaceae; genus Atkinsonella; species Atkinsonella texensis. The sequence continues at coordinate 26,116 of KQ061747.1, read as the reverse complement.
CACTTGTGGAGGAACAGGTTTGCGATGGCCTCGTTCTGCTCCAGTGGGATCTCGCCAGACCCCCTTTTTTTTTTGTTATTCCTTACCCCGGGCTTTCTCCATGGGATTGCCGGACTCGCAATCAGTTGGGCCAAGAATGAAAATCGTATAAGAAGCTCTCTGGCCTCCCTCCCTCCCTTGGTCCCCCTTCCCCCCAATCTCTTTCGACTGATTGACCCATCTATCTACTGCTTCAAATACACTATACACGAGACTCATCCTTCCCGTCACCATCTGATATCACCATCACCATCTGTAAAAAAAAAATAAAAAAATGCCCGGCTCACCTGTTTCTGCTCCCCCCTCTGCTGCCACTGCCCCCGCAGGCTTCGGTGACAACAAAGGCATCAAGTTCCACATCAAGACTGGCAACGCTCGTTGGGCTTGCACCTTGCAGGACCGCTCCTCGTAGTACGTCTGTCTGTCTGTGTTGTCTTTTTGTTCACCTGAAGCCCCGTTGCTTCCGACGCCATGGGAAAAGCTTCCGCCATGCAAGAAATTTCGCTTACATGATTTTGTCATAGTGAACGCATCAAGACTGGGCGCGTCAACTCTGCCGGCTCTGTTCAGTCCAGCTCCTCGTCAACCACATCTTCTCACTAGAAGGCACGCGTTGTTGGTGAGTAGGTGTGGTAGGGAGAGGGAGGCAAAGGGCGGAAAGAAAGAAAAAATTAGAAAGTCCTGCTTTTTTCTGTTTACTAACTTTTTTGTGACGTTGCGCTCTCTGCATACAAGCAGGACATTATATCCCATTTGGCGTGCATGAGCATGAGCATGAAAATCCCTGGAGGCAGCTTTCTTTGAATTTGCTCTTCTTTTTAACTCTGTTCCTGCTGCGCCCTGGGTTCATTCGTTTTCTTTTTCTTTTTTTAATCTTTTTTCTTTTTCTTTGGTACGTTAGCAATCAGGTTCTATAATGGAGCCATCTTCCATGAAACCCATTCGATAAATCAAAGCATCATAGTCCATGTTGTCTGGTCTTGCGGGTGGCGAGGCGCACAATTTCACTTGTCCTTGACCTTGACACAACAGAAGATAAGATGGGGAAAAAATAGGGCACGCTGGTTTTTCAGTCTTTAAGGTCTTACTTTTACCATGGAGTTTTCCTGTTCCTTTTCTTATATAAGCTATGCACTAAGCACAGAAGAGAATTTGAACGACCCTTAACTGGAAATCTCTGTTTCCTGCTATCCACATTTGTTAGCTTTTCTGGCGCAGAGACATTGCCTTTGGACCTGTTCCAGCAGACCACACCACACTACACGTCTCTGTGCCTCGTCCAGCTCTCTGGAATAGAAAGAGGTGGCTGTTGTGCTCTACAATGTTGACTGGTACTCCATGTAGACACGTCCTGCGCCCCCTGGTTCTGAGATGTACAACACAATCAGCAAACCGCATCCGAAATTTGTCAATAAGCCTTACAGCCAGGTTCTTAGCCCGACTGAAAATAGAAAATCTCTAACAGTTATCGGTGAGTCATATCGGATTTGGACAGTGAAAGTTTAATGCTGACTCGACGCTAGCTACCCAGTAAGCAGCAACAGCCTTTTTAGTACAAATCGCCGCAATTTTTTTTTTTTTTTTTTTTTTTTTTTTTTTCCATACGCACCCATACTTGCATCCTATCAGCTTCGGCTACGACGGTTCTAACTTTCCATGTATGGAAGAAAAGCTAATCCTATACAGACAAAGTTGAATGCCGCATCCACGAAGCCCGGAGTGGAGCATATATATAAGCAGAGACCACCAAGCCAAGCCTTCCAAGCGATTCACACACTCTTTGCAGCTCTTGCCTTCCTCCTCTCCAACACGACATCATCACAATCCTTCATTCTGTCTGCTAAACATGACGGCAGCATTCCGAATCCTCTCCGATCTCCATCTGGAGCACGGACCATCCTACAAGGACTTCCATATCAAGCCCCAAGCACCATATCTCGCGCTGCTGGGTGACATCGGGAACGTCTGTCGACACAAAGAAGCCTTCCAGTCATTCCTGGAAGCCCAGCTGCGGCAATTCCGCGTCGTATTCTTCGTGGCCGGCTACCACGAGGCATACTGGTCCAGCTGGGAAGACACCGTTCAAGCGCTCGAGGCGTATGAAAACGAGGTCCGGCAAGACAACTCCCTCGGCGAGTTTGTATTTCTGAACCGCAAAGAGTACCGCGTTCCGGCTTGCGGCACTGTCGTTCTCGGCTGCAGCCTGTTCTCGCACATCCCAGATCGGCTGCATATCACCCTGGGCCTGGGTCTGAACGACTTCCAAGCCATCCGGGACTGGGATACTGATGGCCACAACGGGGAACATGCTCGTGACCTCGGTTGGCTTAATGATGCAGTCGTCAGGCTTTCTGCGGAGGGGGATGCGGATATCGTTGTGTTTACCCACTGGAGCCCGACGGTGCGGCCAGAGTCGATGGATGCTAGGCATTTGGGCAGCGCTCTTTCGCACGGGTTCGCGACCAATCTGCAACACGAGGCTTGCCTTCAGTCAGCACAGGTCCGACTATGGGCCTTTGGTCATACGCACTATAACTGTGACTTCTCGCTCGAGAGGGGTAGTGGCAAGCCTCCGGTTAGAATGATTACAAACCAAAAGGGCTACCAAGGCGAGATGGTTGGGAATTTTGATCCGGGGCTCACAGTAGCCATTCGCTGAGTCGGACACCATGCTTGCCCTTAAGCGGCCTATGTAGAACAAGCTGTATCTTATTTTGCAGTTGGGGCTCGAAGGGATCCTCCATTAGCTAGCTCGTTCCATCTCCATATCCGTTCACCAAATCTGGAATAAAGATCTAAGATTAATCCATAGTCACATGCTCATGCAACCGTTACCTCAAAGAACTAGCCAATAGTTGACATCTTTGATTCAGCAATCGGTAAATCATGGCGAACAAGACGATGGCCGAGCTATTTCGCGGGCAATATCCGTTCTGCCTTGCCAATCGAGATGTGCAAAAGTGCGACATCACCTCTACTCATCACAGAGTTGAGGGAAAACGAGGTCCTGGAACATGCCTCCATAGCGCTTAGAGGTCAATATTGCCAAGCAGCGACATGACTTTCTAACCAACAGCTATCTCAACCTGTGTCTTTTCATTCGTCTTTAAAATAATAGGAGAACTATATTTTCCTGGCTTTCTGTATATGCGTATAATCAGTGAATATTTGTTGTCTAATACATTGGCGTGGCCATGTCCCTTGGGACTCATCGCATGTGCTTGCCGACAAGGGCAAATACAGCGTCTTTCTCTTCGCAAATGATCCCATCTCCTGGTACTACACACTGATTTCAGAAGGGGGAGTCTTGGGCAGAAACAGGCCCTGGACACGACCCAGATGCATTTCTACAGCACAGGAACCTGGCTGCTTGATTCATTTCACTGACGGAAAAAGAGGGACAGTGGCGCTATGTCAAGGGTGAACCTTCTGACTGTTGTGCGGGAAATATCGACATACGCTGCGCATAAAGTTCCAAATACCATAAATGGTTGATGATGAATCATATCCACCCAACACTTGAATCACAAAGACAGAATCGGCAGGCGACCAACCTGGTGCCGAGGCAACCTTTTCGCATTCACTAGAACCCCCAAAATCTCACCTCAAAAACCACCAATTTTCCACATCGAGTCCCGTCGGCCTCGGCCCACGGTTACCAAGCATTCCTGTCCCAGTTAGGATCTACCAAAGTCAGCAATATCATCACTAGATTTCGCACCATGATCCCCAAACCCATTTTGCCTTTCCCCCCAAGGTCATCACGACGTGTACAGCAACGGGGTACGTACCTTGCACAAACGCAGCCAAAACCTTGCTCCCCGTCTGCAGCAAGGGATGTCCCACCACAATCTTCAAAAACTTCTCCAGCCCCGCGCGCCGCCCATCAATCACATCATCGCTGAATCTGTTGGTGAACACCTTCCCCGGCAAAGGGGGGATCGTCACCCGCGCGCTCTCCCGCTCCAGGATGTCGCGAAAGTATTCAAAGTCCGAGTATCGTCTGCGCACGCAGCTCTGGCGCAGCTTGAAGGCGGGGATGTTCGTGCGGCATAGGATCTCGTAGTCCGTGTACATGGAGCGACCGATGCCGTGGGTTCTCGGGTTGCGCACCTGTGGAAGGGGGGGAGGGGGAATATTGAAGCTTTATTAGTCTGCTGCAAGCTTATCCTCGTTGTGATCCCGAAAAGACGGCCGATTGTGAGAAGATTACGCTACCTTGCCCTCCTCCAATGTATATCTCTTGACAGCTAGCTGGTAAGAAGTAGAGAGAGAAAAAAACGCACCTCTATCTCGAGAAAGTTCTCTGGCGGGCCGTAAATCTCGTCGAAGCTCTGCTGGCGTGTATCTGGCAAGGCCTGCATGATGGGCCGGTGTAGCGATGAAGGACTGTGAGGGGAGGATGCGGCAGAGCCGGAAGACGCGGGCTTCGGGCCGGCAGCCCGACCGGTGTCCTGTTGTTCAGGCAGTTTGGCGGTTTTGGACGATAAAACGTCACAGGCTGGGCGTTTTATATGGTGCCGGCGTGCTTGCTCCGGCTATATATGCAGGTCGGTCGGAAGGGAGGTCCTTTGCTTTGCGCCGTTTTCAGTTGCGACGATAGACTCCCTTTGTGGGCGTGTAAGGATCGGAGGGACTCTGCAAAAGCAGTTTTTTCTTCAGATGTTGATCGGCGAGATGTCTGGAAGTACTCGTGTGATCTTGCGCAAGGTGGTGAAAGCTGGAAGACAAGCTTGGAAGTTGGCGGTTTTCGAGGTGGGGTGAGGTGAGCCATCGACGGGTGACGAAGCTGGAGGCGCACACATAAGCAAGCACACTCCACCTACGAAGGTGGAGTACATACACCCGCTGTCCAAACCAGCTTGAGGTGGGACGCAAGGTGGAGAAGACGCGCAGAGAGGACGCAGAGACACCTGGCATACAGCTGGCATACCGGCTTTGCAAGAAATGGCAGTCAGTGCTGGCAAGACTCTCGGAAGAAACAATCAAGCTATTCGACTGTGTCGGGTCAGCTTATTTATCCGCTCCATTACTTTAATCTCCAAACATGATAACGCCTTGACAGCATATAAGCCCTCTGCTCATGCTTGGTATGCCTAATATATATCTTTACACTCCTGCCTGCCACCATGTCCATATCATGGATCCCCTCCTGCAAGTCCCATGTTAGTTTAGTGTATTCATTCATTTCCCTGGCGTCAACCCTGCTGCTACGGCCACATGATCTGATGGCGTCAAGTTCATTCCAACTGATTTTACGCCTCATCAGAAATGATTCAGCCTTGTACTTCCGTGGGATCTGGACATCATTCAGCGATGAGGCCCGTTGGAGAGGGCGGACGGCTTGAGTGATAGCCGTTAAGTTGTTTCTTTATGCTCGTGCCCTTCAGCCCCCTTACTTCCTGTCTCCTGCAAATTTTTGGTGGATAGCGCGAATTTGTTCCTCAACATTCACGGTTTGGGGGTTCATAGGTTGCGGACGGGTTTCTGGCTGGGCCTCTGATGGATTAAGGGCCACCCTCTTCCTCCTCGCCAGCTCATCTTCAGAGATCGCTTGGCCTGTTTTGGGATCCACCAAGTCGTTCCGCTGACTAGCCAGCCGCTTGAGGTTTTGAGCAATCTCTGATCCAGTGATGGTTGCCGTGTATCGTGATTCGGCTGCTGCTTTTTGCTCTTTCCATCGGGGATCCAGCAACTCGACTGCAGGGTTCAATTAATAACCGAAGAAACAAACAAGACTTAAGAAAGCTATATGCAAAGAGAAACTTACTGCGCATATGCGCCTCGAGTTCATTGATGGGAATTTGCTGTTTACAGTTGGGACACAGCGCCGTAGGAGCCCCTGGTTTATGGGCCGTACGCTGCTGAGCTGCTCGAGGCACGTAATTCTCTCGAATTTTCATCGGCGGAGCGCCACCTCGTGCTTCTGATTGCGCATGTTGCTCGCGAGCTTGAGCTTCAGGTCGTTCTTGGATTCGGCGAGCTTCGTCGTCATCATGTGCAGGTCTCGAGGCCTGATAGCCGTTCGATTGCGCTTGTGTTGTAGGAATTTGCCCTGGCTGAGCATGTTGTTGTGATGGTTGTTGGGTACCATAGACAGGATGAGCAGGCGTTGATTCAGGAGGTTGCGGCACAGCAGCGAGTCCTGCATTGCTGAGGTCCTCGCCAGGAAATGCTTCTTCAATCCGCATATTCGCGCCGATTGAGGCTTTGTTTCGGTCCTCGAGGGACGCATATTGGAGTTCCGACAGATTCGTGGGAGGTGGTAAATTCGCTGTCTCGTCTGCCTCACTGAACGTGATTGTCTCCACAACAACAAAGTCTCCCCAGTCAATTCGAGCAAACTCTTCTTTCTTCTTCTCTTCCTCTTCTTCTTTTTTCAGCTTCTCCAGCTCCTGAAATTTCGCATATTCCGCTCGATGTGTGGCCCTAGCCCGGACTTTGTGCACATCTTGGACACTGCGCTCAAGCTCGGCGATTCGTTCCTGTTGAAGCTTGCCACCTTCTCCGCCAGTACCTGCTGCACGCAGTAAGGCCGTATATTCATCCGCCAGATGCTGAAAGAAATTGTGAAATGTGTGATTTGGAATGAGAAACTGAAATTGAGCATTGCCGGCCTCACGCTGAGCCAGTTGGGTCATGTGCTGGCGGCCATTCTTAGCAACATACAGAGCAGTTATACGTATTACGTCGAGATCTTTCTGGTTGATGCGTGGCATGCGAGCCGAGAACTCGAAATCAGGTGGTTTCGGAGGGCCTTGGGGCTTTTCAGGCTCTGGTGGTGTTTCTCCAACTCGCCCGGCCGCGATATCGGTGCCTCTTCCGGCCTTTACTTCGTTCAAGCGCCATTCGTAGAATGCGAAATAAGCATCAGCTGGGTTCAAGAAGCTGAATTTGGGATTCTGCGCTTCCTTGACTCTGATGCGATCCTCAAATACGGCGCCATTTCTGGCAACGTAGCCGGCCGTTTTTTCCAATATATTCCGAATCTCTTTTGGAGGAAGGACAACTCCGGCAGGGGGCTTGAGCTCGTCCAAAGCAGCCGACGCAGCGCCGTTTGTCGTGGCTGCGGCCATCGTTTCCCGTCAGTGGTGGGAATTGGAAGTGTTTTGGCGACTGCAATCGCATTCCCAGCAAATTTCCAGGCGCAGGCTCGCTCGGACACGCAGAACACGCGACGGCGGAATTACCTTAATCCGCAGCGCCACATATCTGTGCCACGGATGGTTTGATGACAATATCGTTCGCCAATCAAAGTATCGCTGCAGGAGGTACGTCTGAGCTACAAAGCGCTACGTCGCGCATGTCCACAGCCCCACCGCTTCAGAGGAGCACCAATAGGTCAATCGAGGTTACCTCCACTAACAGCGAGGAGAAGTGGGCCCGTACAGAGGAATATTTTGGAATTCTCCATACCTACCTATCAGGTAGTAGGCGGGCACAACCTGTCGATGAGAGTTGAATAAGGTATGTATCCAGTAATATTGCCTGCCACGCGCATTGAAGTGCGGGGATGCGATCAACTCAATCGATGTTTTGTGTCTGTCCGCCCGGAAACGGCTTGTCTCACCGTGACCGGGCCAGGCTGTATGCGAGCGATCCTGACCGAAAGCGACTCGGAGAAGATCGCACCGGACGCGCCATGCATGGGGGTTCCCTGAAGTTGGCTAGTGGATGTTCTGGTCTGGTCTGTTAAGCAACCCACCGGAGCATTGTCCTCGCTTCGCTCGTAGCTGGAGCTGGAGCTGGAGCTGGAGCTGGAGCTGGAGTTGTGCGAAGTCGGGGAGTCCCGGTGTCCCGCTAGCTCGATTGACATATTAAACATTGAAGGCGCGCAACCAGTGTTTTTGCGAAAACCTTGCTGGCCAGTCGCCATAGCTGGGCCTTCATCATGACTGGCTCCAAGCTGGACTGCACCTTGGAGGCTGTCTGCGGCAGGGCAGACGTGGTATTGCGATACAAAGGACGGATACTCCGTACTCCTCACGAGGTACGAAGTACAAAGTACACGAAAGACTCCAGACCCCCCAGCCTGGAATACTCCGTAGAGAGTATAGAGTACTTGCTGCGACACAGCAGCAGCAAAGTGCCCCTCCCCGTGCCGTGCGAGCGAGGGCGATATGAGAATGCCAACCGTCCGTCTCGTTGATGAGGCCACATGTGCGCCTGCTTTCCGCCAGAAGCAGACCAAGCAAAGCCGAAAAGCATTTCAGCCCCTTTATTCTTCTGCAACCACCATCCAACAGCTCTCCCCTGTTTCAAATCTCCTTCCTGTCTACCTTTGCACCAGGAATTGCCTTCTTTCTCTCTTGGCCCTTATTTTCGTTTCCTCCCATAGGACCATTTAATATCTTGACTTTTGTTCACCACTCTCTTTAAGCCCCTCTTTCCTTCAGTTTTTCAGGCGGACTGTGCACTCATACATCCCACCACCGAACAAAGTTTGTTCCATCAAGGCGTTGCTCCAATCCCTGCATCTGTGTGCATCAACACTGCATCATGGGAAAGTCGAGCCCAGCCCAGGGCAAGAGCCCCCAGCCGCCAATCGCGGCAAAGACGAAGACGAACAAGAACACTTCATACAAGTCCGACGGCGTGGAGGACACTGATGTGTTCCAGCTGCCAGCTTCCGATTATCTCGTCAGTCTGGCACTGACACTGTTGGGCGCTGTTGTCCGTATCTTCAGAATCTATCAGCCCAGCAGTGTCGTCTTCGATGAAGTGCAGTGAGTATTTTGTTTGGAAATTTTCAAATTTGGGCCGCTTCTAATCAATTCTCACCAAATGTAGCTTCGGCGGCTTCGCTTCAAAGTACATCAAAGGCAGATTCTTCATGGACGTACATCCGCCATTGGCCAAGATGCTGATTGCATTGACCGGCTGGCTGGCTGGTTTCGACGGTAACTTTGACTTCAAGGACATCGGCAAGGACTACCTCGAGCCCGGTGTTCCTTACGTATCAATGCGTCTGTTTCCTGCCACTTGTGGTATACTGCTGGTTCCGTTCATGTTCTTCACACTCAAGGCTGTGGGCTGTCGAACCATGACTGCTGCTATGGGCGCATCGCTGACTATTTTCGGTATGTGGTTCTATGCTTGATGAGCCAATACTTGAGTTCACCTGCCATGATAATGTAGCTGATTTCCTCTCCCAGAAAACGGTCTCTTGACTCAAGCTCGACTAATCCTCCTTGACTCCCCGCTCGTTGCCGCGACCGCCTTCACCGCCCTCTCCTTTTCAAGCTTCACGAATCAACATGAGCTTGGTCTGGCCAAGGCTTTCCAGCCAGCCTGGTGGTTTTGGCTGGCTATGACTGGGCTTGGCTTGGGCATAACCGTGAGCATCAAGTGGGTTGGCCTGTTCACTATTGCTTGGGTCGGCGCTCTTACAGCCCTCCAGCTCTGGGTGCTTCTGGGCGACAATAAGAACGTCTCGATGCGTCTCTGGACCAAGCATCTCATGGCTCGCGCATTCTGCCTCATCGTCATTCCCGTCACCTTTTACATGGCCATGTTTGCCATTCACTTCATCTGCTTAGTGAACCCAGGTGATGGTGATGGCTTTATGAGTTCTGAATTCCAAGCAACTTTGAACAGCAAGGGAATGCAGGACGTGGCTGCTGATGTCGCTCTTGGCAGCCGAGTTACTATTCGTCACGTCAACACCCAGGGTGGTTATCTGCACTCGCACCCTCTTATGTACCCTACCGGAAGCCAGCAGCAACAGATCACACTTTACCCTCACAAGGATGAAAACAATTTTTGGGTTTTGGAGAATCAGACGCAGCCGCTCGGCATCGATGGCAACCCTATCAATGGCCCAGCAGCATGGGCAGATCTGCCCGACGGACCTATCTACATCAAGGATGGAACAGTGATTCGCCTGTACCACCAGCCTACACATCGTCGCCTACACTCTCACGATGTTCGTCCCCCGATCACTGAAGCTGATTGGCAGAATGAAGTGTCCGCTTATGGATACGAAGGCTTTGAGGGAGATGCCAACGATTACTTCCGTCTCGAGATTGTGAAGCAAAAGTCTCTGGGATCTGTTGCCAAGGAACGCCTGAGGACGATCGAAACCAGATTCCGCCTTGTCCACACCATGACAGGTTGCGTGTTGTTCTCGCACAAGGTCAAGCTGCCTGACTGGGCTTCTGAGCAGCAGGAAGTCACATGTGCTCGCGGCGGCAGTCTACCCAACAGCTTGTGGTACGTGGAACATAACGAACACCCTCAGCTCAACGAGACCGCCGAAAAGGTCAACTACCGCAACCCAGGCTTCTTTGGCAAGTTCTTCGAGCTTCACAGGGTCATGTGGACAACAAATGCCGGTCTTACCGACTCGCACGCCTGGGACTCCCGCCCTGAATCATGGCCAATCTTGCGACGTGGAATCAACTTCTGGGGAAAGAACCATACCCAAATCTACCTTATCGGTAACCCTGTGATTTGGTGGTCTTCTACTCTTTCCATCATCATCTGGGTTTTATTCAAGGGTGTTGCTATTCTGCGTTGGCAACGCAGTTGCAACGATTACGCCAATCCCGTCTTCAAGAGATTTGACTACGAATTGGGAACTTCAATTCTGGGATGGGCTTTCCACTACTTCCCCTTCTTCCTCATGGGCCGTCAGCTATTCCTGCATCATTACTTCCCCGCTTTGTACTTTGCCATTATGACTCTGTGCCAGCTTTTTGATTTCTTGACGGTTCGCATTCCCGGTGTTCGCTCAAAGGACAGCGCTATTGCCAATAAGGCTGTCGCAGTGTTGTTCCTCGTCTTGTCCATTGTTGCATTCACCCTCTTGTCTCCCCTTGCCTACGGCAATAGTTGGACCAAGGCCGAATGCCAACGTCTCAAGGTGTTCAACACGTGGGACTGGGATTGCAGCAACTTCTTCGACCGCGTAAGTATCCAATCCATGACAATGCGACCAGGCGCGCATCCCTTGCCGATTTGCTAACACGCAGTTTTTAGTATGAGGATTACACTTCTCGCAGCCTTGAGGAGACTTCATCATTAACTGCCATTTCCAGCAGCTCAAAAAATGCAAATCCTGCCCCTCGAAGCACCCCCAAGGTTGGTGATGACGAAGATGCCAACATTCCTGGCAAGCTTGCCGATCCAGCTCCCAAGATCATAGGCCAAGAAAAGAGGGTTGAGTACCATGACCAACATGGCAATCTGTTGAGTGAAGAGCAGGTCAAGGAGCTCGAGGGTAAGGTCAAGTTCGAAACAAAGTACGAGACACGTACCCGAGTGGTTGACGAGCAGGGTGTCGAGCTGCCACCTCCCGAGGGCGGTTGGTCAGACGGTATTGCGGGCGTTGCGCCACCTCACCCTGACGTCCAAGGCGTAGACCGAGAGACTATCAAGGATGACAAGATGGATCCCCCCAAGGATGCCGCTGCCAGTCGGGACGGCGAGAAGGAAGCAGAGTGGTACAAGGCCAGACCTGCCAGCGAGGGGCAGGAGGCTACCATTCGTGATGAGTTATAAAATGAATAGCCGTGGAGATGAGGGCCAAAGGCGAAGAAGGAAAATAAAGCCCCAGTGCTCGCCGCTAGAGACGGACTTATCTCCTTGTAACATGACATAAACATTAATGCTACCTATTGTAATGCTTTTGCACAACCCCCGTCTGATGGCACAGGTGAAATGAAGCAAGGTCGACCAAAGCGCGTCTCCTCCCCTTAGTCAAGTCTAGCATCTTTTGTTCCACCGCACTACGGAGTACATGCCGTTCCATACTCCACTAAGAAAGGACAAGCATCAAGAAATCGAGTTCACCAAGACATCACAAGGCTAGCGAAAATACAACGGTGTAATTATCCTCCATTAGTGTCTTCTATCGATCCCTTCCCGTCAAGTCATGAATAATAGTTGGAAAACATGCCAGACTCCATGCATTATGCTGCCCATGCATCTAATCATTCTTCAAGCAAGCCCATCTTGATAATTACTTTGAAAACAAAAAAAAACGGTGCATGTATGGCCTCCAGCGCCTTACGGTTGCACGTGGCGCAAGCGGAACAAGGGAGATTTCTAAAACAAGGGGGGAAAGGGTGGGGGAAATCGGCTCGTCATTAGTGTTGCGAAAGCGAAAGGGTGTCAAATGCCTCTTGCTTTTGTATGCTTATGCTGTTATTGATTGTCGTCGTGTGCTTTCTGAGTCCCCGGATTGGGAGTCGGCCGAGTGTATTGTGATGCACAATTGTCGGCCGCCACCTGTTTGTTCTGGCGGAGTATGCGGCTCCGGCGTCTTGCCCACGTCCTGACGAGTGAGGTTTTCCGGCGTCGAGAGCAGGTTCTTTTCCCTCGCGGCTTGATTTGCTGCGACCCTTTCCCGGTGCACATCCTCTGAAGTGCGGGAAGAGCCAGCCTCGCTGCTTCCTGAACAGGCTGCTGCGTGGCTCACCGGGACTACGCCGCCTCCAACTCGTGCCCAGAACATCTGGTCTCTGAGCTTCACGCTCTCTTCCCAAGCTGCCTTCTCTTGGTCTTCGTCATCTGCCCGCCAATGTCCGTCTCTCACAACGCGGAGGAACCCAAGGAAGTCGCAGGTAGAGCGGACACGACTCAGACAGTAGTTGCAAAGCGGGTACCGTTGGGCCGAGTCTGCCTCGCTTGTTCGGAATCGATGATTGCGCAGGTACTGCGCATCTTTCCGCGACTCTCCACAGAGAGAGCATGGCTGCATTTGGGGTTTGGCAATAGCTATGTATGTAGCACTGGATGGTACCGGCTCCACAACCAAAGAGCCCTCGACAATGGAGCTGAGCACAGAGCGGCGGGCCAACCACGACAGCCCGGGCGCCAGGTCGAGGCGAAGAGTCGGTTCAATATCCTCGACAAGTGCGCGCTTGTAGAAGCGTGTTTCTTTCAGAGGTGGACCGGGAATGCTGGTCGACCCCATGCTTGTTGTCGAGGCTGGCGTGTTGGGAGATTGAGGGACACTCCTATCGGCCTGTGTTGAAGCGCTCAGCGACGTAGTTGAGGCGTTGGATGGATGTGCGCTCGACGCAGAACCACGAAACCCCAGCGCCAACGCGTTCAAGCCGCCTAATGATCCCGATGACGCACGGCTAGGTGACGATCGGTTGTGTGAAAGCCTGGCGAGTTGCATGAAGTCGTCGTAGGCCATTAGATCTGTACGAAGTACCGGACGGATGAGATTCTGAAGGCTGGTCGGCGGACAAGGCGTAAAAGTATTGACTGAGGGAGACCCGGGCTCGGTGCCGTGAGCAGCGGACGCTGTTTGTTCATCATGCTCATGCTCAAGTCTGCCAACTGCGGGTGAAGGAGGCGCGGTGCCGTAGGTTTGGTCGTCGTGTTCCGATACCATCGATTCCATTACGCTCTTCAGTTCCGACAGCTGCTCTTGCTGTGATTTGAGGAGGCTTTCCGAATCCACAAGTTGGCCCTTAAGCTGGTCAATCTTGCGTTGCAAAGCATCATGCTGAGCTTGAGCTTCTTCTTTGGCACCAATGACCATCTTATTTGCCTCCTCGAAAAGGGCCGTAGTCAGATTCTCCAACTCTTGCTCGATCTTTCGCTTTTCTTTTTCCGTCTCGAGGCGTCTGTTGGTCTCTTCTGTCAATTTTGCTTGCATTCCCTTCTTCTCCAACTGCAGAGCCTTCCTTTCGTTGTCGAGTGTGGATCGACGGACCCAAACGTCGCCTCGAATCATTTCGCACATGGACGCATTCTGCGCTTCTAGCTCTCGGATGCGTTCTTTTGAGGCTGACAATTCATGACGTGTTACTGACAAAGTGTCATCGAGTAATGTCTGGTAATTGATGGCGTTTATGAGCTTGTTGCTCAAAGTCGCGACTTCATCGTCCAGGTCAGGGTGGTGTTCCGGACTTGATTCAGACCCGCCATTTGCAAGGCTTCTGGATCGGCCGCGAGGGTCTGGCAATGTGCTCATCTCATCGTTGACAGCTGTCAGAGGTTGCGTGGCGGTAAGGGAGATGGTCGGTAGTTGCGAGGTAGATGGCGATTTGAGGGGCAGGCGGGCCTTGTGAGGCATGGGTGAGGAAGGGGTGGATTGTGATGATTGGGTAGTCGAAGCGACCGAGGATAGAGAGCGGATATGGCCAAGAGCTCGGCCTGACGAGGGTCGGGACGGCTGATGGTGCTGAGGCCAACTGGCAGTGTAGATGAAACTAAACAAATTGTTAGTCACGGTCATTGTTGTCTCGGAAAGTCAGGAGTTGTGATGGGCAGATCGTCCAGCTCTGTAGCACATGCCTTACGATGCTAGATAAAAGAAGACAGGACTGCGGGGTGGCGACAGGACTTTGAGAAAAGATTGAGATCCAGAGCTGAGCAAGAGATGAATTGAATGATATGTAGTAGAAAGGAAACCACAACACTCACGATTCCATGGTTGAGTGCAGATACAAAAAGAGACAAGGGCCGACCCTGCACGCCTCTGATAGGGACGTAAGTCTGCTGAGCTTATTTGAATGGAAAGATCAGGGGACTGCAATTGAATTCCCTCGGCGACCAGCTCGATGAAAAGTAACCGGATGATGGGAAGATGTGCAGACAAACGCTGTCGCACGATGCAAACTTCTGAGCTGCAGTTTGACTTTGCATGCAGAGATCTATGCCGTAGTCAATGGGTAGATGCAGCACAGCGAAACTTTCTTGGCGACGGCGGCGTCCAACCTCACGAGAAAAAGGCTGTTTCGACAGCTCGGTGAACGTCGGCGGCGCTCAATGAACCCAGCAAGGTGGGAAGGAGAGCAATTGAGATAACGGGATGTCGATAGCGCCAAGATCGTTTGTTACTGCATTTTTTTTTTCTCGAGCAGGATTCCCATCCGGAGGCGCTTCGCGATTTTCGATACCTGGCGAGAGAGACGGGTTTGTCGAGTCGGAGTATCGATTGTCTGGTTCCCGAGGTTCGTGGAAGAATGGCGAATTCGCGACGTCGAAGTCGAGATGCCGTCGAAACTGTCGCGAGAAAGGGGGGATGAGATGTGGTGAAGCAGCACAAGAATAGATGATGAATAATGGAGGAAACAGAAGAGGGAGAGAAGCTTGGCAAGCACAAGGCAGTTTCGAGACCGAGTTGCTTTTTTTTTTTTTTTTTTCTTTTTTTTTTTCCCTGTTTTGTCTCGACAAGGAGAAGATGGCTTTCGTCAACGAACGGGGCCGGCGGCTGGCGGCTGGAAACCGGGGCGAGGCCAGAACAGGTACACGCGGCCGACGGCGGATGAGCGAGGCAGGACCAAGTATTCCTAAGCGACCGAGGTGGCAATGGCCTCTCTGATTGGTCAGTCCCGACTTGCACCGTCCAGTGGTTCGTGCCCGTGTTTTCAGAATGGTGGTCTGGGCTGGTCGATGGGCCACAGCCGCCGTCTTTCCTGGTCAAGCAGCTCGGCCGCGCCACGAATTAGATTGAAGCCGGGGGACAAAGCAGCTGCAGGATTCTGGCGGCACTTACTATTGTATTCCTGACAACGCGACAATACACATACATACAGCACAATGCCTCTTGTGGGGATATGGGGCGCTGGAAGCTGGCTGCGGGGTTGTCAATTAACTGAGCGCGCAATAAAGTTCATGCATCTATTTTCAAAGGTGGTAGAGCTGGTTGCACCGGCGTATTTTGCAAAAGCAATTTTATGCTCCTCCAAGGGAGGGTCCAAGCGGACCAAAAAGGAAGCTCGACGGTGCGGCAACTGTCTAGAATATCCCATCGAGTCCGGCGACGACCGGCGACGGAGAAAATCGCTCGGATGGGTTTGGTCAATGCCGGACAGAATCCCATTCCAGAGGAAATCAGGCAACTTTGACGCTGTTATTGGTGGCGAATGATGGAATGGGCGCGGGACACCGCAAGGGGGGGGAGGACAGAAGGCTGAGGCCGGTGGTACAAAGGGATGGGTGGCAGGCAGCATTCCCAGAGCATCGCAGTGCATGAAGAGCACAACAGCCTGGAGATGATGAGCAGACCTAAACACGGGCACATCGGACTGACAGGCTCACTGCAACCTGGTCATCTTGGCGGGGCGGGGGGCCCAGACTCATGCAATTTCTCGCACCAGAATGAAAAACACCCCGGACGCCACCTATGCTTCTGGCTTTTCTTCGAGGCAGGAGCGGCACGATGCAACCCTTCCAATGGCCAGTCCTATTGTCCATGCATGTAATGCTTATTGACGGTCTGTATTATCCCTTTTCAGGAATAGTCTCAACGCCGCAGAGATCTATCGTCCCCACAGCACGGTGAATGCAAGCTACCACGCGCCTGACAATTTAATCGACGAGAGAACGTGGTGGCTGGACAGGTCTCCTGGCTCGATTATTTTGTCAACACCTTCCTTCTTCAATAACGGTGTCTCTCAGACCACAATAGCCCTATATATACTATGTACTTCTCGTTCAGAAAATTGCTTGAGGCTCATGGTTCGCACGCATTGAAAGTGAAGCTCATCCCCGCTACTCCTGATTGGCTCATATGTTAATTCGTGGCCTTTTGTCGCCTAGGGCTTGCACTTGAGAGGATGCATACTACTATTCTCCAGCATTCTAGTTACTTTATTAGCCACCTACTAGGTACTCCGTAGCTAACTGACAACGGGTTGACTGGCAGAGCGGAATGGTGAGGAGACCCGACCGGAGTCTTAACACCGCGTGCTATTAAACAAAACAGAGTCTTCAAGTTATTACTCCGTATCTCCTATCTACCCCAAGCCATCACGGACTAACGCGCGCTAGTAATACTACAGATCCGACAACTCCGTGTACACATACTCCGTACAATCAATCTCCTACCAAGTCCAGGCCGGGCTAATTATGCCCGGATGACCGTCATTCTTTTCAGAGGTATCCTGAATGCTCCCTCAGGACAGATGGATCCAAGCGCGTCGTTGGAGCCTGTTGACGGAGCTAGGAATGTTTCTGCTTGCAGAGTGCGGAGTGCGGAATGAAGACCCCACCAGTCAGTGTCTGCTTCTTGAGCCGCCCCTAACCACCTAGACCCTCCTAGATAATTCCAAGGTGCATGATTGGCTATCTTGATGCGTCGCAGCCGGGACACCCGTGCCCCGAGATGATGGAGCAGCCGCTTTGTGACGTCACTAATACTACCCTGTAGGAACTTGTGACCACGTCAGTTGAGCTTGATCTGGAAATCCTCCTTGAGCCGTTTTCTCGATGAGAAGAGGTATAACTCATGAGAATTATAGTTGACTATGCCTAAGGTATCACCTGGCAATTGATTGACAACTCAGTCCATGGATGATGATGATGATGATGATGATGATGTGAAAATTGCAGTGGCTCGTGCCGTCATGAACTGAGCAGACTCACTGTAACTACCTATCTAGGAAGGTACGGTGTGAAACGGGTACCCATCGGGTAAGAGTGGTTTTTTGATTTCTCAGCTTTTGGCTATGTTGTTCTAGTATTGAATATATTAAGTATATAGTGATACTACATTGCCAACACAGAAACACTATAGAAGTCTCCACTTTTACCAACGAGCTCCTTCACTCACGTCGTCGCATTCTTCTCGCCGCCTTTCCCTCCGAACCAAAAAAGCGTCACGATGGAAAGTATTCCAACAAATCCCGCCATTCACCTCAGAAGATGTGCAGTCCGTTCTTCCGCCAGACCAATCCACTTCCTGAGCATCTCCTCCGACCTCGGCTTCAGCCCAATTTTGAAAGGCTTGGGGTCCAGCGTCAGCGAGGTCGGCGTCGCATTACAGTCCAAGCTATTCATGCAGGGTGCGTCATCAGGATCATCCGAGGGGAACATCTCGAACGCAGTGATGAGTCGGAGGTACACCGTGTACTGCCCTCTGTTCGCAAGATGCGATCCCGGGCACATACGAGTCCCAGCTCCATATGCGTAGTGCTGCGTTCCAACCTCTGTCTCGCCGAGGAAACGCTCCGGGATCATTTTCTCGGGGAACTTGAAGCGGTCCTCATCGTAGTTGGCGGCGTAGGCATTCTGCGCGCGTCAGTCGGTCAGTTACCAAGGTCCCATGTCTCTCTCTCTTCTTTTTTTTTTTGGTTTGGCTTTGTTGTTGTGTTGTATTGGGGGATCACTTTTACCATGAAGAAAGTCGTGTCTGCTGGAATCACAGTGCCCTTGTAGGGAATATCGCTAATGCTCGTCCGCGGTAGAGACATGGGGAGAACGGTCCAATATCGCAAAAGTTCCTTCACTAGAGCCGTGATATAAGGTACTTTTTCTTCGACGAGGCACTTCTCCCAGGCGTCGCCGCCTGGGTACGCTTCTTCGATGGCTCTCAGCGCTTTGGCTTGCACGGCTTGGCCTTCCTTGGTGGACAGGTAGGCCATGCCCATGATGAGATTGCCTGGTATGGTGTCTAGGCCGGCTGAGACCATGGTCAGGCATATGGACTTGACCTCGGCTGTCATAAATCAAAGAGAAAACGACCTCATTGTTAGCGAAAAATCTTTTCAAGGCCTCCATCTCTCCTCCCTTCTCATCTCTTTTTTTTTTTTTTTTTTTTTTCAGCTTCCTTTTTGGTTTGCGGAGCACGACGTACCAGGATTCAGTTTTGCATCTGGGTCCTTCAGAATGTTACCTGTAATACATGGCTTATCTGTGCCCTGGGAAATTGCGTTATTCAACATGTCGAGCATGTCTGTGAGGTACTTGTCCCTACGAAGTCGATATTCTCCTGCAACGGAGTTCTGCTTGCTCCAGAGCCGCAGCAACGGTACGTAGTCCTGCCAGTTATTACTCGTGGATCGAAGGGTAGAGATTTTCCTCTCCACATGCGTGATTTCCTTGAGGAGCTCACTATTAATAGAGTCGTCGATTCTGTATCCGTAGTTCAACGTGAGGGAGGTGTTCAGCGCGAAGCGTTGGAAATAGGCAATCGGGTTGACGGGCTGGGTGCCGCCTTTGCAGTCTTCCAGCAGCTCCTTGATACTGACTGTAGATTCGAGATCCAGAATAGGCATGTAGGACTGTGTCGCCGGTCGGTTGAGGGCCGTCGCGACAGCCCTGCGGCGACGCTTGCATGACTCGTCCCATGGGGATGTGCCGAGGGTGAATCCCTGGGATGAGGATAGAACAGAGTGGAAGGTATGGAACATGGGACGAGAAGGGAGGGCGGATTGGTGCGTGGTCCAGAAGTGACGGACAGCTTCGTAGGAGTTGACAAAGATGATGCGCTGTTCATGTTGTTCCCCCCCCCCCCCCCCAA